>CM065804.1:218690500-219290500 GCA_033398695.1 Orobanche coerulescens
TTAACCCGGTTCTTGGTGACCGATCAGCTCGGTTTCATCAACACCCACCCGAAACAAACCAAGAAAAGGGAAAAAAGAAGCCATCAAAATATAAAATATGGAATTAATCTCAATCTGGTATCACTGAACCCCGCCATAAAGATCCGTTTTCTTCACTCATTTGGCATGTGTGTATCCATATCACACCAGCTTTATCTCGTATCACCTCTAGTATCTTTCCATTTTGATCCAACTTGACAGCCATCCCCAACTCGCTGTTACATTCCTTCCCCTCGAATTAATGGCCAACCATGAAGTGTAGCAAATGTTGATAGCACATCCGTCTTGACATCCACGTATGCGCTCTCCGCTAACTCAACCATCCCGATTGAGAGAACCAGAAGACAAAAGAACCGATTTTCGGATAAATCGGCCGAGCAGAGCGACGAGGAGGGCCGACCGAGACGCATCAAACTTACTCCCAGGTCCCGTTGAAGACCAGACCGGACAGAACCGCTAGGGCCGACCCGATGACCAGTCCGGAGCAAGGACGAAAGGGCCGACCAGATACGGGATAAATACGCCCCAGAACACCGTCATGATACGATCGATCAGAGCAGTGGGAGACCCGAGGGCCGACCACAACGGATAAACAGCGCCAAAAGCATGCGGAACAGGCACACAGGACATGCGGAACAGGCACACAGGACATTTAATGCAATATGTCCTCCCTCTTCCCAAAGCAGTCCCCGAAAGCCGCCACGTGTCTAAGGCACACTCTCCCTCTCATAAGTGTTTGGACGCATTCCCAGACTTCCTCCAGCCGTCGCCCGCTGAAATTGGCCAAGATTTTCTATATATAAAAAGAATGTACAAAAAGAAAGGACTTTTGGAATTTTTCAGAAAATAGATAGAAAGAGAGAGAGAAAAACAAAAGAAGACTCGTAATAAAACAAGCAACTAATATAGACCAGCTAAAAAGTTCAGCTCGGTTCTATCTCAGAATAATAAAATCAATTAAATCCAACTATTTTATTCATTTATCTTTTTTACTGTTTTCTATGTGGCTTCGACCCACCTAATCCAGGTCAGTACACGTTACGTTGATCAAATCGGTCATCAACAACAAACAATTCCATCCTACTGGAACCGACTCAATATGTCAATACTCTCATATTCGAAGTCTCGATTACTAAAACAAAATCGTCGTTTCTACTCAACGCCATCCGGTTTGGAGACATGAGCCGATTGCTAAAACTGTTAGGTTGTTTGTTCTCGGGTCAAACCTCATGAGTCTGCCAGTGTTGTCGTTGGTGGAGATTACTTTCCGGTAATCTTTTCTCTCGAATCTCATGCTTGTGTTGGTGAAGTAAACAAGTCCGGTTGTTTGATCAACTGCCACATCGATTGTGAACACTAAAGGAGTAATCATCCTTGGGCTGAGGTGGTAGCCACAGTCACAGATGTCGCGAGCCCACCGGCAGGGCCGACCACTATGAATCCCTTGTGGGCGTCGGCTATATAGAGCTGCAATGTTCTTCTATCGAAGCTCAAGCCAAGTGGTCTTCCGCATCTTGCCTCTGTCTGGACATAATCTTGTGGACCTTCACAACCTATTCTAAATAGAGTTGTCATGGCTAGGGCTGTAAACGAACAGAGCTGTTCGCGAACAAGCTCAAGCTCGGCTCGTTAAGGGCTCGGTTCGTTAAGAACTCGAGCTCGAGCTCGAACACAAAATTCTGTGCGTTAAGAAAACGAGCTCAAGCCGAGCTTGGACATGTGCGGCTCGAGATCGGTTCAGCTCGGGTCGGCTCGTTAAGCTCAATTAATAAATATATTTTTAATTTTATTTTAATAATATTTATATATTGTATTATAGATTAATAATTTTTTAAATAATTTTCGTATATCAAAATATTAATTTTTATATATATATATATAAAAAAATATATAATTTTTAATGATTATTTTAAAATATTTATTTTAAATAATTCAAATATATTATTTAAATAATTTAAAAATATATAAATATTCGCAAACAGCTCGAGCTCGGCTCGAGCTCGACTCAGCTCGAGTTGTTCGCGAAGAGCTCGTGTGCGGCTCGATTATTAACGAGCTCGAGCTCAAACATAATTTTTGTTCGGTAAGGAAGCTCGGCTCGACTCGTTAGAAAAATTTTAAAACTCGTCTCGACTCGATTAAGGTTCGGCTCGGCTCGATTCATTTACAGCCCTAGTCATGGCAAAATTAACCTAACGATTCTGCATCGCACCTCATTTAAGAATCCGACCATCGGAAACTCCAATATAAGGACCTACTAAGGCCCTGTTTGCTTTTTACTTAACGGACTGAACACTGAATGAGCTGATTCGCTCAAACTTTTTAGACGTTTATTTTTTGCTGAATGGGCTGAAATGTACCATTTTGATTCAGCCAACAAAATGGTGTGGTTCCCATTCAGCCTAAAAAAGTACACCCTCTACCCTCACCTACTGTGCCCCCTCTCCCTTTCTCTCTCACTTTCTTTTCTCCCCTTCTCTCTCTCCCGTTCCTTTTCTCCCCTTCTTTCTCTCCCGCCTCTGTCCTCACCTTCGGTCACTCCCGCACCACTTTCTCACCGCCATCGACGTCGCCCGTCTCGCACTGCCATCGCCGCCGCCCGCCTCGCGTCGCCCTTGCCGTCGCCCGCCTCACGTCGCCTTTCTCGCCGTCGCCGTCGCCAGGTTCGTTTTCCGATTTTCCAGATTTCAGATTTCTACAAATTTACATGCTTGTTTTGATTTCAGATTTTAGATTATTTCTCCAGATTTGACCTTTTGGTTTCCCACACAAGATATATATGATGAAAATGATTGTAATGTCTCGGTTTTCTCTGTGGTGTTTGCAAAAGTAATGTTTGATGTTCGTCAGATTCCAATAAAGCAATGCTTACGGTTTTCTCTATGGTGTCGTGTGGATATTAAACATATTTTTTACAAAAGAACAAGAGATGAGGAGTTCCTGGAGATTGAGACTGAAACATTTTGTACAGATGCTCCCTTTTTCTTCTTCCAGTTTGTAGGTTTTCCATGAATTTTCCAACATGTCTCTCTTATATGCCAACATCCCTCCAGGTTTTAGATAAATATCAGTTGCCTTTTTTAGTTGTTTTGATAATTTCATCTTGTTTTGCTTTATGATAGAGATAAAGGGCAGTTGATTTCATCTTGTTCTGCTTTATTTCATACTGAGGGATAAAAAGGGTCATTTCTGTCATTCAGATAATTCATTCAGACAAGAAAGAAACAACATATTTTTCTAAATCAGACAGATTAATCCAATCAAACAACTTAACACATTCATATATCCATACTTAATATTAAAAGAGAGTCGCAAGAAAAATTTAAAGGACATATGTCATCACCACATTATTTCTCTTTTTAAAAATTTTAAAAAAATTGATATTTAGTTTGTGAGGGAAGTTAGAGCGTTATTCCATATATAATATCTACCAATTAAAAATTTTCTCTCATTTTATTCCTTTTATTTTTAACTTAATACTTTAAATAATTATAACTTTTTCGTATCAATTTTATTTTTGATAAAAAAATATATCAAATTAATTCTTACTTCGTACTCTTTAATTTGACATCCATATAGTATACATATAAAGTAATTTAAATATAATAATGATATACTAGATGACTAAAAATATTACCATATAAAAATATAAGAATATTGAAAAAATATATATTTTTAGTTTATTTTCATACTTTTGTACTTCAATAGTTATTTGATTTTTCAGAATTATTTTGTTCTGATTGTAAAATAATAAAATAATTATAATAATGCCAAATCATATAAAAGAAATTTATATTAATAAGAATATGGGTTGGATACTTTTAATGAAAGTTGATAATAATAAATATAATTTAATTTATTATTTATAAAATTAGATATAAGACTCATATTGTCCTACGTGAAAAATAAATACCTAAATTTAATTAAATTATTGGTTTTCCTATGTGCCCTTAGATTTATAAATTAAAACAAATCAAATAATAATTTATGTGTATGTGTATGTATATTGGTCCACGTATATTTTTTAATAAAATTACAATATTATTGAAATTCAAGCATATATTACTAATATAATAAAATATTTAATATTTTACGCCGTGTATAGCACGAGAGGACATCTAGTTAATGGAAAAAAAAAAAGTCACCGGCCCTAATTCAAAGCCGTATACTCAAAGGAAAAAGAGATAAGCATGTCTCTGTATGTATTTGGCTTGTTGTAAGGATCCTTATCTTACAAATTTCTCTTTTAATAATTGACTTTTTTTTTTTTTTCAATGCTAAGGATCCTTATGTTACAAATTTCTCTTTTAATTGACTTGCCAATCCTAAGATGGTTATTGGATATTGAGTATGTAAAATATTTGTATTTAGGTATTCCTTGCACCCAAACTTTTTAATAATACTTTTTGCGCTAAAAAATTCCGATAGACAAACCACCGCCAATCCCGTTAAATATAAAACTTTTAAGTCCCGTGCTTCCAGGAATTGGAATAAAAGGAAATCGACAAACCCTGGTCGAAATCGAATTAAAGATGACTATAAGCCAATGAAAATAGATTTAATTATTTATTTTGTGCTCCATAGGATAAAGCCTCATTCAAAACTGATATGAGATTGAAGTATAAGAGTTTAAAAATTAGAAAATACGTGTTGGAGATAGAGCTAAAGTGATGCTCCAGATGCATAACACTACTATCTAACTATTTATTTGTCAAACTTAATAATTGATTAAATTACATTGGTGGTGTAAAAATAATTGAAGAAAGTAAAATACAAATTGATTCTAAATATTTATTTAGTTCTCGATTTGGTAGAGCCGTATTCAGAAATGGCATGGGATAGAGAATTTTAGGTAAATAAGAACAAAAAAACTACAAATGTCGCGTAGGGAAAAAAGTTAAGTTAATACTCTGAATACGTAATAATATTATATATAGAATATACATAACGTATAATAATATACTATACTTGCGTTGCATGTGCTATTTATATAGAATATATAGTTTATAGTAAAAAGTTAATGTAAAAATAATATTTCATTATATGTGTGACAAATAATTTTTTTCTCGAATATTATTTTTGGTCATTTGAGGATGAAATAATTTGTATACTAAATGCTTGATCTATGCTTATTTAGTTTTGAAAATTAAAAGGGTAGTTCATAAATTAAGAGATTTCAGAAGTTTAATTGAGTACAATTTACACAGATCGTTATCATTATTATTATTATTATGATTATATTAATTATTATTATTACTATTATAAAAATACTCATTTAAGAAATTTCTTGGAATTTGATTTAGGAACTGAAAATTGAAAGGATAATTCATAAGTTGGGAATTTGACTATGTCAGAAGTTTAATTGGGCAACATATATTATTATTATTATTATTATTATTCATGCCTTTTAATTTTGAAAATTGAATTGATAGTTCATAAATTATGAAATTTCAGAATCTTTATTTAGTATTATTTAAAAAATTCTCCTCGATTGTTCCTCATCCTCTTCATTCGTGTTATTGATACTATTACTATTATTAAAATTCCAATGCATTAACATATTAAATATTAAATTATATATAAAATTCTCCTTGATTGTTCCTCCTCCTCCTCCTCCGTGTTATTGATACTACTAGTACTAACATGTGGCGTTGCCACAAAATGGTTTCCTTTAAATATGTAATACGTGAAATAAGATATCATACAAACAATACCTGATATTGAAAGGAATTAAATGTTCAGTACATCGAAAACTATGAAAGATAATGCGAAGTCAACATATACAATCACCGTAGACATCTGAATAATCACCAACTACAAAACGATATTTGTAAAATCAGTAAGCAATAACAATCGAATAATTGTATATTGCTATTTTGAACATAAAGTGTATTAATATGATAAAACAATACCTCAAAGCTTTGCAAACACCTATTTGTATACAATGTTGGTGATCGTGTCGATGGGATTGCCTTCCTCATCGAATGCTAAAGCCTTGAGCCCCTTCCTGCTTGTTACTCTGGAAAATAGAGCTGGCCATGACTGAAAATAGACTTTGGGAGATAGAGTCCAACACGAGATAAAGACTGTCCTTGGCTTTTTTTTATAGTCATTGCATAGGATTGATGTAGAAAATTGCCTTCGCTGAAATCTAATAGGAAACTTGGTAATATCAGAAGGTGAAAGTACCATCTTAGGTATGAAAACCTTCACTCCGGCATTCTTTCCATGTATCGTCTTAGCCTCAATAACGTGATTTTCGATCGTAGTAACAACCGATCTAGTCCCATTACAAAGCTCGACAGACTGGTCAATGTTTCTAAGAAGCATTATAGGACAACCAACTTTAAGTCGAATTATCCCAGAAGCCCTTATAGTGTTTAGGAACTCGATAGAATAGACATCTTCTCTAGTGATGATATCATCTTCGTCAGGACATATGCTATCTGAACTCATGAATTCTATGGCATCTCCAGGTAAAAGAGACATTATGTAATCATTTACTTCCTCGATGATCTCATTGGTCGGAGCAAGAATAGCCCTATCCTGAAAGTACCGACCATCACCGAAATGGTCTAATAAGCTCGGATATGTGCTCTTAACTATTGCAGCAACTGGTTCACCCGTAGACCGAATCAAAATATCACCAGACATTCTGAATTCTACCTCACCATCATTATCAATACCAATTATTTCCAACCTTTAACAGCCACTCGACAAACTCCCTGATGTTCTCGGTTTCATCATATGAGCCACCAGAGTGTAATTTAATAGCATAAAGTCAACATACCTTATATATAAAATAATTTATATACATTTAAAATAAGTAAATTGTACTAAAAATAATTAATTAATATAAAATTTTATAAAAGTACATGCAGACGCATGTTTTCGTAAGCTTGAGGACACGACAAGAACTCCAAAGCCTCTCAGATGAGCAAAGGGATGCGTGGACTATATCCTGCCTACTACCATTTGGTATGATGGGCAATATCTGTCTGAAATCACCACCAAAGACGACAACCAATCCACCAAACGGCTTGTTCGACTCTATACCATGATGACCTTTCATTACATCCCTTGGACTGCGATCCAGTGCCTCAAAGCAAAACTTAAGTCATGGGTGCCTCGTCCCATATGATTAGCTTTGTACTCTTCAAAAGTCCTGTCAGATTGCTATTGGGGGTTATTGTACTACACATGGTAGTTTCATCGACCTACAAAGGAATACTAAACCTAGAATGAGCAGTGCAGCCCTAGGAAGAAGTAGAAAAGCTATACCACTCGATGCAACCGGGAGAACAATATCACGCCTACCACGTAATGCAGGTGTGTCTTCCACAAAAATGTCTTTCCTGTGCCACCATAACCATATAGAAAGAAAACTCCACCATTACCAGAATCGACTGCATCCATAATAGTATCGTACAAACTTCGTTGCTCGTCCGTGAGTCATGGATACAAACGGATGTGTAGCTCAATCATCTCATCAATATCATATGACATTTCTTCGACAATCAAATTATTCATACTATTATCTATGACTACATTGTCGGAAACGGGCATGCCTTCAATCCGAATCAAGCTAAATCCATTCCTATAAAGAAACTCTTCTATCTCAGCAGTAGTAAAATTCTTCAATTGTTCCTCATTTAGTTCCAGTCCTATATTAAAATATTGAGATATAAAGTCAGCATAGTAAATAACAAATAGACGTTCATATAGAATTTCTGACATGAAAAATCTATTAAAATTTATACCATTATTCAACTACGTCGCATAAAGTACTGGATGTCGTCCGATAGATACTCCCATGTATTTTTCCAAACATGAACGGGTCTGGAATACTGTCAGACTGTAGAAGCATGGAGAACAAATGTCAAAGGAAACGACCGAAACCCCAAACATTGACTTCCTTTATAGCATGAATATACTCTTTATCGTCGTCAAGCAATCCCAAAGTGTAACATGCATCACGGTATGTAGGTGTTCGCTATATTTTTAACCAATCCGCAAGTGTACGGAGTAAATGTAGAAAGCGGCGAGCAAGGTCGTATTCCACAGAGACTAAATATTCCTATTGCGTTGAGTACTAGATTATAATGATTCCGGTTTTATCTAGACGATCGAAAGTTGAATGGATGGTTAACGAAATAAAATAAAATGATGACAATAAAAGAAAATATCCGAATTAAGGAGAATTGCAAGAGTTTAGAAAGAAAGATTCCAAGGCTCGGTTTTCGTTGATCACTAAGTTTAGTCGGGATTGGTTCCAAAAGTTCTAAGTGTGTTTCCAAAATGATAATCACAATAATATTCTAAAGTCCCTCTCGAGATGCATTAAAACGTAGATTAAACAACCTATAACAACGTCTCCGTTTACTATAAATTATCTAACTCCAAAATGTTCATAAGATTTAAATATCATCATAGCTTATCACCGATTTCTCAATCTCGTAATTTACTACGTCAAATACTCGAAACCTATTAATGCCCTCTTCTCCTGAATTATGAGCAATTAAGTTAAACATATAAAAACATTGATCAAGTGTCTAAACATGAATCAAAACCAAGTATTTGATAAAGAAATCACACTAGATATATATAATCATCAATCCCTCAAAACCATAGCAAATCAACGTACTCCCATGCCCGGAATCTAACGAGTTTAGCCGGACATGGTAATGAAAGAAAGATTAATAATCATCATGTTCATCATGTTCATGCTAAATAAAACAACAAAATGAATAAAAGATAGGAATAAGATAAAACTCGGATGGTTTCTTGATTTATCCCGGTTGAAGCCTTCAAATGTTCTTGAAGTGTTCAAGAATTTCCTTCAAATCTCCTTCTTTTTGGATGAAAAACTCTCAAATCTTGTGTTTCTCTCTCTCCAATCTCTCCAATCTTCAGCATATTCCAAGTCTTGCCCTATATCCTCTTTTTATAAAGCTTAAAAGATCACTTTTTCATGTTCAAATCTTCAAAAATGTCAAAAAGTGATTTTTCCACCGAAAAGTGACACGGCCGTGTCAAATGACACGGCCGTGTCATCTGTCCTAGAAAATGCAAAAACTTTACGGGCCAGACCGGTCGTGTCATTTGACACGGCCGTGTCATCTTGTCCCGAGAAAATACAAAAACTTTACGAATCTGTGAAGTCGTGGTCTAGAAGCCATATCTCCCTCAATACACCTCGGAATTTAGCGTATGATATACCGTTGTGAAGCTGATTTCATGAGGAATCCATATATATATAAAACACATCCTTATTCGAAGTAATGAATCTGGAGATTAGAAAATACGACAGGTAGTGCTTCAATCTTCATCGTTTTAGGCCTCGTTCTCTCGTTTCTGCATTGCTTGATATGTATTTGGGGATTGAGACTTCGGTCTTGCTTGATAATGTCCTTAAAAGACCTATAAATTCAAATAAAATATACCCAAGCGTGATCGAGTCCAACAAACACAATATGAGTACAAACGACACAATTCTACACATTTTAGGATCTTAAAATCCAGAAAAACCTTATAAAAATATGTGTAAAAATGAGTGTTATCAAATCCCCCAAACTTGAACATTGATCGTCCCGAGCAATGCACTTTAAAATAACCACTCTCAAGGGAACTCGTCCCTCAACATACCTCAAAGGATCATTTTGAAAATTCATCAATACGCCTCAAGAAATAAATAAGTCGAGTTCTATAAAGTATTCAAATCTCGGGGGTGCTTCCTTAACATCATAGCTAATACTTGAATAATACGAACCTCGCCGGTCAAGTGTATTCCCTCACTCTCAAAGTGTATAATGGGATAAGTGACGCTCAAAACTCATTCAATGAAATAAGAATCCCCATAGGCTTGCCAGTCGTCTACATCTCTACCACTAGTTGTGAATGCAAATTTGGTGAATCAAAAAGGACTTTATCGGTTGTAATGTAGGCTTTTTGGTCGGGGTAGGATAAGTATGGCTTAAAGTGACTTTACTTGAGCAAATTAGAACATTATCTCAATAATCACTTCGCTCAATTAGAAGCTCAATAATCCCTTAGAATTTATTTCCTTCAACCCCTTGATTTTAATATCATCGCACTAAGCACTTTTGAAAGTGAGAATCACAACCTTATTCCTCCTTATTGCTCCATACATCTCGTTTCTTTTGTGTCCACGAATTTTTTTTTTTTATGTTTTCATGTGGTGGACAACATCATCATTAAATCACACCAATCTTCCTTCAAATTTATTTTGATAAATCATTGCATTTTGAACCAACAATCTTCCCCATCGCCTCCACATATCTTTTCATTCTTTTGCCAATTTGTTCTAAGTAGCTCAAGTATAGGGACAAAAGTTTATAATGGAACGGAAAGCTCATAATGTGGCTAACAAGAAATATGCTTTAAGCTCAAATGGGCTAACTAGGGAAATAAATTTTTCGGGTTGGCCAAAAGGTTTGAAGGGTTGTCAATAAAAATCGCCTAAAATCACTTTCACTAATTTGCGCACACACTTGTAGTTTGAATAAGATACTGGGCAAGTTCTAGAGTCTTAAAACATGAATGGTACACTCGACAATGAAACTTGCATATTTAATGATGCATGAAGGCTCAAAAGCTCACAAGCTAGATTTGTTCATATTTCCAAGAGATTAAACTATTTATTCAATTTCACACCCTTTTGATTATTCTACAATTTTTTCCTCTTCAAATTATCCTCGATTTGCATATCAAAATAACAAAACAAATCCCGAGGTATCCAAGACAAGAGTTCATTCTTTCGAGTTTCATCCAAGTACATGATACTCAAAACACACCAAGTTCAAAAACAACAATCCACACCAAAATCCAAGCAAATCTTCACACTAAAATACGAAAAAAATAGAAACAAACAAATAATAAAATAAACAAACAAAACAAGGTGTTAAAAATAAAAAAAAATAAACGAACAATATAAGTATATCTTGACCCAATATCTCCCCCCAAACTTGAATTAAAGAATGTACACACGAAGGGGGTATAGTATTTAAGCAATAAAAACTTTGGGTCAAGAAATACTTACAACCGGTCATATTGATTGCGCGGAGGGAAGTGGCCTTGTTGGACATGCCACGTGTCACACCTGCTCAGATTTACCAAAAATCGTCTGCCCACCTCACCCGACCGTGTCAAATGACACGGCCCATGTCATACTTGCCCAGAAACTCAAAAAACGTCTGGATGGCCAACCCGGCCGTGTTAAATGACACGGCCCGTGTCGTACTAGCCTGGATAGTGCGCTCGGTCTCGGATCTTTTTCTGCGAATTGGACAACTACGGTTGAACAGTCGAGTTCCTCATCAAGTAAAAATAGAAATAAAATGCGAATAAGAATAAAATAAACTAACAAGAACCATTGGGTTGCCTCCCAATTAGCGCTAAGTTTAACGTCTTGATAGGACGCAAGTGTTGGGTTGCCTCCCAACCGGCGCTAAATTTAACGTCTTGACCAGACGCATGTTTCCTTCATCCCGGATCATTCAACGAGCTCTGATAATCCTGTTTACGTGCAATTTTATCGGGAGGAGTCATCAAAAATACAACATTTTGACTATGCGTCATAATCGTTAATTCTCCTCGATCCACATCAATTAATGCTCGTGCAGTGGCTAAGAACGGACGTCCAAGTATTACTAGACCATTTTGCTTCTCATCATCATCAAGCACTATAAAATCAACGGGAAGGCGAACTTATCAATTTTTAAAATTACATCCTCCTAAATTCCCTTTGTGTAAGCTACAGTTCTATATATGCATTGTTAGCTCTCTGGTGATGGTCTCAACTCTCCTAATCCAAGTGTCCTGAAAATAGACAAAGGCAATATATTGACACTTGAGCCATGATCAACAAATACATCATTTAATGAACAACCCGAAATAGAGCAGGGAATTGAAAAACTCCCTGGATCTTTAAGCTTTTGCGGTAGGCGCTCCAATTCCTTTTTCTTTGACGCCATGGCTTGCACGAAAACCTCAAAATTTTTCTTCTCCTCGATATGTTCAATATCGGATCGAGCTTTCTCCTCATTAATGGATACTATCAAATCAGCATTATTAGACAACACGATTGCATCTTCGTCTTCATTCTCCGATTCCGGTAGCTCTTCATTCATGGTGCACGAAAAAATGGCATTGCATTGTGCTTTTGGATTTTCTTCGGTGTTGCTTGGAAATTGGCCCATTTGATGTTGGCTCCCCACAATCTTAGCCAATTGACCGATTTACGTTTCTAAGTTTCTCATTTGAGCTCCAACGGTGGTTGCTAATTGAGTCACATGATTTTCAATCCGATCAAGTTTTTCTTCATTTCGGGTAAATCGGCTTTTCGTCTCCATCATGAAGGTAGCTAGAATATTCTCGAGATTTGACGTCGGATTTGCTTCTTCAATTATCTCACCATTCAACACCTTGAATCCGGCCGGTGGTTGCAAAGCATTCTTTGGATTAGCATAGCTAAAATTTTCATAATTTCGATTGGAGGGATGGTAGAAGCCCGGTGGTGGATTATTCCGGAAATTGTTGTAACTCCGATTATTAATGTAATGTACCTCCTCCAATGGATCGGATGGTAGTGAACTTGAACTTCCTTTTGGATTTATTTTTTCATTTGCACTCTTCGTCAGAATTCCCAAATGGTTGGTCAAAATCGACATTTGTGCAGTTAAAGCCTTTATAGGATCCGAGTCTGAAACTTCAGCCACTCTACGAATATTACTCCTCTCGGTAGGCCATTGATAGCTATTCATGGCCATATCCTCGATCAATTCATAAGCTTCCTCTGCACTTTTAGCTAGCAAAGCTCCTCCGGCCGAAGCGTCAACAAGATTTCTCGTCTCTCCGGCCAACCCATTATAAAAGAAACACATTTGTTGGTCTTCCGGAAACCCATGACGAGGACATCGTCTTAACAAATCCTTGAAGCGTTCCCACGCCTCATATAACATCTCTGAATCCATTTGTCGGAATTGCATTATTTCGCTCTTCAATCTCATAGTCTTGTTGGGCGGGAAGAATTTGAAAAGAAACTTTTCGCCCAACTCGTTCCATGTACTTATGCTCCCCGAAGAAAGAGTTCCAAGCCAACTACGAGCCTTTTCTCTCAAGGAGAACGGAAATAGCTTCAATCTTATTGCATCGTTTGGCACCCCATTCATTTTAATGGTATCACAAATTTGAATAAAGTGGAATAAATGGGCGTGCGGATCTCCTGTGGCAAATCCCCCAAACTGATTTTGTTGAACCATCGATATTAATGAAGGTTTCAACTCAAAATTGAGGGCGTTGATAGGAATATGAGAAACTCCCCCATAATTTTGGTCAAGCCTCGGCCGAAATCCGTCCCGAATCGATTGAATTGGTTGCCAGGCCTTTCGGCCGTACGCCTTCATTGTTTGGATTGTGGGCTATTGCATTATCATTGCCCATGTCGGCAATTACGTCTCCCGCTCTTTCCATTTCGTCAGATAGATCTCTTTGTAATTTCCGTGTAGCAACACTTGTTCTTCGAGCAAATGCCTCTACTTCGGGAATAAAGTTTTCCAAAGGTTCTCGAGAGGAGCGGGTGTTCATGTACGTCCTGCAACACGGCCAAAAACAATACGGAAGTAACAAAATAAAATAAAACAGAAAAATATGTCTAAAATAAGACCGGAAACACTTATCGTAATATCAATACTAACAAAAATAAATTAGTCCCCGGCAACGGCGCCAAAAACTTGTTCGCTATATTTTTAACCAATCCGCAAGTGTACGGAGTAAATGTAGAAAGCGGCGAGCAAGGTCGTATTCCACAGAGACTAAATGTAACACCCCGAGATATTCGGAATATGTTACAGCGCCGTGGACCCCTACCTGGGATCCACCAGGCTAACCCAAGAAAACACCTCTCGACTAACCGTCTCGGTTAGCAAGGAAACAATTGTTAACAACAAGAACATAAAACAACACGTCCGGTACAACCGGCATAATAAACATCAACCGACAAATACATTAACTCCAATGAAGTCCAAACACAATCCGAAAGGAAAAGCCTAAGTACTCGCGAGTACAATCTATAAGTTTACAATTTGGAAAACACCCACATCAAAAGAGACAGTAGGAAATAACAAGACTCAATTGCACATGTCAACAACCTTGGCCGACATCCTCGTACCATCCCAGCGCCCGCTCGTCTGGCTGAACATAACCTGAAATCCATAACAAGAATTTCCCCGACAACGGGTCCCCAAAGAGGTTAGCAATTACGCTAGTACAAGTATTCAAGGCAAACCAATCGCTTACACATTTCATAGTACATGCAACAATATCATTTCAAAACCAAAACTAGACATGTCTTTTAGGAAAACAAACAGTCAACAAATTAGCCTTGAGAACAGGGCGGCAGCATACATTCTCACTCGAGGCCTCACAGGGACCCTCCCGAGTTGGCTACAATTACAGAAAAACAAAACCACGCACACGCTATGCCGTGAGAACAGGGCGGCAGCATACATTCTCACTCGAGGCCTCACAAGGACCCTCCCGAGTTGGCTAGCGGTACGAAAACTCGTGAAATCCAGGGCGGCAGCATAGATTTCCCTCCTTGACCCCGTCGGGCCAACACAAGGTGAGTTACACGCAAGTAATATACATCACCATTTCATGTTAAGCTTAAAGGTTTCCAAAAAAATACTTGCCTTGAATTATTGACGACGCGACGAACGGAAAGGAAAGTCACCGACGAACGCTAGGAACCAATGAAACCGAACCTAACAATTCGAAGAATACAATCACAACCATTTCTAAATGAATACGGAATTGGAATACACCCGAAAACCCGCCTACGATTCATGTATATTCGTATATAAACAACAACGAGGGCGGACCACAACCAAACCCTCTCGATTCCGTAAAAATCACGAAATATACCATGAATCCGTAGGGAAACTAAGAATACCAACAAGATTAATCATATTCATCATGAATTAATCGACAAAACGGAACGAATCGGACAAAACGCGAAAACCCCCAAATCTACCCAAAAGTAGGGTTCTAAAGATCTAACCTTGATTATTTGGATCGAAGGATGTTATAGGATGATTGATCAACGATATAACCTCAAGAACTTCATGGATTTGTTGTTCAACAACATGGTTTCGTCTCCTCAGAAACCCCACCGCGGACCAGAAGAGAAATGAAATGAAAAATGACGGAGAAAGTCGGTCTGCATCATTTATATATCGGGCGGAACTAGCGTGCGCTAGCCTTCCGACCTAGCGTGCGCTATCGGCGATGTCGGCCGAGCACTCTCGCCATGGCCCGCACGACCGGCACCACCGAGTCTGCCGACCATGACTCGACCGCCCGACTCCGCTAGCGTGCGCTACGGCGGAAGCTGCGCGCTAGCCGACTGGCCCGATAGCCATTGGACTAACAAACTCATCCCGTGGCGTACGCTAGTCGGCCGGCGTGCGCTACCCTGCCCGGTTAGCGCGCGCTACGCCCGATAGCGTGCGCTACTGCCCGATCTGGCCGAGTCGAACCTCGAATACCTCTGCCCGGGCCGATGGCGTCTGGCCGGCTCGGCAGCGTGCGCTACAACTGCTGAGCTAGCGCTTGGCCTTGGCCAGTGGCGTGCGCTCTGGCGGTTCTGCCGTGCTGCTCGGCGATGTCGATACTCGTCCGGCCGATCCATAGCCGTCCAACGGTGCTTTCGCCACGACCCGACGCCTCGATTTAAGCGCGCAGGCGAACACGGCGAAAAGTTCGCGGACGGCGTCAATGACTCGAAATGAAAACGTAATGCAATAATTAATCATACGCGACCAAGAAGCGGTCGAGACAACAATTACAGATACGGATACGTAACTTTCAAGAAATTACAAAATGGCCCAAAACGCCTGAAATCACGATACGTGATCGAATAACCAAACTGAAGTTCACAACCCGTCTAACAAAGTTAAACGGACTTGCGGGAAACTCGAAGCAGCTGATTTCGGACGAGATTCGCAAGAATCGAACTCAAGTGCGGAAAAGTCGCTAAAAACCACGTAACTCAACAAAACAACACCAAAGCGAACTCGGATGACAAAAAGTGTAGAATTAATCATTCTCGGAATGACGAAGCGGTCATGAGCGAGCCGTCAAACGAGTCCTACTAAAAAGAAATTTACCGAAAATCGAAAATTGCGGATATTACATTCTACCCTCCTTAAAGAAGTTTCGTCCGAAACTTAGAATAAGTAGGAGAAGCAATATCCCTTGCCAGAAAACTCGACGAGATACACAAAAACCGAAGACTCGCGCCCGAAGCGGCGCAAGGAACGCAAAGAGACATACGGCGAGAAAATACGCTCTAGGGCGACTAACGCAACGTCACCGGTAGAGACATAATAAAATCAACGAGTGACAAGCGTCATCAAATAGACAATACAATCGAGTCGATTATCCGAACAATCACAAAACTCAACGAACGAAAATCAATACGATTGACCAACCCAACGGTTCATCAACCAAAACGCGAGTCAACGCTGAATAAATACGGAATTCCACCGCTTAAAGATTGGAAGATCGAAAACGAGACTAATTTCCCTAACTTAAGGGAATTACGAAGGAGCCTGAACGCTCAACAATCATGAACGAGAACAAAAACTGAACAAACAAACGATTGAGACAACAAAAATCGAACGATCATGTCCGAAACACGTAGGATAATAAAATTCAAACAACAATTCCCAGAATGACCTGGTGAAAATAGAAAGACGTGCATTCCCACAATATCCACAGGAAAGGGAATAGCGATTGAAAAGCCACAACGACAAACGAGTTATTCCGAAACAATACCACCCTCGTTCGATCACAAAAGCAAGGGATAGGGAAAGTTCATAACTGTTAACAAGCATAAACGAGTTGATAGAGCTAAAAATACAGAAGTTAAAAATCCGATCCACTTGAATAAAAGAACTATTAGAACCAAAAGATGTTACTTCCGAACAAGGTTCACAATAGTCGAACCGAATTCGGAAAAGTCACAGCGATAACCAGATCGAGTCAAAATCAGATTACAGCTCGTTCAAACGATGAAACCAAGATACAGAACAAGTTCAGAAGGTATCAATGAACACGAGCGAATCGATAGACTGGAGAAAGAGAAGATATAGAAGTCAAAATAGTACGGGTATTACCTTTGACCTCGCCCCCGAAACTCACCACAACGGAACCAAGGTAACAATACAACAAGCAACCGACACAACGTGGAACAATCACCGATGCACACAATCATACCAACCCGATCTCTAACAGCTCGCATATATGCGATAAAGCATAAACCGCCACGAGGCGACAACATCCAATACCAATATCACACCCCTCACAGAGGCTACCACGACAACTGTGTGGCGAACGACTCAACGCTCACACCACCAATTCAACAACAACTCGGGGGTTAACACCCTAACGAGAGTACGAACATCACACATATATTCCCGGACCACAAATAGGAATGATAGGTTTTGAAAACGAAAACCACCTTTTGAAAATAACTTGCAAGCACCAGTTGATCTTGAGTATCATATATCAAAAAGTAGTACAAACATCGTCATCGAGACTTAAAAAAAATCATCTTGCGTTTGAAAAAAAAATGAAGACACCTTTCGTTAAATTAAAACTTTTCAGCTATATTCTACCTTCGGGTCTAAGAGAATGCATTTCTAAATCATTAGAAATATTTCAAAATATTTTGATCCTCAAGGTAGAATAATTTTGAAACATAGCGTGGCACTAGTAGGCATCTTGAGAGCACTGAGAGAAAATAATTTATTTTAAAAGTACGTCTCGAGGTTTATTTTCTAAGATACTCAAGGTTTTACAGAAGTACAATAGGCCAAAATGCCCAAAATTCGCACGTATCAACATTTACTTAAACACATCATATCACACGCATCAAATCGCTCAAAATCACGACAGTGATATACAATCCTCAGGATATGTTTAACAACATCGTTAAAACAACAATCGGTTTATCAAAACTGGATGGAAAACGATATCAAGAACAAAACTCCAAAAAGTCAACTCTAGGGATTCAAGAAAATACCTAGATTCGGTGAAGAACAATAGATTAGATGATGTTAAAAATCATCTAGGATACTCCAAAACACCTTTGGATGGAAGAAAAATCAGCCCAGATGCGAAACCGAGTCGCTACGTCTCAAACTCATGGAGGAAGAAGAAGAAATGAAGAAAAATGCAACTTCTAGACTGGTGTCCAGTATTTATACTGGACACAATTAGCGTGCGCTAATCATTAAGGTTAGCGTGCGCTATCACGACACCAAACAAAACTCCTGACCAAAAATACACTGTTAGCGTGCGCTAACCCCAAGTGTTAGCGTGCGCTAACGAGAACTTCAGACCCAGTCCAGTAGCTCTGGATCGCCTGAACTACCAGGTAGCATGCGCTATCCTCCCCTTAGCGTGCTACCAATGCACTCTTGCGCGCGCTAGCCGCAAAGCGTAGCGTGCGCTAATGACCCACAGAGACAACAACAGAACATATCCGGAAAGTTACATGCCGTAAACCTTTCTCACACGGGTTTACCAGGCTAAGCACAATTTCCCATCTCATTTCGAAAATGCTAAAAAGACCAATGACGGTAATATTTTTCCAAAGCTCACAAAATCATTTGTCAAACCATCATGAAATATTCAAGGCTAAAATGCCAAAACTTGATTCAAGGAATCGGTTTTACGAAATAAAACTCAGTTTGCAAAATGCCGAAAGCAGTTTTGAAAGAACTCACGCAGCGGATAAAATGCGGTTCGAAAATACATCAAGAAGGATTTGACACTCCTCGTATAAACCAAATACGAGAGTCTAATAAACACATATCGTGAAATCAAAATCCACAGAAGGATTCCATCATTTAACAACTAATCAAACAAATAACTCGTGTCACACGAGGCACAACACAAAGAAGGGAGTTTAACATCCATAGGTCGCACGTAAGTGACGACCACCCCTCGATACTAATCACGACCAATGATCTCAAACGACGCGTCGCGATGTGACTAAGTCAGACAAAATCCGACAAGACAAAACTCAACAAACACAACTTGACTCGACGACCTAGGTTTCCCTAGGCTAATCTGATTTTAAAATCGTATACTCTAGTTATTCGAAAATAAAACCGATAAGTTAAAAATCGTTTTCAAGACCCTTTTAAACACGACAAGGGCTTAACAGTGGTAGCATTTTATAAAATGTCCTAAACACTTTTATACACGACCTTTAAATACCGACACAAGGTTTTATTTGAAAATACAAGGCTGGCTCGCCCAAATTCATGTCACTTTTCAAAAACCCACAATACGATCAAGTCTCAGAGATTTTCAAGCATGCACGCCGCATGTATTATTATTAATAGAAACACATTGGTTGTAAATAACAATAATTAGCCAAGTACCAACAATTCCCGGACACTCATATACGACATTCAAAAATCACCAGTTCAAAAAGCGCAACTCGGAAATACTAATTCCAAGCATATGTCAAACTATCTCTTCGAGTTTGACAGCGTAACCAAAGATCACCGATTTGGACGTATGTCGAAACCAGCTATGTGAGTTTCTCAACAAACTCTGCCATCAATACCTATACCGGAACATATCAATGTTCAAAACTTCTACATCATACTGCACCCTTCGGTGTCCAACTCATCGGTACATTCGGCTCAACATACATTTAGTATATCGCAATTACCAAACACAGATTCCATCATACAACAAAAGACTAGAGAGTCAAGCCCTCTCACAATATACCACGGAGCAAAACTCGGATCTTTCGATCACCAACGATCCCACCAATGCTAGGAAGCTTAGCGATGGAAGGCTCGCAAAACGACAAACGGTCAAGCCCAGAACGGCGCACATACTCCAGAGAGACAAAGGACGGCGCAATACTAGAATCAAAAGTACACAAACCGGATGGATCGAGAAACAACTCGATGATAAGTACGAGAGAGGCAATCACAGTTCAAGAAGTGGAATTTCAATACGAGAAAACAAGAGAATCGAGTAAGGAGAACTTACGAGCACTGGATGTACTGAGATGCCGGCAGCGGTGTGACAATGTGCAAAACAAAACACAACTAGACCCAAATAACCAACAAGCCTAGGTATCCATAAACCTAGAGCTCTGATACCATTTTCTGTAACACCCCGAGATATTCGGAATATGTTACAGCGCCGTGGACCCCTATCTGGGATCCACCAGGCTAACCCAAGAAAACACCTCTCGACTAACCGTCTCGGTTAGCAAGGAAACAATTGTTAACAACAAGAACATAAAACAACACGTCCGGTACAACCGGCATAATAAACATCAACCGACAAATACATTAACTCCAACGAAGTCCAAACACAATCCGAAAGGAAAAGCCTAAGTACTCGCGAGTACAATCTATAAGTTTACAATTTGGAAAACACCCACATCAAAAGAGACAGTAGGAAATAACAAGACTCAATTGCACATGTCAACAACCTTGGCCGACATCCTCGTACCATCCCAGCGCCCGCTCGTCTGGCTGAACATAACCTGAAATCCATAACAAGAATTTCCCCGACAATGGGTCCCCAAAGGGGTTAGCAATTACGCTAGTACAAGTATTCAAGGCAAACCAATCGCTTACACATTTCATAGTACATGCAACAATATCATTTCAAAACCAAAACTAGACATGTCTTTTTCCGGAAAACAAACAGTCAACAAATTAGCCTTGAGAACAGGGCGGCAGCATACATTCTCACTCGAGGCCTCACAGGGACCCTCCCGAGTTGGCTACAATTACAGAAAAACAAAACCACGCACACGCTATGCCGTGAGAACAGGGTGGCAGCATACATTCTCACTCGAGGCCTCACAAGGACCCTCCCGAGTTGGCTAGCGGTACGAAAACTCGTGAAATCCAGGGCGGCATCATAGATTTCCCTCCTTGACCCCGTCGGGCCAACACAAGGTGAGTTACACACAAGTAATATACATCACCATTTCATGTTAAGCTTAAAGGTTTCCAAAAAAAATACTTGCCTTGAATTATTGACGACGCGACGAACGGAAAGGAAAGTCACCGACGAACGCTAGGAACCAATGAAACCGAACCTAACGATTCGAAGAATACAATCACAACCATTTCTAAATGAATACGGAATTGGAATACACCCGAAAACCCGCCTACGATTCATGTATATTCGTATATAAACAACAACGAGGGCGGACCACAACCAAACCCTCTCGATTCCGTAAAAATCACGAAATATACCATGAATCCGTAGGGAAACTAAGAATACCAACAAGATTAATCATATTCATCATGAATTAATCGACAAAACGGAACGAATCGGACAAAAACGCGAAAACCCCCAAATCTACCCAAAAGTAGGGTTCTAAAGATCTAACCTTGGTTCATTTGGATCGAAGGATGTTATAGGATGATTGATCAACGATATAACCTCAAGAACTTCATGGATTTGTTGTTCAACAACATGGTTTCGTCTCCTCAGAAACTGACCCATGAAGAAGAGAAATGAAATGAAAATGACGGAGAAAGTCATGAGTCTGTCATTTATATCTCGGGCCGGAACTAGCGTGCGCTAGCCTTCCGACTTAGCGTGCGCTATCGGCGATGTCGGCCGAGCACTCTCGGCCATGGCCCGCACGACCCGGCACCACCGACCAATTCTGCCGACCATGACTCGACCGCCCGACTCCCGCTAGCGTGCGCTACGGCCGGAAGCTGCGCGTAATTGGCCCATCGATAGCCACTGGACTAACAAACTCATCCCGTGGCGTACGCTGGTCGGCGGCGGCGCTACCCTGCCGGTTAGCGCGCTACGCCCGACGATGGCGTGCGCTACTGCCGATCTGGCCGAGTCGAGAACCTCGAATACCTCTGCCCGGGCGATAGCGTCTGGCTGGCGGCTCGGCAGCGTGCGCTACACTGCCGACTAAGCGCGCGGCGTCCGGCCGTAGCGTGCGCTACGCGGTTCTGCCGTGCTGCTCGGCGATGTCGATACTCGTCCGGCGATCCATAGCCGTCCGGCCGGTGCTTTCGGCCACGACCCGACGCCTCGATTTCCGAAAACGCACGGAACGAACACGACGAAAAGTTCGCGGACGACGTCAATGACTCGAAATGAAAACGTAATGCAATAATTAATCATACGCGACCAAGAAACGGGTCGAGACAACAATTACAGATACGGATACCCGTAACTTTCAAGAAATTACAAAATGGCCCAAAACGCCCGGAAATCACGATACGTGATCGAATAACCAAACCGAAGTTCACAACACGTCTAACAAAGTTAAACGGACTTGCGGGAAACTCGAAACAGCAGTTTCGGACGAGATTCGCAAGAATCGAACTCAAGTGCGGAAAAGTCGCTAAAAACCACAGAACTCAACAAGACAACACCGAAACGAACTCGGATGACAAAAAGTGTAGAATTAATCATTCTCAGAATGACGAAACGGTCATGAACGAGCCGTCAAAACGGACTCCGGACGAAAAAAGAAATTTACCGAAAATCGAAAATTGCGGATATTACACTAAATATTCCTATTGCGTTGAGTACTAGATTATAATGATTCTGGTTTTATCTAGACGATCGAAAGTTGAATGGATGGTTAACGAAATAAAATAAAATGATGACAATAAAAGAAAATATCCGAATTAAGGAGAATTGCAAGAGTTTAGAAAGAAAGATTCCAAGGCTCGGTTTCCATTGATCACTAAGTTTAGTCGGGATTGGTTCCAAAAGTTTTAAGTGTGTTTCCAAAGTGATAATCACAATAATATTCTAAAGTCCCTCTCGACAACCTATAACAACGTCTCCGTTTACTATAAATTATCTAACTCCAAAATGTTCATAAGATTTAAACATCATCATAGCTTATCACCGATTTCTCAATCTCGTAATTTACTACGTCAAATACTCGAAACCTATTAATGCCCTCTTCTCTTGAATTATGAGCAATTAAGTTAAACATATAAAAACATTGATCAAGTGTCTAAACATGAATCAAAACCAAGTATTTGATAAAGAAATCACACTAGATATATATAATCATCAATCCCTCAAAACCATAGCAAATCAACTGTAATATCCGCAATTTTCGATTTTCGGTAAATTTCTTTTTTTTGGTCGGAGTCTGTTTTGACGACTCTCTCATGACCGTTTCGTCATTCGGAGAATATTTAATTCTGCACTTTTGTCATCCGAGTTCGTTTGGTCTTTGCTTTGTTGAGTTCCGTGCTTTTTAGCGACTTTTCGCGCTTGAGTTCGGTTCTTGCGAATCTCGTTTGAAATTGTCGTTTGGGGTTTTCGTAAGTTCATTTAACGTTGTTATACGTGTTGTGAGCTTCGGTTTGATTATTCGTTGTCGTATGGTGATTTTCGGCGGTTAGGCCATTTTCGTAATTTCCCAAAGTTTGGGGTAATTACCTTCCGTTGTCGAATTTCGAGCCTTCGGGTGGTCGGAATCGTGTGTTCTACTAGCTCTTAGATTCGTCTTTGTGAGTACTTCGTAACCGTATCTTCGGTTCGTATTCGGGCTCGGGTTTCGGTGTCGTTTTGTTGAATTCAGGATTACTAAACGACTTTTCTAAGTATGAGTTCGACTTTGTTAGATCACCATTAATTTTTGGTGACTCCAAAAATTATAAATCTTTGCAATATTATAGAACATCGAGTTAGCTTTCCAATGGTTCAAACGGTGAGTCAATCGAGTCGGACGAGAGAGTTATGGTCGTTTGATTTTGGCCGATCACTTCCGGGAGCCTTTCGGCCGATAGGGGGTCGATAGGCTCTCTGCCGGCATTCGTATGGGTATCGGTTGGGCCTATCAGTAGATAAAGGGCCGATAGGTTCTCTTGTGTTTCACTATATTACACGGGATGCGGGGAAGGTTTTCATTTTCCTCTCCTCTCTTTTCTTCCTCTCGTTCAGGCGATCCAGAGCAACTCTTGGGCGATTTTAAAATTTTCGGACTTGAAGAAATCATCCACTTGAGTTTTGTTGTAGATTATCGATTTCTTCTTGAATCATTCATCCTAATCGAAGGTAATCTTCTAAGAACCCATTTTTGGGAGATTTTGGGGATTTTGGGTATTTTGTTCGATTTAAATCCGTTTAATCCGATTTAACTTAGGATTTTGATGGATTGATGATTATTTAGATGTATTATATCATTTCCCTTGTTATTCCATGGTTGGATCGTATCGATTCGTTGTTTGAGTTGAGTTCTTGACCGACGCCTTGAAGGTGTCCGGTAAAATGTCTTAGAGGGGTTTTCGGGCGTTCTACGATTATTCTTCCTCGTATGGTCGATGATTTATTGATTGTATGATGTTAGGGTCGTGTTTCTTGCGAAGAAACCGTGTTGAACCCTTTCGTTCGTCGTCGTCTTCCGTTTCGATAGCATTGGGCGTTTCGAAGTTTCCGGTTGAGCCGTGTTCGTCGGAATACTTGCGTACCGATTTTGAGGCAAGTACCTTGTCCATACTTTTCTTGTTTCGCGGATATGATGATTGGTGATCGTCTTGGTTTGTTTGTTTGTTTGAAATGAGTTTTCAAAAGATTTGGTTAGCCTCGTTAAAGGCCTCTTTCAAAACCGTGTGTGTTTTGTGATTGGTGTGGTTCGAGAATAACTATGTGAATTCTATGTATATGCTTGGTGTTCATGTTGCACTTAGTATTGTGTGTGGACGTATATTATGTCATTTCGGTGCGTTGTGGATTGACGTGGTGTTTTGCTAAGTGTTTGATGCCTCTAGGCGAATTGTTTGAATATCCTTGATGTGATATGTTATTTGTGTGAATGTGTGGATATGGTTGAAGGTCTACGGTGGCACATGGCATGTGATCATGTGGCCGAGGATGCAACAAGTGATTGATCCAACCGTGGGAGCTCGAGATAATCTACGGTGGCACATGGCATGTGATCATGTGGCGGGATGCAACAAGCGATTGATCCAACCGTGAGATGTGTGTGATTTGTTTCGCTAGCCACTCGGGAGGGTCCTTCGAGGCCTCGAGTGGGATGTCGGTGGTATCGTCCGGTCTGAGCGATGCGCGTGCGTGATTATGTTTCGTTGATTTTTCGTCCGTTGAGGACACGTGATGTTAATTTGTGACCCTATTGATTTTTGGAAGAGAAGGATTTTATAATCCTAAATTGTTTTCTATTAAAACTCTCGGCATTTTAAAGCTGTTTTGTAAATTGTTTCCCTTATTTGCGATCTTTCGATTTTGGAAATGTTTACCCAAACTCTTGCCTCGGGAAGTACTTTTCTTACGTTTGAACCTTTGAGGATTTCGATTATTATTGTTCTTGGAACTTGTATTGTATGGCTCGTATTTTTGCACTTGTACTTGCACTAGCAAAACGGTGGAGTTTGCTAACCCCAGAGTATTCGGGGGTGGATGTCTATTTTGCATTCGGGTTTTGGAGCATAGCACGGGAGTCGGCGCGAAGGATGATGAAAGATGAACGATACTAATCACACGAGGATCTGTTGACGTCGTTTTGGTCTAGTTGTATTTTCTTTTCATTGCAGTGTCTTTTCCCGTTGTACGGAGTTTATTGTATTTTGACCCTGCGTGGGTATGTGTTTGGAATTGAGTTGTATGTATTTGTTGAAAGACCAAATCGGTCTCTTGAGTCATTTAGCCTTAAAGGCGAGGATTCGATTTTTGATTTTACTTATCAGCCTGGTAGAACCTCGAGGAGAGGGTCTACGGCGTGTAATATCCCGGAGCGGATTTGGGGGTGTTACATAAATGGTCTCGGAGCGCAAGGTTGTGGAAACACAGGGTGTCGGGTCAGTGGTGTCTGTTGAGTCTTTGTCTCGTCGGATTTTGTCTGACTAAGTCGTGTCGCGACGCGTCGTCTGAGTTGGTTGGTCGTGATTAGTATCGTGGGCAATCATCATCTTCGTGCGACCTATGGCTGTAAGTCTCCCTTCTTTGTGTTGTGCCTCGTGTGACATGAGCTATTTTTTTTATGATTATTTATTAAGTGACGGAGTCCTTTTATGGATTTTGATTTCTTGATACGTGACTATTTGACTCTCATATTTCTTTCATGTGAGGAGTAGTTCTTTGGATTGTGCATGTTGGTGTATTTCTTTTTTATTGCGTGAGGT
Source organism: Orobanche coerulescens (assembly GCA_033398695.1). NCBI lineage: Eukaryota > Viridiplantae > Streptophyta > Magnoliopsida > Lamiales > Orobanchaceae > Orobanche > Orobanche coerulescens. The sequence continues at coordinate 218,716,756 of CM065804.1, forward strand.
CCTTTGTAATAGCTTTCGGTATCTTACCGACTGAATTTTATTTCGAAAATCGATTCCTTTAACCGAGTTGTTGGCCTTGACCGTTTTGACGGTAGTTGGGTGTTTTCAAATGATTTTGTGAGTTTTGATAAGTACTACCGTCATCGACCTTTTTGGGCATTCTAACCCATTGAATTATTTTTGAAAACCTTGAGTATCTTAGAAAATTGAAATTCGAGACGTACTTTTAAAGCGAATTATTTTCTTGCGGTGTTTTCAAGGTGTTTTCTAATGCCGCAATACATTTCAAAAATTTCCGGTTGAGGACCAAAAATATTTTGAGACATTTTCAAATGCGATTGCTTAGACCCAAGTCGAATATTTTGAAAGTTTTTCACTAAAGGAAAGGTGTCCTCATTTTTGTTCAAACGCAAGATGATTTTCAAAGTCTCGATAATGGTGTTTGTACTACTTTTTGTAAAATGATACTCAAGATCAACCGTTGTTTCCAAAGCTGTTTTCAAAAGGTGGTTCTCGTTTTTAAAACCTATCATTCTGTTTGCGGATAGGAAATGCGTGTATGGTTTTCGAACTTTCGTTACGGTGTCAACCCCGAATTGTGATTGAATTGGTGGCGTGAGCGTCGAGTCGCTCGCCACGCATATGTTTTGTTGGCCCTCGTGAGAGGTGTGGTAGTGTTCTTGTTTATCGCCTCGTGGTGATTTGCGTATTGTCGCACTAGTGTGGGTTGTTAAAGCACGGATTTTTATGCGTTATACACATGGGTGATTGTTTCATGATGTTTTGTAATTGTGCCTTTGGTCATCTTTCGAGTCGTTGATGTCACGGACGATGACGTCGTTATTGTGTTATTCATTTATGTATTGACTTACGATGGAAATTGTTGTATGTTGTATATGTTATGATTTTTCATTGTCTTTGAGTAATTACTTATTCGGTATGCCGAGGGGCCGAGGTCGTAGTCGTGGCAATCGGACGCGTGGTCGAGATCATCTGCCGGTGATGATCTTTGTATCGGTGTCGCTACTATTTTACAGTAGCTACACGATGACTCGATTGACTCAGCGATTCGGCGCATTACGGATGTGACTCAGAACAAGTGCAAACCCGGTGGCTTGAGGTAATCGTATGAATCCCCTCGATTCGCGGTGTTGCGGATGCGTTGGGTCAGGATGGTTGGCTTTTCCGGTTGGAAAAGATTTTGAGATAGTTGATTGTCGAGGAAGAGCGTAAGGTTCGGTAGCTCGGTATCTTTTCGACAACGATGCCGCAAGAAGGTTGGAGGCTATATAGCCTCGAGATCACGTTGTCACGTGGGCGAGTTCGAGAAATTCATGAGAGATGAGTTTTGTCCTAACCGATCGAAATCGGAGGATTAATGAATTCTTTTGTAAACCGCAGGATGTACCGTCTCAAGCTATTATTGATTTTAGCAAACGGCTCGGCTATGTGCAAAATCAAGTAAGGGAGAGGAGGACAAGATTTGTCATTTTAGTAGGCGGATGAAGCGGAGATTCGCCGATTACATGGCAGTCTCGCTTGTACTTCCTTGAGAGATTATCAAAATAGGGCGTTAGCTTTATGAGCTATCTAGATTATCGGCCAGAGTATGTCGACTCGAAGAAGCAGAGAAAACCGTTGGGAACTTTTCAGGAAATCGGGGAGTGGGCCCCTTGAGGTTGGGACTTCGTCTCGTCATCCCAATATGGTTCCTAGATCGCGTGATCGGAGGAGTAGTACCCTGCGGTGAGTAATGTGAGCACTACGAAGAAATGTTATAAGTGTAGGCGAGCGGGCCATCTGCGAAGAATTGTCGTTCACCGTTAGTCAATTTGTTTCGAGTGTGGCCAGGTGGGTCACCGATACGTGCATTGCGAGACGGTAGCTGAGAGATTTGGGGAAAGAGGTTGCGTCTCTGCTCAGAAAGGACACGGATATGCCTAGTGTGGATTTGAGCATTTCGGCGTAGACAGAATTATTTAAAATTACCCTTGTGGATCGTTTTGTGTTTATTCTCTGTTTTCTCGACTGTGAGTGTTTTCGTGTTACAAGTAATTTGTGTTTTGTGATTGTTTGGATCATTGACTTGATTGTATTATCCATTTGATGACGCTTGTCATTTGTTGGTTTTATTATGTCTCTACGGCGACGTTGTGTTGGTCGTCGTGGAGCGTGTTTTCACACCGTATACCCTTTGCGTTGTTTGTAACATTTCGCCGTTGGGCGTTAGTTACGCATTCTTGTGTGTCTCGTTGAGTTTTCTGGCGGAATATTTCTTCCCCTACTTGTTTTAAGTTTGGACGAAACTTCTTTTAGGAGGGTAGAATGTAATATCCGCAATTTTGATTTTCGGTAAATTTCTTTTTTTGGTGGTCTGTTTTGGTGACTCTCTCATGACCGTTTCGTCATTCGGAGAATATTTAATTACGCACTTTTGTCATCCGAGTTCGTTTGGTCTTTGCTTTGTTGAGTTCCGTGCTTTTTAGCGACTTTTCGCGCTTGAGTTCGGTTCTTGCGAATCTCGTTTGAAATTGTCGTTTGGGGTTTTTCGTAAGTTCATTTAACGTTGTTATACGTGTTGTGAGCTTCGGTTTGATTATTCGTTGTCGTATGGTGATTTTCGGGCGGTTGGGCCATTTTCGTAATTTCCCAAAGTTTGGGGTAATTACCTTCCGTTGTCGAATTTCGAGCCTTCGGGTGGTCGGAATCGTGTGTTCTACTAGCTCTTAGATTCGTCTTTGTGAGTACTTCGTAACCGTATCTTCGGTTCGTATTCGGGCTCGGGTTTCGGTGTCGTTTTGTTGAATTCGGGATTACTAAACGACTTTTCTAAGTATGAGTTCGACTTTGTTAGATCACCATTAATTTTTGGTGACTCCAAAATTATAAATCTTTGCAATATTATAGAACATCGAGTTAGCTTTCCAATGGTTCAAGCGGTGAGTCAATCTGAGTCGGACGAGAGAGTTATGGTCGTTTGAGTTTTTGGCCGATCACTTCCAGGAGCCTTTCGGCCGATAGGGGTCGATAGGCTCTCTGCCGGCATTCCGTATGGGTATCGGTTGGGCTATCGGTAGATAGGTGGCCGATAGGTTCTGCTTGTGTTTCACTATATTACACGGGATGCGGGGAAGGTTTTCATTTTCCTCTCCTCTCTTTTCTTCCTCTCGCTCAGGCGATCCAGGAGCAACTCTTGGGCGATTTTAACATTTTCGGACTTGAAGAAATCATCCACTTCGAGTTTTGTTGTAGATTATCGATTTCTTCTTGAATCATTCATCCTAATCCAAGGTAATCTTCTAAGAACCCATTTTTGGGAGATTTTGGGGATTTTGGGTATTTTGTTCGATTTCGTCTGTTTAATCCGATTTAACTTAGGATTTTGATGGATTGATGATTATTTAGATGTATTATATCATTTCCCTTGTTATTCCATGATTGGATCGTATCGATTCGTTGTTTGAGTTGAGTTCTTGACCGACGCCTTGAAGGTGTCCGGTAAAATGTCTTAGAGGGGTTTTCGGGCGTTCTACGATTATTCTTCCTCGTATGGTCGATGATTTATTGATTGTATGATGTTAGGGTCGTGTTTCTTGCGAAGAAACCGTGTTGAACCCTTTCGTTCGTCGTCTTCCGCTTCGATAGCATTGGGCGTTTGAAGCTTTAGGTTGAGCCGTGTTCGTCGGAATACTTGCGTACCGATTTTGAAGCAAGTACCTTGTCCATACTTTTCTTGTTTCGCGGATATGATGATTGGTGATCGTCTTGGTTTGTTTGTTTGTTTGAAATGAGTTTTCAAAAGATTTGGTTAGCCTCGTTAAAGGCCTCTTTCAAAACCGTGTGTGTTTTGTGATTGGTGTGGTTCGAGAATAACTATGTGAATTCTATGTATATGCTTGGTGTTCATGTTGCACTTAGTATTGTGTGTGGACGTATATTATGTCATTTCGGTGCGTTGTGGATTGACGTGGTGTTTTGCTAAGTGTTTGATGCCTCTGGCGAATTGTTTGAATATCCTTGATGTGATATGTTATTTGTGTGAATGTGTGGATATGGTTGAAGGTCTACGGTGGCACATGGCATGTGATCATGTGGCGAGGATGCAACAAGTGATTGATCCAACCGTGGGAGCTGAGATAATCTACGGTGGCACATGGCATGTGATCATGTGGCCAGGATGCAACAAGCGATTGATCCAACCGTGAGATGTGTGTGATTTGTTTCGCTAGCCACTCGGGAGGGTCCTTCGAGGCCTCGAGTGGGATGTCGGTGGTATCGTCCCGGTCTAGGCGATGCGCGTGCGTGATTATGTTTCGTTGATTTTTCGTCCGTTGAGGACACGTGATGTTAATTTGTGACCCTATTGATTTTTGGAAAGAGAAGGATTTTATAATCCTAAATTGTTTTCTATTAAAACTCTCGACGGCATTTTAAACTGTTTTGTAAATTGTTTCCCTTATTTGCGATCTTTCGTTTTGGAAATGTTTACCCAAACTCTTGCCTCGGGAAGTACTTTTTCTTACGTTTGAACCTTTGAGGATTTCGATTATTATTGTTCTTGGAACTTGTATTGTATGGCTCGTATTTTTGCACTTGTACTTGCACTAGCAAAACGGTGGAGTTTGCTAACCCCGAGTATTCGGGGGGTGGATGTCTATTTTTGCATTCAGGTTTTGGAGCATAGCACAGGGTCGGCGCGAAGGATGATGAAAGATGAACGATACTAATCACACGAGGATCTGTTGACGTTGTTTTGGTCTAGTTGTATTTTCTTTTCCGCTGCAGTGTCTTTTCCCCGTTGTACGGGAGTTTATTGTATTTTGACCCCTGCGTGGGTATGTGTTTGGAATTGAGTTGTATGTATTTGTTGAAAGACCAAATCGGTCTACTGAGTCATTTTAGCCTTAAAGGCGAGGTTTAGATGTTTGATTTTAGTTATCAGCCTGGTAGATCCTCGAGGAGAGGGTCTACGGCGTGTAATATCCCTGAGCGGATTTGGGGGTGTTACATCAACGTACTCCCATGCTCGGAATCTAACGAGTTTAGCCGGACATGGTAATGAAAGAAAGATTAATAATCATCATGTTCATCATGTTCATGCTAAATAAAACAACAAAATGAATAAAAGATAGGAAGAAGATAAAACTCGGATGGTTTCTTGATTTATCCCGGTTGAAGTGTTCTTGAAGTGTTCTTCAAGAATTTCCTTCAAATCTCCTTCTTTTTGGATGAAAAACTCTCAAATCTTGTGTTTCTCTCTCTCCAATCTCTCCAATCTTCAGCATATTCCAAGTCTTTCCCCATATCCTTTTTTTATAAAGCTTAAAAGATCACTTTTTCATGTTCAAATCTTCAAAAATGTCAAAAAGTGATTTTTCCACCGAAAAGTGACACGGCCCGTGTCAAATGACACGGCCCATGTCATACTGTCCTAGAAAATGCAAAAACTTTCTGGACAAAGAGACCGTGTCATTTGACACGGCCCGTGTCATACTGTCCCAGAAAATGCAAAAACTTTCTGAACTGTGAAGTCGTGGTCTAGAAGCCATATCTCCCTCAATACACCTCGGAATTTAGCGTATGATATACCGTTGCGAATCTGATTTCATGAGGAATCCATATATATAGAACACATCCTTATTCGAAGTAATGAATCTGTAGGTTAGAAAATACGACAGGCAGTGCTTCAATCTTCATCGTTTTAGGCCTCGTTCTCTCATTTCTGCATTGCTTGATATGTATTTGGGGATTGAGACTTCGGTCTTGCTTGATAATGTCCTTAAAACACCTATAAATTCAAATAAAATATACCCAAGCGTGATCGAGTCCAACAAACACAATATGAGTACAAACGACACAATTCTACACATTTTAGGATCTTAAAATCCGGAAAAACCTTATAAAAATATGTGTAAAAATGAGTGTTATCAGTAGGGTGAACAACACCATCCACTGTCTACAAATCCTCAAAGGAAGTGGTACCCCTAATGTGATTCAATATAATCCGCATAAAATATAATGGACCAATCTTAATTGGAACGTGGTAAATTCTTCCAACTTTGTTGTTGAGATTCTTCCTATCTCTCCACATTTTACCTCTAGGATCTCACACGTAATATCTAGGAAACTCAACATATAGATACTTACGTGCCTTGGGATGATGCTTGCTGAATTCCATCCATTTAAGGAACTTTATCTCTGCAACGGTATGCTTTTCCAATAAATCCATAATAAAGTCACCATCTTTGAATGTGATGGACTGTTCACCCTCCATGTGAAATGATAAACGCTCTACGTGTGGATCTATGTAATGGATATCATATCCCATAATACGCCATGCAGCCTCACATGCTAATATGTACGACAGTCAATATAATCCTTAACCTCATTCTCCACGGTTATTTTTGCGCCTATCCTATCAACCCCCTTGTTGATGTACTTGAACAGATATTTTATAGAATTTGTCATATTGCACCATCCAACGTTGATGTGTGCCTGATAAGTACGGAACAATAAACCTATAAAGGAATAGTAAAACTACTTATTATTTTTGAATATAAATGACAATTAATTTATATCATGGTGAATGGAATATAATGTAATAATTCACATTAAAAATGATTTTAAATTGTACCTATTATCAATGAGATTGTCATTCTTGTCGATAGTGGCACCGGTGTCACGCCTTTTGTAAACCGTATAGACATTTCCATCAAATATAGTACACTCGTTAAAAGACTTTGGAAATTTCTTAGAGCATTTCTTGCCATCATGCATGCAAGGTGAAGTCGGAATCAATGGGCCGCATGGACCATGCACCATCTACTGAGAGACAGCCTTGTACAACTCTGGATTGAGTTCCTTATCCGGTATCTCAGCACTGATAAAATCATTTATAGAATTTGAGACATATTTCTATCTGCTCGACCAATCCACAACAGTATATGTGCATGAGGAAGTCTGCTTTTTGAAATTCAATAGTGTACACAACTACAAAGTAAATAGAATAAAAATCAATCAATTCGAAGTGAAATTAATAATGAACTACTCAATTGATATAACATAAGAAATGAGATTTATAATATGGTACCTCCAATTGTCTTGCCAAAAACATTTTCTGTCTTCAAGTCTTTTATAAGTTGGTCCAACTTCATCTTGAAAATGAGACTCATAACATTAGGCCTATCCCCGGGTTGTAAACCCTTGGACTCAACAAAACGTGTTATCTCAGGTCATTTGGGATTGCACGTGAATGTGATGAACAGTTCTGTATATCCTTAACTCTTGCATATGGCCATAGTGTCTTGGAAGTTCTGGACCATATATCTAGGGACCTCCAATGAAAGAAGATGGCAATACAAAGCGTTTACCAACGTTTCATGTTAGGTCGGCTGGATCAATATCACATGTTCGAATAGCATCATCAAGTGACATACTTATCAGACCTCAATAATGGTTGGTTACTCATTATGAAAGCGAGCCTCTCTGCTTCCGTCATCATATAGCCATCTAGACAAATATTATTGAAATGTGTACTTCTTATAGAAAAAAGAAATTGGCAAAATAATATTTAGCAATATTAACATAATAATAATGATATTAATATTAATAATAAAACCAATAGTAATTGTAATAATAATAATAATGATAATAACAATAATAATAAAATTATTATTATCATTCTTTTATTATCAGATAAATAAATTAGGAACTGAACTGAACTGAACTGAACTTAACTAAAAATAAGCTCGGGAGAAGAGGCCCTTAGTTGCTATTCACTTAACTTTAATATAGTCCTATTTTTTTTGGTGGGAGACTTTAATATAGTCCTATTAGATAATGACTAATCTATAATAGGATATTTGTATTTTATAGGCCTGAGACTTTTCGGTTCCTGGGAGAAAAATACAGGAACTGGAACCGAACCGCATAGTTTTTTCGCGGTTCGGTTTTTCCAGTTTTTTTTATCCGAACCGCACAGGAACCGAACCGAACCGGAACTGAACCGGAACCGATTTTGTATGGTTTGGACGAAATATATTATATTATATTTTATTTTATTAAGAATATATTATATTATTTTATATTATATTAATTATGTTTAAATAAGAATATATTATATTATATTATATTCAGATGGTCGGTTTCCCGGTTCGGTGCGGTTCGGACGGTTCCTTGCGGTTCAGATCGGTTCCTCTTTAAAACAGACAGGAACCGCGAATCGAACCGAACCGAATACTAACAATACGAACCGAATCGAAAAAAAAAATTGTTGCTAGGAACCGAACCGAACCGTTGGTTCCGATGCGGTTCGAATCGGTTCTGCGGTTCTCGGTTCCAAAAATCCCAGCCCTAGTATTTTACATATACGAGATTGTTTCTACAGCACATACATCGGATTTGGTTAATTTACTTCTTGGTTCAAATTTTCAATGACATTCGGTGGAGATATTCCACCATGATGAAGAACTTCTCTATAATATTTTATCAAAAACTATGTCAAAGTACAAAATCACTATTTTAGTGGTTAAATATTTGAACATTAAAATAAATTTTTAAATTTAAATATAATAATAACTCTTTTTGGTATTAATTTGTCATGATAAACTTAATACTAAAAATTTACCTATTTTTTTCAATATAATATACAGTATTACGTTTAGATTTCGCTGAAAATGATATAACATAATGTATTTTCCAAAAGGACCCCTTTCGATTGTTTGGTTATTAACCGATAAGTACATTTTCACTAAAGATTTTTTTTAATAATTAGTAGCCGTCTAATGAATTGTCGAACGAAGTCTATGCGACCATTATGCGACATATTTCTATCTGCTCGACCAATCCACAACAGTATATGTGCATGAGGAAGTCTGCGTTTTTTGAAATTCAATAGTGTACACAACTACAAAGTAAATAGAATAAAAATCAATCAATTCGAAGTGAAATTAATAATGAACTACTCAATTGATACAACATAAGAAATGAGATTTATAATATGGTACCTCCAATTGCCTTGCCAAAAATATTTTCTGTCTTCAAGTCTTTTATAAGTTGGTCCAACTTCATCTTGAAAATGCGACTCATAACATTAGGCCTATCCTCGGACTGTAAACCCTTGGACTCAACAAAACATTTTATCTCAGGCCATTTGGGATTGCACGTGAATGTGATGAACACTTCCGGATATCCTTAACTCTTGCATATGGCCATAGTGTCTTGGAAGTTCTGGACCATATATCTAGGGACCTCCGATGAAAGAAGATGGCAATACAAAGCGTTTACCAACATTTCCTGTTGGGTCGGCTGGATCAATATCACATGTTCGAATAGCATCATCCAAGTGACATACATATCAGACCTCAATAATGGTTGGTTACTCATTATGAAAGCAAGCCTCTGTGCTTCCGTCATCATATAGCCATCTACTATAAACTGTTGGAATAACTTTTTGCTGAGTAATATTGTTTGAGCCTCATCAACACGATCAAAAATTCTAAGAGTCAAAAGCTCCTTAATTGTAAGTGTGTGCCGGACACATTTGGACTTATCAAAGTGCGAAATATTCGTATTGTATCCATCCTCACCATATGGGAAAAGTAGGGGATACTGCATTGGAAGGTAACTTGGATGCAGTTCTGGAATTCTGAAATATTCTCCATTAAAGGAAGGAATGTCATCAAAAGAATTAGTGCAAGTCCATTTGATTTAATCTACATATCGGGCTTAGACTTGGCCACTTTGTAATGTAGTTGAATATTAATTTCACGGGGCATTCTACCCTAACCTTGGTCCATTTGCTCTGGTTGTTGTCCTCGGCACGAAAATTAGCAATGTTGACTGTTTCGCCTTCGGTCATTTGCGTTTTGAAATTCGATAGTAAACTTCATTTCACGTAAGCTGGTATTTTAGATCCCTATGATGTACATCAGTTTAGTTTATAATGAAAGAATTAAATGAAAATAAAAAAATGTATTGCGAAAGAAAAGGTTACCTCGTTGTACATCAGTTAACTTGTTCTCCTTGAAGTTAACACACCTCCCTATATTTCCAGCATATCCTGTGGGATACCTTGCAGCCTTCATCCACGAAAAAATCTCAGCCTTTTGCTCAGGGGTGACGGTGTAAGCAGCTTTCGGCATTTTGTGTTTCCCCTTCTCTTCCTTCAACCACAAATGTTTTCTAATGTTCATTTCTTTTAAACCAATGCGTGCCTTAGGGCCGTCTTTAGTTTTCCCTTCCCAACATAACACTGTACCGACAACACTTTCACAAACATTTTTTTCTATGTGCATCACATCTAGGTAGTTCCTAATCGACAACTTACTCCAGTAAGGTAGATCCCAGAAAATACTTTTGTGGGACCAATACTTATACCTGTGTCTTTCAGGGAGTTGCCGCTACTATATCGGGATGGTTGCTCAACCGCCCAAAATCATACTCATTCAAAGACGGCCAAAATTTCCTCACCACCCACTCCCGTGGTGGATCACCAACCTCTTGATCCCATCAAATGCCGCAAAGATTCAGGCGCAGACATGGGTCCTCTCAAGCCATATACGGTGACGCATTCTGATAACCTTCCGACAATGATACCTTGCGCAATCAGCATTCAAGCACACTGGACATCCTCTATATCCACTAATAACAGATCCGGACAGCATCCCGTACGCAGGAAAATCACTGATGGTACCGGTACACATAGCACGTAAGTAGAACATCTCATGTGAGTAACTGTCGTACGTCGGATGACCTTGCTCCCACAACAACTTCAGCTCCTCTATCAAAGGTCTCAAATAAACATCAATACACTTTCCTGGATACCCAGGGCTAGGTACTAAGAGAGTCAACATATTATACTCCTTCTTCATGCACATCCATGGAGGAAGGTTGTAAGGAACCATTACCACCGGCCATATACTATACGAAAGGCTCATGTTGCCAAAAGGGTTGAATCCATCAGATGCAAGTCCGAGTCTTACATTTCGGACATCTGATGCAAATCCTGGAAACTCCCTATCTATATGCTTCCAAGCCTCTCCATCAGAAGGGTGTATCATAATATCCTCGTCAGTCACCCGAGGCTCAGCGTGCCATCTCATCGCCTTGGCTGTGTGAGGAGACATGAAAAGCCTCTCCAATCTATCCTTCAGAGGGAAATACCAAAGAACCATCATAGCTTTCTCTTTACCAGAAGGAGTGAACTTATACCTCTCTGTGTCACATACGGGACATCTATTTAGATCTTCATTAGGCTTTCCCCAAAATAAAGCACAATCATATATGCATACGTGGATCTTGATGTACGATAGCTCAAGACCTTTTAGGATACGTCTCATTTTATTGTGATTACTAGGAAGATGATGACCTTCTGGGAGTATTTTCCCTGTAAGTTCCAAATAATCATCCACAGCTTTAATCGAGGTTTTGTTCTCCACCTTCACTCTCATAGTCTCTATGACACTATCAAGAACCGTCATGTGACACCCAGGATAAAGAAGAGTCTGTTGGAGCTGGATTAGCTTGTTGTATATATCAAGAGAAATTGTGTTAACGGGTATCAATGTAGGCGTTCGGATGACTGCTTGATCAGCTATATGGTATTCTTGACCTTCAGCCGATACGTCCCTGTCGTAATAACCAAACACGTCGTCAATCAACCGTCTTGTGGGGTCATTGGATGTGCTACCACTGTACTGTCCGTGATCATGGGGAATAATTGAATTCGATCTTTCACCGTGGTAAATCCAACATGTATATTTATCCCAAAATCTATTTTTTTTTTAAGTGCTCCCATACGACATCAAGTGTAAAACGGTACATATCGCTGCGGCATTTATATTTATTGCAAGGACAGTAATGAATCATACTATCACTATCATGTTCCTACACGAATCGAATAAACCCTCGCATTCCATCTATGCCCTTGGATCCCATTTTTGCAGACCAATCTAACTTTTATCCATCCTATAACAAAAATAACAACAATATTATACATCGTATTTATCAAGAACATACAAAAATTATGACTAAAATCATCATATATATAGCTCGAATTCAAGATGTCAAATCCATATATATATATATATATATATATACACACACACACACACACACCAAGAAATATTCGAGAAAACGAACTAATAATTCTAAAACATTTTCATAATCATCCAAATAGATATATTATATGCGTAATATAATTATAACTGATATTAAAATTCAATAAAGTACATACCTTCAATATGATTTCTTGAATGATCAAACCGGAGAAAATTAATCGTTCTTCGTTTTCTTGTTATGTAATTTCCGAATGTGTTGTAAATGGTCTCTTCAAGTGTTAGATGGTGATATATTTTGCACAAAACATGAAATACTTTAGGCGATTTACATGCCGTCGGCTAAAGTATACTAGCCGTCGGCTTAAATCAGGCTTTAGCCGACGGCATGTCGTCGGCTAAAGTATACAAGTCGTCGGCTAAACTAGAAAACTTTAGCCGACGACTAACTGGACTTTAGCCGACGACCAATAGTAAAGTCGTCGGCTAAAGTAGTTTAGCCGACAATAAGTTAGCTGTCGGCTAAACTTGCTGACTTTAGCCGACGACTTCCGCCGGCCGTCGGCCGTTCTCCGGCGAGTCGTCGGCTAAAGTGTTATTTTTGGTAGTGAATAATAGCCTCGATTGAAACTGTTTTCTTTTTCTAGTCAAATGGAATCCATAAACGTAAGATCTTCACTGTGACGGTCTTGTTGCTTGTCTCTTTGTTAATATCTCGAATAAATATATTTGACATGTTTAATACCTCATATATTTTCTTAATATTTTAGTTCTTCGTAGTGTGTGGTTATATAATAGTTGTACTATGTTATTTATAGTGTCGAATAGTCCATTTCCCATGAGTGACCATTTATTGTAGGAATCTTAATTTGAATTTAATTTAGTTTAAGTTTGTTGAAAATAGGACCCACCGAATATTTATCTTTCTAGAGTTGTTAGGATCTGGATTTTAGTTAGTTTCATTATCCGAATTTATTGGTTATTTCATTTACAAACTAATTCAAATTATTAAAATATTAAAACAGCCCATCTTTTTCAAAGACTGGATAAGTTCGAATTAAACCAAAATAAATTTGAATATGTGATAGATATCTTATTATCTAAACATGTAACTTGATAACCTTTATTAATAAGTGGTCTGTCTTTCTAGAGTTGTTAGGATCTGGGTTTTAGTTAGTTTCATTATCCAAATTTTTTAGTTATCTCATTTACAATTCGATTCAAATTATTAAAATATTAAAACAGTCCATCTTTTTCAAAAGACTGGATAAATTCAAATTAAACCAAAATAAATTTGAATATATGATGGATATTTTATTATCTAAACAGGTAACTCGATAACCTTTATTAATATAAGTTCTTTATCTTTCTAGAGTTGTTAGGATTTGGGTTTTAGTTAGTTTCATTATCCGAGTTTTTTAGTTATCTCATTTACAATTAGATTCAAATTATTAAAATATTAAAACAATTCATTTTTTTCAAAAGACTGGATAAATTTGAATTAAACAAAATATATTTGAATATATGATAGATATCTTATTATCTAAAGGTAACTTGATAGTTTTAGTTATTTTTTATTATCTGAATTTTTTAATTATCTCATTTACAATTCGATTTAAATTATTAAAACATCAAATTAGTTATCTTTTTTTATAGATTTTAAATATGGATTAATATAAGTGGTTTATCTAAGTTAAAATTATGATTTTCAAATATATATATATATCGAAAAAATAAATCCTTATTTTTTAATTATACTAAGTTTCAAAATGTTACATATCCCAACAGAATCTGTCAAAGTGTTTCAAAATTGAATTATTATAAACCGAATCTAAATTTTTCCTTCTGAATTTTAATTTTATATAACCTCAAAGATGGGTAGGCAAGAGTAGATAAGTGAGAATACGAAACCCATAAATTTAAGAGATTTGTTGTAATAGTTCAAGCAGTAACTATCGAAAATAAGGTGTGAGAGAGAGAAGTTTGAATCGAAACACCTACATATCATAATAATTAAAATGATATTGAAATACTCATAGATTTTGGCGTTGTGCTCGCCTATACTTATAGCATTCATTTAGACCACTTCAATATCAGCAACACATCTAGGGCACTAGTTGTACGGAAATTGTCTTTTTAGATGCGACAAAAATTCTTCGTCACTCGAATTACAAAACAATGGAACATCAAGGTAGTTCGGGGTCTTAAATTTCATTTTTGAAAGCCTAAGTTTCAATTCCCATCTGCATTATGTGACATATGATGCGCTCTTAGAATTTTCCTCCAACTTCGACAACCCTTAAATTCCCTCTTCTCTGTGTTTTCATTACCACTGAACAACTTCATGAAGTTTAAACAATACGTGGCTTCATGATGATTAAGGATGACAATGATATTCATTAATTGAAGTGACTCATCTTCATTTTCTTCAATGAATAACTTTAACTGCAAAATAATAAAATAGTTGGGAGAAAAAATATTAATATCAACATTAGGAGAAACTCTAGGGTGTAGTGATAAGTAATATTGACATAGATTTTCGATAACCTTGTTAATTTGATAGAAGATGAAATATAACTATGTGAGAATCAATTTTTTAATACCTAACGATAAATTGGCAAGTTATATATCCTCATTCATAAGAGTGTAAGTTTTTTATACCATTTTATTTAAAAAGAATAAAATATCCTCCAAAAGTTGGAGATGTTGAATTTCTTTTCTTTTTGTATTTTATTTAATTTAAACTCTTTTTCTTTTCTTTTTATTTTTTCATCATCTTCCCATGACTAACTACCGAATCCAACAACTAAAATTTAATGTCTAAATGCGTCTTTCAAAATCCTTATAAAAATCACACGATTTTGCGAAAAAGAGAAGTTGACGTTCTACTAAGACTTCATTTGTTGTGCTCCTGAGTTCGTAAAGAAGGTATGCAACTATATTTTATCGCCAGACTTTTTTTTTGAGGAGTTCTTTCACAGACGATGGCTGCACACGATGGCGCACACGATGGCTGAACTGCACACGATGGCTGCATATGATGGTTGCACACGATGGCTGCACACGATGGCAGAACTGCACAGGATGGTTGCACACGATGGCAGCCATGATCGTGCACACGATGGGACTAGCCATCGTGTGCACATGAACTTTTTAGTTTTTTTAGCCAAGTTGATTGAATGTGTTATCAATATCGATGTTTTGTGATTCTAAAATTTCTTGGTCAAACATTAACAACTACATAACATCGTATGGAAACGCATATTTGTTATTTCGTGTAATTCAATAGTGCATGAGCTATTTCATACATATGATGAATTTATATATACGAACTTGTACATCGAAAACCTATAGACTACACATGATATGAAATAGATTATGTTAATTCAATCCTTAACTTTACAAATTAATAAATACTTATTAGTATATACGTAACAACAGGTAAATTGGCGAGTTATTTTAGAAATTAGTGAAAATGTGCATGTTCTTGTGCACACGATGGCTAATCCCATCGTGGGCACGATCATGACTGCCATCGTGTGCACATGAACTTTGGATTTTTTGGTCAATTTGATTTAATGTGTTATCGATATGGATGTTTTGTGATTCTAAAATCGATTGTTTAAACATTAACAACTACATGACATCGTATGCAAAATCATATTTGTTATTTCGTGTAATTCAATAGTGTATGAGCTATTTCATAGAGATGATGAACTTATATATATACGAACTTATACATTGAGAACATATAGAATACACATGATATAAAATAGATTATGTTAATTCAATATATAACTTTACAAATAAGTATATTGTTAATAAATACTTATTAATATATAAGTAACAACACGTAAATCGGCAAATTATTTTAGAAATTAGTGAAGATGTGCATGTTCTTCTGCACACGATGGCTAATCCCATCGTGGGCACGATCATGACTGCCATCGTGTGCACATGAACTTTGGATTTTTGGGTCAATTTGATTTAATATGTTATCGATATGCATGTTTTGTGACTCTAAAATTGATTGCTCAAACATTAACTATTTGACATCATATGCAAACTCAGATTCGCTATTTCATGTAATTCAATAGTGTATGAGCTATTTCACAGATGATGAACTTATATATACGAACTTATACATTGAGAACATATAGACTACACATGATATGAAATAGATCATGTTAATTCAATCTATAACTTTACAAATAAGTATGGTATGTGAGAATCAATTTTTTAATACCAAACCATAAAATTGATAAGTTATATATCCTCATTCATAAGAGTGTAAGTTATTGATACCATTTTACTTAAAACGACTAAAATGTCCTCCAAAAAGGTGTTGATGTTGACTTTCCTTTTTTACCTTTTAGTGATAGATTTAAGGGTATTAATGTCTTTTGGTATCAAAAACTTATACTCTTATGGATGAGGATATATAACTTGTTACTTTTATGGTTTGGTATTATAAAAGATAGAACCCAATAAGTATATTGTTAATAAATTTTTATTATTATATAAGTAACAACACGTAAATTGACTAGTTATTTTAGAAATTAGTGAAAAATGTGCATGTTCTTGTGCCCATGATGGCTAGTCCCATCATGTGCACGATCATAACTGCCATCGTGTGCACAAGAACATGCATATTTTTCACTAATTTCTAAAACAACTCGCTAATTTACGTGTTATTAAGTATATGTTAACAAGTATTTGTTAACAATATACTTATTTGTAAGGTTATAGACTGAATTTACATAATTTATTTCATATCATGTGTAGTCTATAGGTTTCAATGTATAAGTTAGTATATATAAGTTCATCATCTGTATGAAATAGCTCATACACTATTGAATTATGTAACATCCTCAAAACCGTATGGGAATATTACACGCCGTAGACCCTTTCCACAAGGATCTACCAGGCTAAACATCCATAAACAACCAAGTGCTTGCCCGACCAGGGTCAAACAATAAAATGATACAGACCGATATGGTCACTTACACGTGAATACACAGACCGATGAGGTCACACAACCCAATCGATAAAACTGACTTAAATAACATTACCCACACAGGGGTCGAAATACAATACAACTAAGACCAAATCAACTCGACAACACAACAAAATCAAAATAACTCTCGACTCATGATTAGTATCGCAGCTCGTCATCCTCTTGTGCCAATCTGTGATCGCCTCCCTAAATCCGCATGTACCGGACGCAAAGCAGACATCCACCCCGATTACTCGGGGTTAGTAAACTCCACCGCTTTACTAGTGCAAGTATCAAATCATACGAAATGTAACAAGCAATTAATAATCAAGTATCAAATATTCTGGAGGTTTTCACAAGAGAAGATAAGCTATGAAGCATTGAAAATAAGATTATCATCTCGGGAATTTTTAGAATTTCAAAACCTTAAGACCTCATGTCCTGATTCACAAAACCTTTCGAAAAACTTAAGGGCCTTAACCCAAAACTCGTTTCATAATTCAACAGTTTACAATACCGGAAACATTTCCATAAATCTCGTGGGGCTCGGCCCAACATTATTTCTTAAAACTTTTCCTTTAAAAACTTTGATTTGAAAAGTATCATGCTCATGACACCGTGATCCACTGTCACGTGTCTCCGTAGGTTCAACAACCCGCACGGACTACATCACGCACAATTAAACACACATAATCAACTCCGACACCGTGATCCACTGTCACGTGTCTCCGTAGGTTCAACAACCCGCACGGACTATTAACCAAACATAACCAATTCCGACACCGTGATCCACTGTCACGTGTCTCCGTAGGCATAACAACCCGCACGGACTATATCAATCACAACAATCACACACACAGTCCTGACACCGTAGTCCACTGCCACGTGTCACCGTAAGCCCCGTCGAGCTCACCCGGTTGGACGCACTGTGTCCGAAACTCATGGTCCACTGCCATGCGTTACCGTAGGCCTCGCTGCATCAAAGACGATTGGACCTCAGTACCTCACTAAGTTCTGATCCCGTAGTCCACTGCCACGAATCCTCGTAGGTCCCGTCGAACCAACACGAGTGAACTTAGCGGTCACACATATTCACATTCACGTTACATACAACAATGAGCGCAATTAATCAATCACCTTGATCACCACAAAATCGTACATTGCACGCACATAACACAACCTCGACACTCGCAACAACTATCAACGACTCTTAACCAACACAACACACATTCGGTACACAATACATTGAAGAAACACGTGTACAACCATCTCATATGTACACCGCAATCCTGCACAAATGGCACAACGCCTAACACGTATACCAATATATCACTATTATCACAAAGTCTTCAAATTTCGGAAAACACAACCAACTCAAACGGAACATATTTACGGAGGCAAGCAAAATCGTTATACATATCATACGTAATTACTATTCACAAGATACAAGTCGTATAATAAGATACTTGCCTTAATAACCGCTACCAAACGCTTCGAAGAACACGGTTCGATCGGGAAGCTCGAACCCCAAAGAAGGCAACGAACGGAAGGGTTCCGACTCGAGTTCTTCACAAGAATTCGTTCCTAAGTCACAACGATATCAATTCAATCACAATTCTACGAAAACGTATGGAACTTCCCAAGTTCTACCCATTGAAGCATTTTATCGGACACTTTGAAGGCGTAGTCCAATTCAATCGATTATTCAAAGAAATACTCAAATCCGTTCCACAAAACTTCAAGGGTATTGAATGATTACGAGTTTACAATCAAGTTTCATCAAGAATCAATCAAAACAAAGAAAATCGGCCAAAACACCAAGAAACCCCAAGAACATCCAAAAACCAAAAGTTTAGGTGTTCTTACCTTCGATCCGGGTGGAAGATGATGTTAATCCATGATTCCAACTTCCAAAACATGTTTATATAAGTTGCTTTTACTCAAAACCATCGATCTATGGTGAAAAATCGCGGAAGGAACGAAGAAAAGTGGAAAATGCCGGATATGACTCGGTCAGCCTTAAATAGCCGACCACGCCGGCAGGACTCGACCGTGTCCCGCTAGACACGGTCGCGTCGTCCGATAGTGACCCGTCCGACAATGACTTCGGCATGACTCGACCGTGTCCCGGAACACGGTCGGCGTGTCGGCAATGGTTCCGCTTATCCGGAAGAGTTCGGCACGGGCCGTGTCGGACGACACGGTCGGGTCCCGAGCAGGACTCCGCATTTCCGGGACGAGTACGGCACGGGCCGTGTCGGACGACACGGCCGAAGTTCGGCCGGCATGATCGCCAATAACGAGCGGGTGAGCTAAAACGACCATAACTCTCTCGTCCGACTCGATTGACTCACCGCTTGAACCATTGGAAAGCTAACTCGATGCTCTATAATATTGCAAAGATTCAGAATTTTTGGAGTTACCAAAAATTAATGGTGATCTAACAAAGTCGAACTCATACTTAGAAAAGTCGTTTAGTAATCCCGAATTCAACAAAACGACACCGAAACCCGAACACGAATACGAACCGAAGATACGGTTACGAAATACTCACAAAGACGAATCTAAGAGCTAGTAGAACACACGATTCCGAACACCCGAAGGCTCGAAATTCGACAACGGAAGGTAATTACCCCAAACTTTGGGAAATTACGAAAATGGCCCAAATGCCCGAAAATCACCATACGACAACAAATAATCAAACCGAAGCTCACAACACGTATAACAACGTTAAATGAACTTACGAAAAACCCCAAACGATTTGAACGAGATTCGCAAGAACCGAACTCAAGCGCGAAAAGTCGCTAAAAAGCACGGAACTCAACAAAGCAAAGACCAAACGAACTCGGATGACAAAAAGTGCAGAATTAAATATTCTCCGAATGACGAAACGGTCAAAAGCGAGTCATCAAAACGGACTTCGGCCGAAAAAAGAAATTTACCGAAAATCGAAAATTTGCAGATATTACATTCTACCCTCCTTAAAAGAAGTTTCGTCCCGAAACTTAAAACAAGTAGGGGGAAGAAATATTCCGCCAGGAAAAACTCAACAAGATACGCAAGAATGCGTAACTAACGCCCAACGACGAAATGTTACAAACAACGCAAAGGAATATACGGCGTGAAAACACGCTCCACGGCGACCAACACAACGTCGCCGTTAGGGATATAATAAAACCAACAAATGACAAGCGTAATCAAACGGATAATATAGCCAAGTCAATTATCCGACAATCACAAAACACAACGAACGAAAATCAATATGATTGACCAACCCAACGGTACATCAATCAAAACGCGAGCCAACCGCTGAACAAATACGGAATCCCACCGCCCAAGGGTTGGAAGATCGAAAACGAGACTAATTTCCCGAACTTAAGGGAATTAGGAAGGAGCCTGAATGCTCAACAATCACGAAATGAGAACAAAACCGAACAAACAAACGATCGAACCACAACGATCGAGACAACAAAAATCGAACAATCATGTTCGAATCACGAAGGATAAGAAAATTCAAACAACAACTCACTTGATTATCTGGTGAGAACAACACGACGTGCATTCCCATAAGATCCACAGGAAAGGGAATAGCGATTGAAAAGTCACAACGACAAATGAGTTATTCCAAAACAATACCACACTCGTTCGATCAACAAAAGCAAGGGGCAGACAAGCTCGTAAATGTCAACGAACATAATGAGTCGACAGAGTCGAAACACAAGAGTTCCAAATCCGATCCACTTCGAATAAAAGAACTAATAGAACCAGATGAGGTCACTCCCGAACAAGGTTCACAAGAATCGAATCGAACCCAAAAAGTCACATCGATAACCAGATCGACCCACAACAAGATCACGATTCGCTCAACGATGAAACCGAAATACGTAATGCAGTTCATAAAGTATCAACGAACACGACGAGTCGATAGACTGAGAAAGAGGAAATGCGTAAGTCAAACGATACATGCATTACATTCGACCTCTTATAAAAGAAATGTCGCTCCCGTAACTCACAACAACCGGAGTAAGGTGACAACACAAAAAGCAAACGACAAATATCTCCCATGGGCCTCTCAGATCCGATCCTCATATCTATATCAAGTTCGCGCCCGAAAGACTCGGAACCCAACTCGCAAAATCGATCTTGTGTCTCTCGGGTCCACACTTGAAAAGCGCATCGACGAGAATGACAATTGGCACGTACATGCCCCAAGACAATACGCTCAAATGCCTCGGCTCGGCATATCGAAAATACGGATGCTAGATACAATGGAACATAACACCGCAAAACAACATACCGGAGATGCCGACTCGGCATAATAAAGAATCATAACACATATCATATACAACGATTACCATCGTAAAGTAATACACACACAAACACTACAACAACGCAAGATCGTTCGCGACATC
The DNA here is from genome assembly GCA_033398695.1 of Orobanche coerulescens. Classification (NCBI taxonomy): domain Eukaryota; kingdom Viridiplantae; phylum Streptophyta; class Magnoliopsida; order Lamiales; family Orobanchaceae; genus Orobanche; species Orobanche coerulescens. Next base: position 218,738,220 of record CM065804.1, read on the forward strand.
AACGGCCCGAACGATAATCGCACATAATTACAAACATTATGAAACAATCACACATGTACACAAACGTACAAACCCAAGCTTCAACATCTCACACTCGTGCGACAACACGCAAATCGCCACGAGGCGATAAACAGTAAACACCGGTTCACACCTCTCACAGAGGGCTAGTACAAAGAAATGCGTGGCAACGCCTCGACGTTCATGGCACCAATTCGATCATACTCGGGAGCAAACATCATAACGACAACGTGAACATCATACATACATACCCATCCCTCAAACGGGAATGGATAGGTTTTTAAAAACGAAAACCTCCTTTTGAAAATAATTTTGGAAACACCGATTGATCTTGAGTATCACCCTTAATATATAAAAGTACATTCGTGAAACATCGTTATCGAGACTTTGGAAAACTATTTAGCATTCGATAAAAATGAGGACACTTTCTTTTCGTGAAAAACTTTCGGAAATATTCGACCCTCGGGTCTAAGTAAAAGTGTTTATAAAACATTGAAAAATATCTCAAAACATTTTGGTCCTCGAGGTAGAAGAATTCGGAAACATATCGTGGCACCTTGGAAGTACCATGAGAAAACAATTCATTTTAAACGTGCGTCTCGAAATTTATTTCTAGGATACTCAAGATTTTCAAAGATAATTCAATGGGCTAGAATGCCCAAAAATCTCATGTAATTAAACTGAACATTATATAGTTGTGGGTCCCGCGCGGAACCCACCAGGATAAAAACTATTTACAAAAACGCCAAAAGGGCCGATGACGGTAATATTTCAAAAACTCACAAAGCCATTTACAAAATACTAAATACCGTCATAAGAATTTCGCCAAAACGATCAAGGCCATAATGTCAAAACTCGGTTAAGGGAATCGATTTTCAAAATAAAACTCAGTCGCCGATACCTTTTCGAAATCCATCAAGGTTTACAACTTCCACACCATACCACACCACCCGGTGGTTCAAAGATAAAACAATAATGTGCCCAGTTCTATACACATACTATATGCCACAAGTACTAAACACAATTATATTACACAATACTGTGTAAAGAAAATCATGCACCGCAATTAACTCACTAAGATAAAATCGAGATACACAGGTACTTCGCATAAAAGAGGAGACTTACATCCACAGGTCGCACGGAGGTGACGGTCGCCCACGATACCAATCTCGTCCGACAACATAACCGATACGTTGTGACTACGCACAACTCAACTTGTCACCTGATGACTCAAACGACATGACAACACATTACTCGACAAATCACGACTTGACTCGACCCGGCTCAGGTTTCCGCAACCTAAGCTCGATACCATAAATGTAACATCCCCAAAACCGTATGGGAATATTACACGCCGTAGACCCTTTCCACAAGGATCTACCGGGCTAAACATCCATAAACAACCAAGTGCTTGCCCGACTGTGGTCAAACAATAAAATGATACAGACCGATATGGTCACTTACAGGTGAATACACTGCCGATGAGGTCACACAACCCAATCGATAAAGCGACTTAAATAACATTACCCACACAGGGGTGAAATACAATACGGAAGACCGAAATCAACTCGACAACACAACAAAAATCAAAATAACTCTCGACTCATGATTAGTATCGCACTCGTCATCCTCTTGTGCCAATCCTGTGTTGCTCCCTAAATCTGCATGTACACGGACGCAAAGCAGACATCCACCCCCGATTACTGGGGGTTAGTAAAACTCCACTGTTTTACTAGTGCAAGTATCAAATCATACGAAATGTAACAAGCAATTAATAATCAAGTATCAAATATTCCCGGGAGGTTTTCACAAGAGAAGATAAGCTATGAAGCATTCGAAAATAAGATTATCATCTCGGGAATTTTTAGAATTTCAAAACCTTAAGACCTCATGTCCTGATTCACAAAACCTTTCGAAAAACTTAAGGGCCTTAACCCAAAACTCGTTTCATAATTCAACAGTTTACAATACCGAAAACATTTCCATAAATCTCGTGGGGCTCGGCCCAACATTATTTCTTAAAACTTTTCCTTTAAAAACTTTGATTTGAAAAGTATCATGCTCATGACACCGTGATCCACTGTCACGTGTCTCCGTAGGTTCAACAACCCGCACGGACTACATCACGCACAATTAAACACACATAATCAACTCCGACACCGTGATCCACTGTCACGTGTCTCCGTAGGTTCAACAACCCGCACGGACTATTAACCAAACATAACCAATTCCGAAACCGTGATCCACTGTCACGTGTCTCCGTAGGCATAACAACCCGAACGGACTATATCAATCACAACAATCACACACACAGTCCTGACACCGTAGTCCACTGCCACGTGTCACCGTAAGCCCCGTCGAGCTCACCCGGTTGGACGCACTGTGTCCGAAACTCATGGTCCACTGCCATGCGTTACCGTAGGCCTCGTCGGATCAAAGACGATTGGACCTCAGTACCTCACTAAGTTCTGATCCCGTAGTCCACTGCCACGAATCCTCGTAGGTCCCGTCGAACCAACACGAGTGAACTTAGCGGTCACACATATTCACATTCACGTTACATACAACAATGAGCGCAATTAATCAATCACCTTGATCACCACAAAATCGTACATTGCACGCACATAACACAACCTCGACACTCGCAAATCAATCAACGACTCTTAACCAACACAACACACATTCGGTACACAATACATTGAAGAAACACGTGTACAACCATCTCATATGTACACCGCAATCCTGCACAAATGGCACAACGCCTAACACGTATACCAATATATCACTATTATCACAAAGTCTTCAAAATTTCGGAAAACACAACCAACTCAAACGGAACATATTTACGGAGGCAAGCAAAATCGTTATACATATCATACGTAATTACTATTCACAAGATACAAGTCGTATAATAAGATACTTGCCTTAATAACCGCTACCAAACGCTTCGAAGAACACGGTTCGATCGGGAAGCTCGAACCCCAAAGAAGGCAACGAACGGAAGGGTTCCGACTCGAGTTCTTCACAAGAATTCGTTCCTAAGTCACAACGATATCAATTCAATCACAATTCTACGAAAAAGTATGGAACTTCCCAAGTTCTACCCATTGAAGCATTTTATCGGACACTTTGAAGGCGTAGTCCAATTCAATCGATTATTCAAAGAAATACTCAAATCCGTTCCACAAAACTTCAAGGGTATTGAATGATTACGAGTTTACAATCAAGTTTCATCAGCAATCTGAATCAAAACAAAGAAAATCGGCCAAAACACCAAGAAATCCCAAGAACATCCAAAAACCAAAAGTTTAGGTGTTCTTACCTTCGATCCGGGTGGAAGATGATGTTAATCCATGATTCCAACTTCCAAAACATGTTTATATAAGTTGATTTTACTCAAAACCATCGATCTATGGTGAAAAATCGCGGAAGGAACGAAGAAAAGTGGAAAATGCCGGATATGACTCGGTCCAGGCCTTAAATAGCCGACCCTGGCCGGCAGGGACTCGACCGTGTCCTGCTAGACACGGTCGCGTCGTCCGATAGTGACCCGTCCGACAGCGACTCGGCATGACTCGACCGTGTCCTGGAACACGGTCGGGCGTGTCGGCAGTCGGTTCTGGCTTATCCGGAAGAGTTCGGCATGGGCCGTGTCGGACGACACGGTCGGGTCCTGAGGCAGGGACTCCGGCATTTCCGGACGAGTACGGCACGGGCCGTGTCGGACGACACGGCCGAGTTCGGCCGGCAGTGATCGGCCAATAACGAGCGGGTGAGCTAAAATGACCATTACTCTCTCGTCCGGACTCCGATTGACTCACCGTTTGAACCATTGGAAAGCTAACTCGATGCTATATAATATTGCAAAGATTCAGAATTTTTGGAGTTACCAAAAATTAATGGTGATCTAACAAAGTCGAACTCATACTTAGAAAAGTCGTTTAGTAATCCTGAATTCAACAAAACGACACCGAAACCCGAACCTGAATACGAACCGAAGATACGGTTACGAAATACTCACAAAGACGAATCTAAGAGCTAGTAGAACACACGATTCCGACCACCCGAAGGCTCGAAATTCGACAACGGAAGGTAATTACCCCAAACTTTGGGAAATTACGAAAATGGCCCAAATGCCCGAAAATCACCATACGACAACGAATAATCAAACCGAAGCTCACAACACGTATAACAACGTTAAATGAACTTACGAAAAACCCCAAACGACAGTTTCGAACGAGATTCGCAAGAACCGAACTCAAGCGCGGAAAAGTCGCTAAAAAGCACGGAACTCAACAAAGCAGCACCGAAACGAACTCGGATGACAAAAAGTGCAGAATTAAATATTCTCCGAATGACGAAACGGTCAAAAGCGAGTCGTCAAAACGGACTTCGGTCGAAAAAAGAAATTTACCGAAAATCGAAAATTTGCAGATATTACAAATTACACGAAATAACAAATATGAGTTTGCATACGATATTATGTAGTTGTAAATGTATGACCAAGCAATTTTAGAAAAGAAAAGAAAAAGAATTTAAATTACATAAAATTCAAAAGGAAAAGAAATTCAACATCACCAACTTTTGGAGGACATTTTAATCCTTTTAAGCAAAATGGTATCAAAAACTTATATTTTTATGAATGAGGATATATAAATTGTTAATTTTATGATTTGGTATTACAAAAGATAGAGCCTTATATTTATTAGTAACTCATATAAAACTAATTAGATATGAAACGTAAATGTTTAACGTAATGTACTAATGATTTCCTGAATAGTGCTTCAGGATTTTTGCAGCCACCAGCTTATCTAACATTGGAGCAGGAACATCATGTTGCATGTCAATACTAAGCAGTTGCAAGACGCTTGGTGTGTTGCCCAACTCATAAAATAGTGGACACCTGGGCATTGAAACATGGTTTGTAGTTAGATAAATTAGTAAATTGTTTATATATATACACACACGTACAACGAATTAAGAATATAATGAAATATGCACATTACCTGGTGCTAGCCTTTGCCCATGTGTTAGGTGATTGATGTGCAAGCTTCTCCATAATGCACATGATTAAATCATGTGGCGAATTTGTAATACAGTATGAATCGATCATCATCATTCTTTTCGAGTTAAATATTTCGAGATAAACACAGGTATACTGTCTCACGTTTGGAAATGCTTTTGAACAGTGGTTTGAGGTTGTATATGTTTATACTCCATATACTAAAATACTGGATATGTGATAAGTATTGGGAGAAGACGAAAGCATCTAAATCTAACTAACTAATAGATAATAAGATAGATATTATAAGTAGATGATGATTTGATTAGCTAAAATTGTGGAAGAATCAACAAACAAATGGAATCGTAAAATATATTTCAAATATTTATAAATCAATTTCTTAGAGAAATTTGCCACATAGGATTTTGTCTCATGTGGCATGCCTCTCCATTCATTTCCATCACCACTTTTCATATATATATATATATATATATATATATATATATATATATATGTGGATTACTGTTGTAATTAATGTATTTACTAATGAATGACCTTTATACCCCTGAAACCTTAGATGTGTACCTATAAATAAAGATATTTGTCCCTCATAAGAATACACACATTATTCTTCTTCTCTTCCAATTTCTCTCTTTTTCTTTCATGTTTATAACACGTTATCAGCACGATACTCTACGAGTAATTTTTTTTTCTCTCCGATTTTCGAAATAAAAAAAAAATGCGAGCAGCTTTTCTGCACTGCGAGATCGCGCTAAAATCGCGATTTCTGTTTTGTTAACCGTCGGATCATCATGAAATTTTTACAGTATCTTCCTGACAAGCAGATCTACAAATTCAACGATGGAGATCGGATTCTAAAACGTATTGCATGCATAAAAAAAAGTCCGAACAAAAATAGTCTTTTTTTTTATATTGGTGAAAGGTATTAATTCTATTTACTCATTCAAAAACTTTCTTGCATATGATGATTTTGAGGAAAAATATATTATATTTAGTTATTAAATTTTATATTTTTGTGTGCATCATATATAAATAATATATATGATGACCTCAAAATTTATTATCAAATCATATTCCTCTTTGTTTCCGGAAGAAACACGATTCAACAATACTTAATAATCCAGAAGATTATTAAGATAAAAGATTTGTTGTAGTCCTTGAAGAAGGACAATGTTATCTCGTCATATTCTAGTTGAATATGATGTGTTCATGAAGAACACTATGAGATTTAATAATTTGTGCAATTCCTAATGAAAAATACAAAATAATATTCCTGAAGAATATTGTAAGTGCTCTTGAAGAAGCAACTATTTTAGTTTAGTTATTTCGAGCCTTGATTAATTCTCGTACAATTTTTTTCCCTTTGTATATTCAATTATGGATCTTAAAATTATTGCTCCCGAAGTAGCACAATTAATTGTAATATTCTTGAAGAATATTACTATTCTAAATGAATAATTCTTATTTATATATGAATTATGTGATGATACAATATTCCTGAAGAATATTGATTTGTTATTTATAAATATAATAGCATAATTAAATCATTATGCTCTTGATGTAACATGATATTATCCCTGAAGGAAAATATAACTTATATCTCAAATAAAAAATATTAATATGATTTGAGAATATCATCTATCGAGATTGTACAAGATATGATATACTCCACAATCATAATCCGACTGTGCTCTAATGATAGCAAGATTAGTAAGTGGTCGAATATTCCTATCAAATTGTTCCCGGAAGTGAACAATATTAAATTAAAAACTTCAATATTACATGGCTCAAATTTTATCTCCCGAAGTAGATAAAATTTAGAGTTTATCCTTGTAGGGGATAATTATTTATAAATTTTATCTCGTGGAGTTGATATATCAACGGTTAATGATAAGGACACGAAAATGATAATCTTAAGATTATATGTCAATATATAATCTTATATATTGTGTAGTTTAATATTTTATTATCTCTTATGATATATTGTGAGTTTTTATCAATATAAGATATGATGTCATACCTGGAGTATGATTTGAATTGATCGTTGCTATATAATTAGTGATAAAAGGGTCAAATATCCTGAAGATATTTGTATCATTCAAATTCTTGGCTTATCTTGTTTCTTCTTTTTGTGAATAGAATGCCAATTTATTGGGATTAAATAGTGGTCATGATTTATTGTCTCATCAAAGTGCAAATATGCATGATATCTCTATAATGATACTTTTCGTATGAAAAAAAGGTAGTGCTAAATTTATTGACAGTTCCTGAAGAACCACTAAATTCCTTCCTACAGGGTCGTTGATTATGCACCATTATCTTCTATGTATCGATAAATGTATGGATTTCTAAACTATCGCTTGGAATATGTATGATTCAGCGATAACAAGTGAGACAAATGACATATACAATTTCTGAAGAAAAAAAATTGGTATTAGAGAAAATATCAATGTAAATGACATATAAAATTCACCACTTATTAGGCCAGAGGTCTACTAATCCCAATACTTTCAATATTTACATGTGTAAATTTACGTGTTTGGTGTTAAGTCTATTTATATTATTTTTATATATTATTTAACTATATGTTTATTTATGATATATATCCTGAAGATATATTAATACAAATTCACACATATTGTATGATAAATATCACAAATTACTAGTAAATATCATGAAGTATATTTATACACTTAAAATTATATTATTTTGAGTTGACCAATTTTCATCAACATCTTATAGATGTTGGATTAATTGCATAATAATTATTGCACTTTCTTCTGGATGAAGAGTAATAACGATAGTTATTACATATTATATTGATGATAATACTTGTATCATTGATATAAAATTATTTGTAATGATTCTTTAAATACATTACATTAATATATTTTCATGGTTTCGAAGAAACATGAATTTGTAATTTTAATAATCCGTAAGATTATTAAAAAGAAATTGTTGATGTTCTTGATAAAACACAACGATATATAGTTATATTTTTATGATAGTATTTATGATAAACACATCAATTAAAGTCAATATTCTGAAGAATATTAAACAAAAAAGGCATTATTTTGAATATTTTCTATATGGCCTTGTGTTATTGAATTGCTTTTATTATCACCATGTAGCACAATTAATACTTTTAATTAATATTTACATACTCTTTTAGAGTATTTTATCTTCCGGGTGTTATATGCTTATAAATTGTTGCTCCCAAGGTAGCATAATTGATACTTTTGAAAAATATCACATACTCTTGATGAGTACTTCATATTTTCGGTAATATATGATTATCTTTGATTTAAATTGTTGCTCTGAGTTAGCACAATTAATATTTTTGAAGAAAATACATGCTCTGGAGAGCAATTTACATTTGAAGTTGCATGTATTTATTTCAAATGAAAAATACATAACTTTATGTCATATTGATTCGTTCAATTTCTACTTGAGGAATGGAAAGACAATCCCGAAGGATTGGTATAATTTCATATGGCAATATTCTTATTGTCGGCTCTAAAAGGAGCTTTATTCAATGAGTATTGAATTAATTATAAGCGATATAATATTTTATCCAATGATCATGTTGCGATGAATTTCAAATTCAAGTATCCATATCAAAGGCACAATATTTGAGTCACGCCCTCTGTTATTAGTGCACCTCCTGAAGAGGATTGATTTGATAATCCAATCCCAACTATCTCCGACATTAGAGGGAGATATGAAATATAAATAAGAGAAAGTCGGAAAATTCTCGTTGGGTTGGATATTTAAATTTACGCACTATGAACTCGAAGTTCAACAAGTTATTGATTGCCAAATGAGTGATGAAATCTCATATACCAGTTGTATATGTACCATAAAGAATTAAAGTCGAATGTGAACGAAATATATTTGTTGATACTCCTCGACGCCAGAAGCGTGAGAGACGTATTCTTTATTGGTATTAAAGATAAAATCCGCGGAATACAAATAGATTAAACTACAACATCGCTTCAAAATCTCCTGAAGAGGATCGTACCGAAGATGAGAATCTCAATACCTTAATTTGCACGTGCACTAAATAATTACAGTATTGGATTATGGGATGACCAAATCAAATGTTATGGAAAATGTTGAATATTTGATTTTGTTGAAGTTGTCATTGACTTTGTGAATATGGGAGAATTGTTTATAAGAATGATAGTTGTCGACAACACTTTGTGTCTCAACAATTGTTAGTGGAGTGCCTGAAGCACTAAATAAAATATAAGCAATTGAGACAAAGCTTAACTCACAAAATAAAATAAAGTGGTGAAAGATAAGCGAGATTAGTATATCAAGGGTTTAAGCGCATACCCAAAACATATTCTCCCGTTGGCACTAAATTTCGTCATTTAATATACATATGACAATTATTATGAATATAGATATTCAATTAGTGATGTCATCACCACATTTTTCTATGGGTCATTGGACGCGAATATCTATATGAAAGTCCCTGACGGACTTGAGGTTCCTAAAGTAATAGGAACGTGAAATTCGCAACATGTACTATTTTGAGTTATAAATATTTATACATTTTGAAATAGTCTGGTGGATCAACCGACTAAGGAAATTTCTCCTGAAGAGGATATATGTGAATTATTTGAACTCGTGTCTAAATACAAGTTCAAAATGAAAAACATAGATAAAATTAAGTATTAGTATTGTCTCGACTTGTAGATCGAGCATATAAGATGGAATGTTTTTATCCATTTAGCTACCTAAAGGTTGTCTTACCACTTGAAGTGGATACCGACTCATATAGATCTCAAGAAAATAACAAAGATATAAGAGGACCAGAAGTTCCGTACTTGTATGCTATTGAAGCATTACATCATCAGGCCTGATATACAAATTGAAGTTAACATGCTAGCAAAATTTAATATTTCTCCAAGAAGGAGAATGTGGAATGTGTAACACCCCCAATCCACTCAGGGATATTACACGCCGTAGACCCTCTCCTCGAGGATCTACCAGGCTGGTAACAACATTTAACATCTCGACAATGCCTTCAAGGCTACAATGACTCAGTAGACCGATTTGGTCTTTCCACAAATACATACAGCTCAAATACAACTCATGCCCATGCAGGGGACAAAATACAACCACACCCGTACAACGGGAACAATATAGCAGCGGAAAATAAAGTACAACTGAACCAACACACGATGTACGGTTCCTCATGTGATTAGTATCGATCATCTTTCATCATCCTTCGTGCCGACCCTGTGTTATGCTCCAAACCTGAATGCAAAAACAGACATCCACCCCCCGAATACTCGGGGGTTAGCAAAACTCCACTGTTTTGCTAGTGCAAGAACAAAGTGCAAATACGAGCCATACAATTCACATTCCACGAATAACAATAACCGAGGATCCTCAAAGATCCAAACGAAACGAAAAGTACTTCCCGAGGCAAGGGTTTGAGAAAACATTTCAAAATCGAGAGTTTTAATAGAAAACAATTTAGGATTATCAAATCCTACTTTTCAAAATCCAAAAGGCAAAAAGGGGTCACCGCCCCAAAGGTTTACTTTCCGAAAAATGATATTTACCAAACCGTTGGGATTTTAGCCCCAAATCCGTAAAACAACTTTTATAAAACCATTGGGATTTTAGCCCCAAATCTTAGCAACTCACAGTACACAAGAACGACCACAAGGTTCGTCTCCCAACATCAAAATCCACTAATAAAAGATTTAAAACAAACAACAAAATACTCTAGTGCCATCCTAGCCAAGTAAGCCAAACGAACAACTTACCTCTTACACACTTAGTCAATGCATGAAAATGAAAAACCGTTCAAAAGCACTCATTTCCGGAAATGCCAATATCGAATCACATTTGTAAAAATGCACCACAATTAACCGCGGACCCACAACTTCGTGGATCCCTGCCGAGACCCCGTCGGATCTAACCCACAGTGGTTAAAAGCAAGCTCGCGGTTCCACAGCTTCGTGGAGCCCTACCGAGACCCGGTAGGACCTAACCCGTAGTGAGCATACACACACACATTACTCATGCAATACTAATATGCTAAGAATGTAAGTTCATTAAGAATACTCACTAGAGATGGCCATTAACTCGACACCATTACCAAACTCTTCAAGAATACAATAACAAGATTAAATACGGAATACACGATTCCATAACTTAAACAATAGGAGTATCATCATAAAATCCTTCAACGTTCAAAATAACCAAATCATAATCAATTCTCAAAACACACCGTTCACAAAACACACACGCATTTGAAAGAAAGCCTTTAACGAGGCCACACCGAAATCTTTTGAAACTTCGTTTCAAACAACCAAACAAACACACTAATACGATCACCGATCATCATATCCACAAAATAAGAAAAGTATGGGCAAGGTACTTGCCTCGAATAACCACAACGCGGAGAATCGGCCGAAGTAGGTTGGCACGAACCGACTACGAACTCGCCGACTCCACCGAACGCCAACTCACGTTCATAAACTACGAAGGACAAATAATAACAATGAAATGAATTCCATAACACGACTCAAAGCCGTTGAATTCAAAGAACGAATGACGAAAGTTCACGGATTTCCCCCAAAACGGCCAAGAACACGATTCGTTCCGTCAAAACCCGAAAACGGAATTCCAAGTTGAAACATGGATATACAATCCATAGAATGTGTTTAACAACATCATTTAACCACAATCGATCCATCAAAAACGGATGAAAAACGAGATCGAGAACAAATCCCCAAAAAGTCAACTCGAAGGAAATCAAGAATTATACTTTCGATTCGACGAAGAACAATGGATTAAATGATGTTAAACACAAGAATACTATCAAGATTAATCATACCCATCATGAATTAATCAACAACACGGAACGAATCGGACAAAAATGCAAAAATCCCCAAATTCACGAAATTAGGGTTCTAAGGAAGATTACCTTGATTCGCTGGATCAAAGGTTGATAACGGACGATTGATTGATGTTATGAACTCAAGGACTTCATGGATTTGTTGTTAAACAACATGGCTTCGTGACCCATGAATCGCCACCATGACGAGAAGGAAGGAAATGAAAAACGAAGGGAAATGTGGCTGGTCTGTCATATATATACTGGGCCGGAACTAGCGTGCGCTAGCCTTCCCGGACTAGCGTGCGCTATCGGCCATGTAATACCCGAGATTTCTGTTATGTAATTGGAATTTGTGATATTGTAATGATTATACTTTTGTATGAGTACTATTCTCTGTATTTCATTATCCGATGTTGTCGAGCATATAATTTCGTATATGTGATATAAAGATTGAAATTACAGGCATGTAGCGCACGCTACAAAGCCGAGGGTAGCGACGCTAACGTGGTTTCATAGCGCACGCTACCGAGTGTGATTAGCGCACGCTATGCGTGGTCGATTGATTGAGACGTGCGGTAGGTGAGATCGGCCGGGACCCCGTCGGATCGTGTCGGATGTACTGGACGGCTTTCGAAAAGCCGAGTCAACGCCTTTAGCGCACGCCATGGTCGATGCGTAGCGCACGCTAAGTGCCGAGTACGCTTTAGATCGTGAGCCGTTAGCGCACGCTACGAACAGGTCTAGCGCGCGCTAATAGCCATTTATTATAAATAGACAAGATCCTATTCGTGATTTCAGCCTTCTCCTCCCACAACCCGAACTTTGACACATAGAACATAACTACTTTCGCCCTAAACACTCCGTATCAACCTCCTCAACCTCCTAGTTCGAGATTGAAGATCATACATCATTGGAGATTGGTGTCTGAGCCTTCGGTGTTGGATTGCTTCATTTCATCCGTGTTCTTCACTACTTCGAGGTAGGTGATTCTTCACCAATGATTAGTATGTTCATAAGGAAGATTTGAATCATGTTTGGATAGCAAGTATTTCGTTCATCACTTGTTAGAAGGATACTTTTGACGTATCGGTACTAGATGTCGAATGAACCTTTGAACCATCTTATTATAAGGACACCCAAGCATGTTTAAATCGATTTATGATCAAGTAATCGGATATTACCCAGTTGATACGTTGTGTACGTTGGAATCATGTGTTTTGGAACGTAAGACGATGGAACTTAGATTATTTCTTGAAGATCGTAGAGGAATTGTGATATCGAGATAACTATCCGTATATTGGTATTTCATAATCATAAATCTTCCAGAAACCTTATTATCATGATATGCCCGAGGATAACTTGTAATATCACCATAGGATTCATGAGTTCTTCATCATTCAACCCAGTTTTCGGTTTGCAGTATTCTGCCATGCAAGATTAGCGCACGCTAACATGTGTGAGTTAACGTGCGCTATCGAGGTTCGGTTTTCGCACAAAACGTACGTAGCGTACGTTATGAGACAGCCGAGTAGATCGCCGGTTGTGGCTAGCGTACGCTAGTCTTATACGATAGCGTACGCTAACAGTCCAGCTTAGCGCACGTTACGTAGAGTACGTAGCGCGCGCTAAGCAATCCAGGCAGATTGTTTAGTTTGAGCTTTTCGGCCGTAGGCCGAATTGTTAGGCCATTGTTCGACTCGAGATGATTTGTATATCGTTCCTTTTGTTAAGGTTCGAGCTTGTTACGTTGATCGGAGGGGGGCGGCCTTCGAGTGCGTCGAGAGCATTGAAGTATATCGTTCTTGCCATCTTCGAGGCAAGTATCGTGATATGTTAATATCGGTATTTTTGGAGTATGCGTATGATTATGCATGTTGTTGAACATGATATTTACTTCGTTGATTTGTCATGGTATTCGTTTATATGTTCATGTTGATGAACGTAATGATTTGGCATATGTGTATGCATGAGTTGTGTTTGTATACGTGTACGATCTATGCTGAGGGCGCTGGATCGGATGTCCACCTCGTGTTGATCCGACGGGATCATCTTGGGATCTAGGCTGAGGGCGCTGGATCATTGGACGGGTTATTTCCACCTCGTGTTGGTCCGACGGGATCATCTTGGGATCTATCCGAGGGCGCTGGATCATTGGAATACCTGTGTGTAATGGAATCTTGTAGATTCGCATTGTCGGATTCCTAGCGGAAGTCCGTGTGATGTATCTTGTTGTGTATTGTTGATGCATATTCGAATTGTTTAAATATGATACTTGTACTAGCATCGTTTTGCTAACCCCTTCGGGGGTGGACATTTGTTTTGATGTTCAGGTAGCCAAGGAGCAGGGAAACAGCCACAGTACCGACGTGACGACGAAGGGGTTCAGTGATGTTTATTGTTATTGGAGATTTGTGGTCTTGGTTTGGTTTCTGTACTCGAGTACGCGTGTCCTTTTGATATTAATTCGATATGGTTGTATTAATTACCGTTGAACCAGTTATACGTTTTCTTTAACTTGAATTTTCGCAGTATTGGTGTCTTGTATTTACTTTTCTTTTTAATTAGCCTTGTAAATCCTTATTTAAAGGGTTTACGGCGCTGTAATTATTCCGAATATCTCGGGGTGTTACAGAATATGGTATCAGAGCTAAGATTTAGGGATATCTTGGCAGTCGGGTTTTAATTGGGTCTGTTTACGTTATTTGATTTACGGGTCGTTGTAACATCACTGTTTCACCAAGTCGTCATGTGGACCGTGGTTGTAAGTCTCTTAATCTCTTATACTACCGTATTACTTAATTAATGCTTTTGTGAGTATTGACGGACTTTATTTCAAAAATTTTGTTCGTATATTGAGAAATTACGTTTACGATATCCGAGAGGAGGTCGTGGACGCGGACGCGGTCGTGGACGCGACGTGGTAACATGAGACATGAGGATTCCGCAACTACCCCGTAAATATCGGCTAGTCGAACCGATTCCCATTCGGAGGGCGCAAGGATCGCGAATGATGACGCAAACCCTAACATGCCAGAGTGCTTCAACAGGTGGTGGCGCAAATAAATCGGTTCGCCAGTCGTTGATCGCATGCGAGCCGATGGGACAAGAAAGACCACGAGGATAACCGGGAGACAGATGGCTTGCGGAAGTGGTTAAATTGCACCCGCCAAAATTTGACGGATCTCGCCGAGACACTTACTTGGGATCACCGGCTCAAGGAGTTGGAAAAGATATTCGCGGGTCTTAATCGTCCCGAGGACCTAAGGTTCCTATTGCCCAAGATTTTCTCGATCGGGAGGCCTTTGATTGGTGGGAGGCTATTCGACCCGAGAATCATAATGCGGATTGACGGAATTCAAACAAATGATGGAAGCATGATTGTCCTCGTCCCAGCTAGAGAGGCGAAGATCCGAGAGTTTTTCTCACCACAGAGTTCGGAGGCATCTCGTGATGATGTAATCAAAACTTTTAATCATCACCGACTTGTGTGCGACACTTGGTCGAACGGAGGCGTAAAAGATTTTTCATTTTGATATGCGGATGAAGCCGGAAATTCAACAAGACATGTCCGGATTCGAGTGTACTACGTTGCATACAGATCAAGACAAAGCGCCGCCTACGACATGAAAGAGGCGGCGATGGAGAAATCGATTGAGGCAAAGAAGGTGACCGGCACTTTGCAGAAAACAAGAGTGGTGGGCCCGCAAGGGCCGCCTTCCTTTATTCGGCTAGAAACCTCCACATCCTTCTAGAGGCGAAAGAAGTTCCGGCAACATCGTTAGCTTGACGCAAAGAAAGAAATGCTACAATTGTGGTCGAGCCGGGCATATTCGACGTGATTGCCCCGCATCTTCTATGACTTGTTACGATTGTGGGCAAGAAGGGCACCGTGCGGCCTTCGTGGAGCCGCCGCTAGATCTTTTGGTACCCGCACCCGGCACCAGTTCCTAAGGAGATAAGTGTGAACCAGACACAGCAGAGTGGATTTCAGCAGCAGACGCGGGAAGAGAGAGACATCCAGATCCGGGTTCGTTCCTCCGCGCTGTACGAAATGAGGAGATCGGCGACTGAACACCGCCGTTGCATCGTGCGATTCGAGATCCTTTTGCAACCTTGATTAGTGTCTTGTTCGATTCGGGAGCTACGCATTCTTTTATATCTTTGAACCGTGTTAAACGTTTGAACATCTCGTGCTTGTATAATTGTGAACCTTATGTTGTGGGATTACCGAGCGGAGAGAAAATTGTGGGAACACTAGAAGCTAGGGATTTCCCGATCTATAGAAGGAAGAGATTGGCCATCGAATCTTATTGTAGTTGACATCCGCGGTGACGATTTAATTCTGAGATGATTGGCTCAACCGTTATGGAGTCAGGTCAATTACCGAGAGAGAGTCATTTCCATCATTGCCGATTTACGGATCTCGAACACTTATTCCGAGGATGGAGACCGGGAAGCTCGGGAAATTGATCAAAGCAATGAAAGCAAGAAATTATCAAGGTGGATGTCATGGACTTTGGTGTTATGCCATGAGGAAAGAGGAAGGAGTAGAGCTCTGTCTATTCCAGTTGTGAATGAGTTCTCGATATATTTCTGACGAGCTACTGTGGTTACCTCCGCAAAGAGAAGTGGAATTCACCATCGAATTAGAGCCCGGAGCAACCCCTATTTCAGTGGCACCATACCGCATGGCGCCAACCGAGATGTATGAACTCAAGAAGCAACTGGAGGAACTGTTACAGAAGGGCTATATTCAACCGAGCGTTTCCCCTTGGGGAGCGCCCGTTCTCTTTGTCCGGAAGAAAGACGGATCCCTCCGACTGTGTATTGATTACATGGAGCTTAACAAGATGACGATCAAGAATAAGTATCATATACCTCGGATCGACGACTTGTTTGATCAACTGCAAGGGGCAAGGGTATTCTCGAAGATTGACTTGCGATCAGGATACCATCGGTTGAGGATTAAGGAACCAGATATACCGAAATCTGCTTTCAGATCCCGGTACGGGCATTATGAATTTGTAGTGATGCCATTTGGACTTACCAATGCTCCTGCGGTATTCATGCAATTGATGAATCGGGTATTCTTGGAGTACTTGGATAAATTTGTGGTCGTTTTCATTGACGACATTTTGATATATTTGAGGGACGCAGAGGATCATGCTAAACATCTACGTGTGGTTTTGAGCATCTTGAGAAAGGAACAGCTATATGCAAAATTTTCTAAATGCGAGTTCTGGCTTAAGGAAGTAACCTTCCTTGGGCATGTGATATCAGCCGATGGAGTTCAGGTGGACCCGAAAAAAGTCGAAGCAATCTTGGAATGGGAAGCTCCTAAGAACGTGAAGGAAGTCCGAAGCTTCTTAGGACTAGCTGGATATTATCGCCGCTTAGTAGAGGGATTTTCCAAAATTGCTCGTCCGCTCACTCAGCTGTTACAGAAAACTCAAAAGTTCGCGTGGAATGAGAAGTGCCAGGCTGGTTTTGACGAACTTAAGAAGAGACTGACGACAGCACCTATATTAGCGCCGTATGAAGGCCGCGGATTTATGGTATACAACGACGCTTCAAATCGGGGTTTGGGTTGCGTGTTGATGCAAAAGGATAAAGTGATTGCTTATGCTTCTGCAACTAAAATCGTACGGGTTAATTATCCGACTCATGATCCGGAGCTAGCAGTGTGGTCTTTGCCTTGAAAATTTGGCGACATTATCTCGTACGGCACTCATTGTCGATCTTTACAGATCATAAGAGCCTCAAATACATTTTCAATGTAAAGAACTAAACATGAGGCGAGAAGGTGGTCGGAATTGATCAAGGATTACGACTTGGAGATTCTCTATCATCCGGGAAAGCAAATGTAGTAGCCGATGCTTTGAGCCGTAAACTGCTTTCTTCGAGTGTTGGAAGCTCTTACGCCTGCACCAGCATTCAACGAACCGATCCGCGAATGGATTGAAGTATGGGCACCGGAATCCAAGGGCGACTTTATGTGATGGAACCGACTTCATCACTAGTCGAGAAGATCAAGTCCAAGCGGTTGGACGATTCTCCGATCCTTCGATTATGTGATGAAGTAAAGAAAGGAAAAGCCCGAGGATTCGTGATACAAGACGATGGAGTTCGAGATTTGAGTCGACTTTGCGTCCCCGACGATGATGACTTGAGACGGACTATTCGAAAGAAGCTCATAGCGCGCCCTATTCTATTCACCCGGGCAGCAGTAAGATGTATAAGGATCTTAAACAAAACTTCGGTGGGGAATATGAAGAAGGACGAGCAGAGTACGTCAAGTGTTTGACTTGCCAGCAGGTCAAGATTGAGCATCGGCGACTGCCGGATGTTAAAGCCGCTTCCGATCCCTGAATGGAAGTGGGAGGACATTTCGATGGATTTCATCACCAGTATGCCAAGGACTAGAGCAGGAATGAACATGATTTGGGTCGTAGTTGATCGACTAACCAAGTCGACACATTTCCTAGGAATCAAAGATACATGGGGACCCGAAAGATTGGCACGAGTATTTGTTGCGGAGATAGTCAGATTGCATGGGACGCCGAAGACCATTATTTCGGATCGAGATGGTCGTTTCGTGTCGCACTTCTGGAAGGCAGTCCATAAGGCTTTGGGGACTGAGCTCAACTTTAGCATGCCTTATCATCCCCAAACAGACGGCCATCCAGAAAGGACTATTCAAACCGTAGAAGACATGCTTAGAGCTTGTGCGTTGGATTGGTCAACCGATTGGGAAGTTCACTTGCCCTTGATCGAATTCACTTACAATAATAGTTGGCATGCTTCTATTAGAATGGCACCATTTGAAGCTTTGTACGGAGGAGATGCCGATCACCCCGTGTTGGGATGATTCTTGGATTTGATCGGGACGGAACCTAATTGATTATTCGACTCAAGAGAAGATAGCTCGATTCGAGAGAGACTATCGATCGCCTGCAGTCGGCGAAGTCTTATGCCGATGTACGTCGTCGTCCTCTAGAGTTCGACGTTGGGGATCATGTGCTATTGAAGGTGTCTCCTACACGAGGGATTTTCCGTTTTGGGAGGAGAGGCAAGCTCAGTCCGAGATATATCAGACCATTCGAGATCCTCGAGAGAGTTGGAGAGTTAGCATACAGATTGGCCTTACCGCCGCCGAGTCATGTTCACAATGTGTTTCACGTATCTCAATCGCGAAAGTATGTACGGACCCTACCACGTCATTGATTTCGACGAGATCGAGATAGCTAATGATGGCACCTTGAAGAGAGACCAATCAAGATACTTGAGAGCCGGATCAAACAATTGAGGAATAAACCAATACATTTGGTTAAAGTACAATGGTCACGACATGGAGTCGAAGAGGCCACTTGGGAAACGGAGGACGGTATGAAGGCTAAATATCCGGAGTTGTTTTCATCCTAAGTTTCGGACGAAACTTCCTTTTAGGAGGAAGGATGTAATACCCGAGATTTCGTTATGTAATTGGAATTTGTGATATTGTAATGATTATACTTTTGTATGAGTACTATTCTCGTATTTCATTATCCGATGTTGTCGAGCATATAATTTCGTATATGTGATATAAAGATTGAAATTGTGCATGTAGCGCACGCTACAAAGCCGAGGGTAGCGACGCTAACGTGGTTTCATAGCGCACGCTACCGAGTGTGATTAGCGC
The DNA here is from genome assembly GCA_033398695.1 of Orobanche coerulescens. Classification (NCBI taxonomy): domain Eukaryota; kingdom Viridiplantae; phylum Streptophyta; class Magnoliopsida; order Lamiales; family Orobanchaceae; genus Orobanche; species Orobanche coerulescens. Next base: position 218,757,804 of record CM065804.1, read on the forward strand.
ACGCTATGCGTGGTCGATTGATTGAGACGTGCGGTAGGTGAGATCCGGCCGGGACCCTGTCGGATCGTGTCGGATGTACTGGACGGCTTTCGGGAAAGCCGAGTCAACGCCTTTAGCGCACGCTACTGGTCGATGCGTAGCGCACGCTAAGTGCCGAGTACGCTTTAGATCGTGAGCCGTTAGCGCACGCTACGAACAGTGGTCTAGCGCGCGCTAATAGCCATTTATTATAAATAGACAAAGATCCTATTCGTGATTTGATTCCTTCTCCTCCCACAACCCGAACTTTGACACATAGAACATAACTACTTTCGTCCCCAAACACTCCGTATCAACCTCCTCAACCTCCTAGTTCGAGATTGAAGATCATACATCATTGGAGATTGGTGTCTAAGCCTTCGGTGTTGGATTGCTTCATTTCATCCGTGTTCTTCACTACTTCGAGGTAGGTGATTCTTCACCAATGATTAGTATGTTCATAAGGAAGATTTGAATCATGTTTGGATAGCAAGTATTTCGTTCATCACTTGTTAGAAGGATACTTTTGACGTATCGGTACTAGATGTCGAATGAACCTTTGAACCATCTTATTATAAGGACACCCAAGCATGTTTAAATCGATTTATGATCAAGTAATCGGATATTACCCAGTTGATACGTTGTGTACGCGTTGGAATCATGTGTTTTGGAACGTAAGACGATGGAACTTAGATTATTTCTTGAAGATCGTAGAGGAATTGTGATATCGAGATAACTATCCGTATATTGGTATTTCATAATCATAAATCTTCCAGAAACCTTATTATCATGATATGCCCGAGGATAACTTGTAATATCACCATAGATTCATGAGTTCTTCATCATTCAACCAGCTTCGGTTTGCGATTCTCGCCATGCAAGATTAGCGCACGCTAACATGTGTGAGTTAACGTGCGCTATCGAGGTTCGCTGCAGACAAAACGCACGTAGCGACGTTATGAGACAATGAGTCGATCGCCGATTGTGGCTAGCGACGCTAGTCTTATACGATAGCGACGCTATCAGCCGGCTTAGCGCACGTTACGTAGAGTACGTAGCGCGCTAAGCAATCCAGCATTGTTTAGTTTGAGCTTTTCGGCCGTAGGCAATTGTTAAACCATTGTTCGACTCGAGATGATTTGTATATCGTTCCTTTTGTTAAGGTTCGAGCTTGTTACGTTGATCGGAGGCGGCCTTCGAGTGCGTCGAGAGCATTGAAGTATATCGTTCTTGCCATCTTCGAGGCAAGTATCGTGATATGTTAATATCGGTATTTTTGGAGTATGCGTATGATTATGCATGTTGTTGAACATGATATTTACTTCGTTGATTTGTCATGGTATTCGTTTATATGTTCATGTTGATGAACGTAATGATTTGGCATATGTGTATGCATGAGTTGTGTTTGTATACGTGTACGATCTATGCTGAGGGCGCTGGATCGGATGTCCACCTCGTGTTGATCCGACGGGATCATCTTGGGATCTAGGCTGAGGGCGCTGGATCATTGGACGGGTTATTTCCACCTCGTGTTGGTCCGACGGGATCATCTTGGGATCTATGCTGAGGGCGCTGGATCATTGGAATACCAGTGTGTAATGGAATCTTGTAGATTCGCATTGTCTGATTCCAGAGCGGAAGTCCGTGTGATGTATCTTGTTGTGTATTGTTGATGCATATTCAATTGTTTAAATATGATACTTGTACTAGCATCGTTTTGCTAACCCTTCGGGGTGGACATTTGTTTTGATGTTCGGTAGCCAAGGAGCACTAAAGCGACCATGACAAGCGTGACGAAGGGGTTCAGTGATGTTTATTGTTATTGGAGATTTGTGGTCTTGGTTTGGTTTCTATACTCGAGTACGCGTGTCCTTTTGATATTAATTCGATATGGTTGTATTAATTACCGTTGAACCAGTTATACGTTTTCTTTAACTTGAATTTTCGCAGTATTGGTGTCTTGTATTTACTTTTCTTTTTAATTAGCCTTGTAAATCCTTATTTAAAGGGTTTACGGCGCTGTAATTATTCCGAATATCTCGGGGTGTTACAGGCCAGTACCGGCCGAGCACTCTCGGCCATGGCCCGCATAACCCGGCACCACCGACAAATTCTGCCGACCATGACTCGTCCACCCGACTCCCGCTAGCGTGCGCTACGGCCGGAAGCCTGCGCGCGCTAGCCGACTTGTCCAGTAGCCACTGGGCTAACCAACTTACCCAGGTAACGTACGCTAGTCGGCCGGCAGCGTGCGCTATCCCTGCCGGTTAGCGTGCGCTACGACCGACAGTAGCGCGCACTACCTGCCGATCCTGACCGAGTCCAGAACCTCAGAAACCCCACCGCCTGTGCCCGAGCAGACGCAGCCACCCGGCAGCGGCGCTACACTGCCGGTTAGCGCGGCGGCAGCCTTTTCCGGCCAGAAGGCGTGCGCTTACGCCGGTTCTCGCCGCACCCGTCGGCCGGTGCCCGCAATCGTCCGGCCATCCCCGCCACCGTCCGGCGATCCCGCCACCGCTGTGGCTCGATGACCCGATTTCCGAAAACGATTTTAACGAACACGACGAAAAGTTCGCGGACAACATAAACGACTCGAAATGAAAACGTAATACCATAATTAGTCATACGCGACCAAGAAACGGGTCGAGACAACAATTACAGATACGGATACCCGTAACTTTCAAGAAATTACAAAATGGCCCAAAATGCCCGGAAATCACGATACGTGATCGAATAACCAAACCGAAGTTCACAACACGTCTAACAAAGTTAAACGGACTTACGGGAAACTCGAAACAGCAGTTTCGGACGAGATTCGCAAGAATCGAACTCAAGTGCGGAAAAGTCGCTAAAAAGCACAGAACTCAACAAAACAACACCGAAACGAACTCGGATGACAAAAAGTGTAGAATTAATCATTCTCAGAATGACGAAACGGTCATGAGCGAGTCGTCAAAACGGACTCCGACCGAAAAAAGAAATTTTACCGAAAATCGAAAATTGCGGATATTACAGGTGTTAACCATATTGGTTTATTACATGAAAGAGATCGAGATTCGATATTGGTGGCTATTAGGGATTATGATTTCATATTTGTTCTCATACTGCCTATTTATTATGATGATAAATATTTTCCATTTATGTGTTGCATATAATGTTTGGGCAAGTAAGATGAAACTTATTTCCACACGAGCTTCAGAAGAGCAATAATGATAATCTAGCAGATTTATTCACTAAATCTCTCCATGTCTGAAACTTATATTCATGGTATTGGAGTGCAAGATTGTTATCTTGAGGGGGAGAAGTGATAACTTTTAAATTAGCTTGAAGATTATGTCGACCCTGAAGGTCAAAAGGTCCTGAAGACCAAATGGTTGTACTCTTTTTCCCTTTCTAAGTTTTTTCCCACCGGGTTTTCTTAGTTAAGGTTTTTAACGAGGCAACCAATGCAACACATGAGCAAATTTATACTGTGTACTCTTTTTCTCTATCGGTTTTTTCCCACAGGGTTTTTCCGAAAGAGTTTTGATGAGGCATGAACATCATAATATTCAAGAGGAAGTATTGTATGAAGACGATATCACTTGTATCTCAAAGGTAGATACATCAAATATTCACTTAAGTGATTAATTGGCGAACTTATTCACAAAGACGTTGCCGACATCAACATTCAGAAGACTAGTACACAAGATCGGAATGCGTTAACTCAAAGATTTTATGTAATCGATTTCAGGGGGAGTAGCTGTACTCTTTTTCCTTCGATCGGGTTTTTTCCCACTGGGTTTTCCCGACAAAGTTTTAATGAGGCAGCATGTATTAAAGGTCATTCAAGGGGGAGTGTTGTAATTAATGTATTTACTAATGAATGACCTTTATACCCCTGAAACCTTAGATGTGTACCTATAAATAAAGACATTTGTCCCTCATAAGAATACACACATTATTCTTCTTCTCTTCCAATTTCTCTCTTTTTCTCTCATGTTTATAACAATTATTATTATATAATACTATTACTATTGTATAAAATTCCAATGCATCAACATATTAAAATTCCAATGCATTTCCGACGTTTTATTTAGTATTATGTATAAAATCCTCCTCCTCCTCAATACTATTACTATTATATAAAAAGAATATGAACCATTATAATTTAATATTTAATATGTTATAATATCAACATGGTGATACACCAAAGCCACGGGAGATAAGTAATTAAGTGTATATTGTAAGGAATTAAGGTTATTTTTTATTTGATACAAATAGTTAAAATTCCAATGCATTAACAATTCAATAAAGGTAAAATGTGATCAATTAAAAATTTATTGCTCAATATATTACTAATAATTGTACTAATCATTATAATTTAAGATTTAAAATATTTTAATATTAATATGATGTTATGCCAAAAATAACTGTGACACCAACGCCACTACAATCATATTTTATGAGTGCGTTTGGTAGCCTTTCCTTAAATGCCCAGATTAGAATCTTACTAAATTTATCGACCAAAATACATCCTTCCTAAAATTCGAATAAGTTATTTGTTTATCATTAAAATACAGGATATAAGCACAACAATATTAAAATAGTAACTTATTTGTTTGGTTCGTAATATTCGTGTGTATTAACAGTTTAAGTTACCATATGACCCCTGCTCCTTGTTTAGGGTATATTATACTAAGGTAGGGGTGTTATCGGTCTGATCCGGTCCGGGTATTTACTTAACGGGTCAGATCCGATAACTTTAACGAGTATACCCGAGACCCGGATCAATAAGCTAACGGGTCCAGTACTAGAACCGGAACCGATCCGTTAAGAACCGACTCAGTAAGAACCCGAAAAAACCCAACCCATTAAGTATTCGGACCGACCCGTTAAGCAAAATCGGGTCAGTTGACCCAAAAATATTAAAAAATTGACAATAATATAGAATAACCAAAATAGAAAAAAATTAGGAATAATAAAGAATAACAAGACTCAAATCAGAATTAGTAAAATAACTTTAATAAATTAAAATTGCTGGTAAATTAAAATACAGATCATCACAACCTTGAATTGTGTCGTAGATTGAGGTCGAAATTATTTTAGAATTGAGAGGAATCACTTAGAATCAGACTCCGAGATGAATGATTTCGAATCCAAAATACTTTGAACCTGTTGAAACTTGTAAGTAATCACTAATCACTTCGACTTAGTTGTAACTTGCAAGAAATGAAGGATATATAAGAGAATGGGGGGTTGCAAGAAATGAAATGGATGAGTGAAAGAGTTGAGGTTGGCTGCGCATTGGACTTGTGGATGAATTTGAGGTAGAGTTTCTTCTATCAATTGTCTTTTATACTCAATTACTAAGGTTCTATTTGGTAATGTGATTAATGAAAAATTACCGGCTTTTTATCGGGTTAACGATTCCGATCTTTATCGGTTTCGGTTTCAACTTCAATATCAATATCCGGACTGTTATATTTCGGGTGAGTATCGATTCTGAATATCATCGAGCAGTTCTCGGATAGATCTCGGATATATTTGGACCGCTAAGTGCCCTATATTAAAGTGGCATTTGTGTCATTTAATATTTGAATAAATAGATCTCTATAAAAGACAGCTTATCGGAGCCTCTTCCCAGTGAATTACCTGCCAAACCCATTAATTATTAGTGGGCCTCATCAGTTGTAAGGCCCGTCAAAGTCTAAATCAAACTGCATAAACGTCTGGGAAAACCTGGAAGGTAGAGAAAGCAGGCTCATGCGGCCAAAAGTAAAACGTTTTCTTGGGCTTCCCCTTCATCGTTGCCTGCCGAATTTCGCGAGTCGATCGTGAGCCGATATAATCCACGGTGAACCGACTCCCGGTCTATAATATCCTCCTGGCGCCACACCGTTAGATTAGCGCGCACGTTATATAAACCAGCCACTTCAACGCCCTCCCCCAGTTTCATCTGTTATTTGTTGAAAATGGCGGATGGTCACTCGTTCAACAGTATATCTCTCGGCGGCCGTGGCGGAGCAGTAAGTACATTTAAAATTATTTTTACCCGATTATCTCTATTATCGATTTCTTTGTTTTTTGGTTCATTTTCTTTTTCTATTCCAGTTTAGCTTTTGAGGTTATAAACCCTAACCCTAGTTATCAAGTTATTTATTGCATAGCTAATATTTTTGCCTATTTTCCCTTCTTCATCTACATCGTATGATTTTATAGGGTTCTGTGTGGATTTATTTCGGATTTTAGCTTGTCATTCATTTATGTTTTCTGGATAACAAGAGGATTTGCTGATGATTAGGTTTAGGTGCTGTGTCGACATCATGGATCCCCTTTTAGGCTAGATTTCGAATTTATGCGACTTTGTGGATCAAATTCAATTTCAAACTATCGTAGTTGTGAAAGTAGGGGTTTTAAGCATATATAGAATTTAATTATGAATGAATGTAGTTTATGATTCTGAAAAAAGCTGGTCAAAGTTCTGAGGAGTTGTGCTGCAAACTTTTGATGTCATTTTTGAAAAGATAAATAAAAAAAGAAGTAAGATTGAAGATGAAAAATGGGAGTTTCTTAAGTTGTGATATCTGAGTAATAGATTGCTTGGCAATAAGTGTGTACGTTCGATCTCCTTAAGTTTTGTGCTACAATTTGTAGAATCCGGGACAACTTAAAGTCCATTCAGGTGGGATAGTATGGAAGAAACAAGGAGGTGGCAAGGCTGTCGAAGTTGATAAATCTGATTTGATGGGACTTACCTGGATGAAGGTTCCTCGATCTAATCAACTTGGAGTTCGAACCAAAGATGGCCTCCACTACAAGTTCACTGGTTTTCGGGATCAGGTGAACATGTATCTTCTGCCTGATATTTCTCATATACAATGACTATGAGTTCCTGTAATCATATATTCATCTTATTAGGATCTAATTTACAATCATTGCATATATATTCTCAAGTATTCCTGTCACATTTTTTTCATGGAGCAAGTTCAATTTTTAAAAGTTGCTCAATCTTATTTTATTCATTTATGCTTGTTGTACAGGATGTTGCCAGTCTGACAACGTTTTTCCTGTCTAATTTTGGGATTACACCGGTGGAGAAGCAACTCTCTGTTAGTGGAAAAAACTGGGGAGAAGTTGATTTAACTGGTATACACATACTTCTTCTGGCTGTTCAATTTTGTATTGGTTTTTCTATTATGAACAGGGGTTTGGTATTGCAGTTTGTGTTTATACACTTCTGACCTTCTATAACATGCAAGCCACAATTCTTACTTTAAAGCTCAATTTAACTTGTATGGTGATTGCAATGCATGATCTCCTGGCCTGCACCTCCTTCTGAGTTAGCTTCCTTTTCTAGGGATCAATTGTATGATAAATAGGGCTATTGGAGGACTAATATGTCAAGATCCAATCCCTTCATTTTCTTATGTCTCTGATCTTTGTTTCTCAGGGAATACACTCACTTTTCTTGTGGGTGGTAAGCAAGCATTTGAGATATCTCTAGCTGATGTTGCACAGACCCAACTTCAAGGGAAAAATGATGTAATGTTGGAATTACATGTAGATGACACAACTGGTGCTAATGAGGTATGGTTTACGCTCTTCCAGCCTTTTATTATTTATTTTAGGAATTTGAAGGTGTCGCAATCCCTTCAGACATCTACAGAGGTCGATTATGTATGAGATTCAGTGTCATCCATGACCTTTTTTTTTTTGGTGTTGTCGTTGTCATCGTCGTCATCATCATCATCATCATCATCGTTTTGGTAGCGAATTTCATAAAATATATTAACTGTTCTACAGAAAGATTCCTTGATGGAAATGAGTTTTCACATCCCCAATTCGAACACTCAATTTGTTGGGGATGAAAGTCGCTCCTCTGCTCAGGTAATTCTTTATCCGTTGGTTTGCCTTTGTATATGTTGGGTTATTAAATGATTTTTGAGGAAATCTACTTTATGTGTAGGTGTTCCGAGACAAGATTGTCGAAGTGGCAGACGTTGGAGCTGGTCAAGAAGCTGTTGTCACTTTTGATGGAATTGGCATACTGACACCAAGGTAGGATCTATTTGGAGCTTGTTATTGTAAATGACAGATCATTGTCAGTTACTTTTCTCCATTACAGAATGTCTGACATAAATATTTCTTTCTAGGGGACGATACACCATTGAACTTCATCTCTCATTTCTGCGTCTACTAGGACAAGCTAATGACTTCAAAATTCAGTACAGCAGTGTTGTTCGTGTTTTTTGGTTGCCTAAGGTTCTCTAATTCTGCTCATTATTTGGGTCTGTTTGACTGTTACTTGTACACATATGTTGAAATTTAACTGTATCGACTGCCTTAGTTGTTTTTTCAAAAGTATGAGAGCACTTACGCGATTGCATCATGGTTAGTGCTTATTATCTTGGTTTGTTCTGCAGTCTAACCAACCACATACATTTGTCATTGTGACTCTTGATCCACCAATTAGGAAGGGTCAGACTTTATATCCCCATATTGTGATGCAGGTAATGGGTAGTTTATCTTCAAGCATTAAAGCTAACTTGTGAGGAATTATGTAATCATTTGTTGGGTCGTCTCTTTTTTTTCCCCCAGTTTGAGACAGATGCTGTGATAGACACTACCTTATCAATGAGTGAGGACCTTTATAATACAAGGTACAAGGACAAGCTTCAGCCCGAGCATAAGGTAATAATCTTTTTTGTTGCTAACCCAGAGAAAGGCAGAGTTACTAGTTGGGTCTTGGCTATTCGACTCTGTTGTGTATGTGCTAGATTCTATTGCACTGTGTTGTTTTTGTTATGTAGGTAGTCTACGTTTTATTCAACAGTGTTTCATTGCTACTCTTTAATTAGTGAATACTCCAATTTTCTGCTCGGCTAAGAAGATGCTATTAACAGATGCACTTAATTTTGATTTGATTTTTGTTCAAATATCAGGGACTCATCCATGAGATCTTTATTACTATTCTGCGTGGTTTATCTGGCGCCAAAGTCACTAAACCAGGAAAGTTCCGCAGCAGTCAGGATGGTTATGCTGTGAAATCATCACTTAAGGCTGAAGATGGAGTTCTTTATCCACTTGAAAAGAGCTTTTTCTTTTTACCCAAACCACCTACTCTAATTCTGCATGAGGAGGTACAATATCGAGTTGTGCTTGGGGAAGCCCACAAATTCAATTTTTTTTCAAGTGCAGATACTAGTGATGGGACCTGATTTTTTTTTTTTTTTTTTGGTTTGGCTTACTAATTTAGATCGACTATGTGGATTTTGAAAGGCATACTGCTGGAGGTTCGAATATGCATTACTTTGATCTTCTCATCAGGCTTAAGAGTGAGCAGGAGCACCTTTTCCGAAATATTCAGAGAAATGAGTACCATAATCTCTTTACATTCGTCAGGTTATTACATCTCTCTTGCTTGTTCTTGTACTTGATATATCGTTAAAAGACCTAAGCGAGCATTAACATAATTCTGCCACAATTGGTAATGATATTGCAGCGAAAAGGGTCTAAGGATCTTGAATTTGGGTGGCCTCAAGGCTACCGAAGGTGTTGCAGCTGTTCTCCAGAGTGATATTGATGACCCTGTCGATCCACATCTTGAGAGAATCAAGAATGAAGCTATTGCTATTGGAGATGAGAGTGACGAGGAGGTGTCCTTTTTTTTTGTCCTTGTAGACAGTTTTTTTGCAATAGCTATCATCATTTCTACATATATCCTTCCATTTACATTTTTTTTTTTAAACTATGCAGGATGAAGATTTTGTTGCCCACAAAGATGATGGAGGCTCCCCAACGGATGATTCTGGGGAAGAAGAATCTGATGCGAGTGACAGTGGAGAGGAGAAAGAGGTTAGATATCTGCTGCTTCTGCTGCTGGTTTCTTTTAACGTTATTCATGGAGAGCTTACATCAATATATTATGGTGATTTAGGCACCTGCGAAAAAGAAACCCAAGGAGCTTCCGATTCCAAAAGCATCATCGAGTAGGAAAAAAACCAAAGATGGTGAGGATGATGGGTCCAAGAAGAAGAAACCGAAGAAGAAGAAGGATCCAAATGCGCCAAAGAGGGCAATCAGTGCCTTTATGTTCTTTTCCCAAACTGAAAGAGAGGTTTGTACTCTCTCTCTCTCTCTCTCTCTCTCTCTCTCTCTCTCTCTCTCTCTCTCTCTCTCTCTCTCTCTCTCTCTCTCTCTCTCTCTCTCTCTCCTCCCTCCCTCCCCCCCTCCCTCCTATGTGCATAATTCTTCTAAACATTTCTAAATTCATGAGCATGTCGTGCATTCTTCAGTTAAACTGAAGTGTGGAGTACATCTCTGTTCCAATATACAGTATACTAATTCTTTTTTCCCCCCCTCAATTCAGAATTTGAAAAAGACTAATCCGGGAATTTCATTCACGGAGGTGGGGAAGGTACTTGGCGAGAGATGGAATAAATTGACGGCTGAGGAGAAAGCTCCATACGAAGCAAAAGCTACGGTAGACAAGAAACGGTATGCTGAAGAGATCCGTGGCTATAAGAATCCACCGCCCACACTTGTGGACTCGGCAGATGAATCTGACGGTGCTTAGGCATTTGTTGGGTATTTGTGTGTTTTTTAGTATAGAAATGTGAAGGTGAGTGCATTGCTGTTTGTAGCAGATTGATTCTATCCTTTTCTAATTACGTCTGCAATTCTGAACTCGATATGCTGTATGCAACTGGTTCTGTAACGGCAATTCGTTTATGCGAGCTTATGGCCTTGAATTGAACTATATATTTGATAACGTGGCGGTGGCAATTTATACCATGAATTCGGATCCATGATTGCTTATGATGAATATAAGAAATAAATAAACCAACTGCCTTGGCGCAGTTGGCTCAATTCCTAGTGGCAACACTTTGGAATTGAATTTCTCAAGGCCCAATGATCTCTTAGTCGACTAAGGGTTAGGGCCTAGCCCTCCGGGGTACACTGGTGGAACAATTAAATATTGAAGGCGAGGGCAAGTGGGAGGCTAGATCTGGGAACTGCGGTTGGATTTGGGAGTCCAACATGGAAGAATCACTGTAAAGTGGATGACTCCTCGCTTGGCATAGTTGAGGATATTTAAGAACCAGGAGCTGATACACATCTCGTGATTTAACCCAGTAGCGATCTTGTGATCGTATCTCTAACTAATTAAGTGTAAGCTTGAAATTTCGGTATAAAAAAAAAATATAAAAAATAAATGAATAAATAATATCGATATGCCGGTCAATCTATCTACCATTGTCTAGTTTATTGTTTTTCACATCCATAATGTATTATTATGAACTCGAATTTATAATATAATGATTATGTGGTAGTAGTGAACAACATATGATAATGATAACACGACAATGATAACACATTTAGTAATACACTTCAGATATTTATTCTGTATTAGAATTTAACTTCGTTCTGTTGCAACCATGCAAGTCCATATAAATTGACCTACCAAAGTTGGAAGTCAACTAGTACTCCCTCTTTTTTTTTTACCCATAATTTACTCCCTCCTATCCACTAATTATGATTACATATTTCCCGGTGCAGTTTTTATAAAAATTGGTGAGTTGAGTGCAGATTTTATAAAAATTGGTGAGTTGGAGTGAGCTCGTCACGAGTTTCAATAAAATATGGATAATTGTTGATAAAAATGGAATAAATCAAATATTAAGAAAATTGATGGACGGTTAAAAATGACAAAATGTTAACTTAATTGTTGAATGAAGAGAGTAGCTCTTAGAGACAGTTTTTTTAAATTAGATGTTTGATATACGTGTTCGATATAAACTGACAGTTGAAATTATAATAAATAAATAAATATATCTAAAATAAAATTTAAGAGTTTCTATCAAAAATCTATTCTAAAAACTAATATTATTTTATTATTTTTTTGTAAAACACTAATTCACTGGAAAAGTTGCGAAATATCACTATTCTACCAAACACCACAATCTTATTCAAGAGTGTTCTGATTTATTCAAAATACCAAAAATTAATCTAAACGAGAAGGGTCGAACACACCATATTTTAAATTATCAATCAGTAATTTGAAGTGTCAGTTGGTAATTTTAATACCATCGGTGTTGCTAGGCAGTGGTGTTGGCCGGACAAGTCGTCAGTGGCGGTTGGTATTTAAAATACTTATTGGTCATTTAAATTAGTATTTAAAAATTTTAATGCTAGCAAAAAAGGATATGGGCTGGTGACTTGCTGTTTATCGGCCGGCGGTTGTCGATTTACTTGGGTAAACTGCCCCATTATTTTCTCAAATTTGAGGCTAATGTATTAATAAAATATTTAAATGATATTATTTTAACAATGTGTCTTAGGGCCTGTTTGGCTAAGTTTATTTTAAACATCTTATAAGCTATGTTGCACAGGTGCGGGGGGCGGGTGCGGGTGCGGGCAGATACGGGTGCGGCGATACGGTTTTTTGAAAATATTAGGGTGCGATACGGCATGGATACGTCTGTTTATTTTATATTTTATTATATATAACACTTGTTAAATATAAAAAACAACAATTCAAATATCACCATAAAATCAATTCAAATACATAAAACAAGTCATACAAAAAACAATTCAAAATGGCTTTGAGCAATGGAGCTTTCTAATCTTTGTCCGTGAATACCGCTAAAGGTAAAAGTAATTACTTATTAAATGATTTACTTTTTATATTTTAATTTATTTGATTTACTTTTTAAAAATTACAAAAAAACAAAAAAGGACTCGCGTATCCTGGCATCGATACGCGTATCCCGTGCTGTGATACACGAGTCCAATTTTTTTTTTTGCACGGATTCGCCACGTGGCGAATCCCGTGCGAATCCCACGCGAATCGCACCCGCACCCGCACCCATGCAGTATCCGATACTGCATACTGCCCAATTTTGAAGAATCCGTGCATCATAGCTTATAAGCTCTAACATCTTATAAGTTGTTTTAAGAGCTTATAAGATGTAATTTTTAAATAGCTTATAAGTTATTAAAGTGTTTGGCTAATAAAACTTATAAGCTACTTAAAAATTAAATTTTTAATTTTAATATAATTTTTTCAAATTTTTGGATTTTTTTGTGAATTTTTTTTTTCGAAATATTTTTTTTTTCTGAAAATATATTTTTTTATTTTTTCGCATCCAGAAAATAATTTTTTTTATTTTTTCAAAAAATAAAAAAAAAATCCAGAAAATATTTTATTTTTTAGAAAAAATAATATTTTTTCCCAGGAAATAATTTTTCTATTTTTTAAAAATTCTTTTTGCCACAAAATATTTTTTGTCCCCCAAATTTTATTTTTTTCCAGAAAATACTTTTTTTTTTTAAAAAAATATTTTTTTCAAGGAAAATAAAATCGGGCCGGACTTGAGCAAAGGTTTGTTGGGATTTTGAAAAATAAGGTGGCATGTCAAAAATAAATTGGGATATCCCACCTTATTTTTCGAGGAGCTTATAAGTTCCAAGAGCTTATTTTTACAACTTATAAGCTCCTTGAGTGCTTATTTTACCAAACACTTTACAAGAGCTTATAAGTTCTTAAACAACTTATAAACTATTTTAAGGAGCTTATAAGCTCGGCCAAACATTCTCTTCATTAAAGTTGAGAAAAAATAGTTTAGAAATGTGCCTTTGAAGTCATTCTCCTTTTATTATAATGTTAAAAATATCATTTATATTGAAATTGAATTTGGCAGCTTGATTAAGTACAACACAAACATCGAATTTGGTTAATTTACTTATTGGTTCAAATTTTCAATGACATTCGGTGGAGATATTCCACCTTGATGAAGAACTTCTCTATAATATTTTATCAAAAACTATGTCAAAAGTGTTGGTAACCCATCCTACTCAGCATCCACGTGGGCACACCAGGCAGCTGAACCGGCCGAACAGAACCCGGAACCGGACCGGACAAAAAAACCCGATTTCCAACCGGACTCGCTAAAAACCGGTACGGACGGTGACTCCCGGGCCGACCCGGTATCCGATCCCGGAAGGCCGAGCAAAGGAAGGACGAAAATGTCCCGGTTCAAGATTTCGGCGGGGCCGGCCCGAACGGCGGCAGACCCGAAGCCGACCTGAGCGGCGGGGAACCCGAGGGCCGACCCTGTCGGATAGACATCTCCGAAAGTCGGCAACACAGACCCGCATGCCAATTAGCGCATGCAGTCACGCCCCTTCCCAAGACACTCCTTATAGGCCGCCACGTGTCCCCGATGTAAATGCAGACTGACAAGTGTTATGGGCATATTCCCCAAACATGCACCAGCTGTCATCTCCCCACTGGCCCAGACTGTCTATATATAGGGGAAATGTACAGTAAAAAAGGACCTTTTGGAATTCTAGGCATTAATAAGAGAGAGAAAAAAGAGAGATAAAAGAGAGATCGAAAAAGAATATAAAAGACTTGTAATTAACAAGCAAATTGGATAGACCGGCGCACATTATTACGTTCGGTTCTATGCTATCGAAAGGTCATTAATAAAAATTTAGTGATCAACTATCCCCCACTTTATTTGTTATTTTCTACGTGTCTTCGACCCATTCGTCCAGGTCAATACACGTGACGTTGACCAAACCAGACGTCAACAGATTGGCGCTAGAGGAAGGGGGGCACCTCCGATAAAAAAAAAGAGGTATAGATGGACCCTTCACAAGCAATGTCTCACAACAGTTCAAAAAACCCTCAGCCCGCGACGGAGGAAGAAAACCTCCTTAAAGTGGTTAAATGCTTTAAACACCCGGCCTTCCTCCAGGGCATGGCAGCCCTCATGGCGAGAGTGACAGGGGGCGGGACCCTTCAAAAACCTGAGGCTCAACCCGAGGCAGAATCTCAGACGGCCTGGCCCCGCCGCCTCGGGCGAAGCGGAAAGAGCGGCCTCCGAGGCCGCGGCGAAAGGGCCGAGAGCCACGGTGAAAGCTCACACCCTCCCGGAAAGTAAGCCTTCACGCCCCGTCCGTTTTTGATCGCCTCGGGCGGAAGGAAGATTGAGAAGGCAAGACTGGCTCCTACCGTCCCAGTCGAGTCGCAAGGAAGAAAGAGCTCACCACTGTCCCCAAATCAACGCAAATATTGCCTCCCACTCCGGCGACAATTCAAGCGAGATCGAGTTCCTAAAAAGCGCCTTACGGAACTCGAAAATAAACAACTCCCGCCATCCCAAAGCTCGGAGGGCTCAACGGCCAGAGAGTCCCAGCCCCATTGCTTTGGCGGAACCTCTCCCGGAGAAGTTCAAAATTCCGCAAATTCCGCCATATAACGGAGAAACAGACCCTAACGCCCATCTGGGACATTATAATTCTTGGATGGATCTGCATGGGTCGCAGGACGCGTTCCGATGCCGCATGTTTTCCCTAACTCTAGGGGAAAGGGCCCAGAGGTGGTATCGGACGCTGCCCCGTCATTCGATTCAGACATGGGCCCAGCTTTCGGCGACATTCCGGTCCCACTTTATGGGGTCCCTTGTGCGGGTCGCCCCACGCTCATCCATCGCTTCCGTAGTCCAGGGGCCGAACGAGTCCCTTAAAGATTATATATCCCGTTTTAATAAACGGATATTAGAGACGGAGCCTATGTCCGACGATGCGCCGCCATTATTGCCTGTGCCGGCCTTCATAGGAATTCTTTTTTCGGGACGGTGTGCGTAACGTCCCACACACCTACCAGAATTTTTGAGCGCGCCACTCCCATATAGGCTGCGAGGAAGCCATGCCGGCGCCAATGTTAGTCATGCCCTCCGATCAGAAAGGATCGTATAAAAAGAAGGAAGAAAGACGTGACTACAAAGAAGCCCGTCAAGAACCTCGACGGGAAAATAAAACCCCTGCCTCTTCCTCGACAGCTCCGGCCACTCAAAACTATCGCCGGCCCGAGCTCATGGCCAATTTCACGGAAATATATTCCATTGGAGCCGCGGCGATATTCGATCAAATAAAAGGCAAAAACTTGCTCCCGGTCCCCCGGCCAATCTATAAAGATCAGAAGGACATGGACCAGACCCGCTTTTGTAAGTACCACGAGTCAGCGGGTCACAACACCGAGCAGTGTCGGGACCTCGTTGCCGCCCTGATCGCGGCATGTGATGAAACGGGCTTGAGGCGGTTTACCTGGAACCCGCCTCGGGATCGCCAGGATAGGGCCGACCCAGCGAGAGCCAAGAATGATCGGGTGCCTCCGGCCCCCAAATCCCCCCGGGAAATCCTAGCGATTATGGGCACCGCCGAGGTCGATGATCCTCGGTCCAAGCGCCAGAAGAAAGCATCTATCCGAGAAGCCACCACTTCCTATCAGCGGACCGAGCGCGAAAGGTATGGTTTCGTCGGTCGAAGAAACCTCCAAAACCCCAGTGGCGGTTACTTTCGAGGAGTCCGATGCAGCGGCTTGACCATCCCCATTCGATGCACTTGTCATCACTCGCCCATAATGGGAATCCCACCACGGGTATTGGTGGACTCCGGGGCTTATGCAAGCATCATTTACCTTCATACCCTTCGTAGGATGAAGGTAGACCAATCGTATGTCCGGCCCTGCGGCGAGGACATCCGGGATTTGCCAACCGCACCTCTCACCGGGGAAATTGACTCGCCACGGAATTTGGCGAGGGCCGATTAGAGAACGATGATCACCACCTTTAAGATCATCGACGTGCACAGCGACTATAATGCCATCGTGGGCCGACTGTGATGTCGAGGCCGAGAGCCACCACCCACCTACCACTGCATGAAATTCCCTACCGGACGGCGCTGGGTACACAGAGGGGATCAAAGGGCAGCCGGGAATGCAATCTCAAAGATCCGGCTCGCGAGATCAACGCCGCGAGGCCGTCCGGAAAATCCGCCGGAAGAAGTGGAGATTACCAACTCCGAGCAACAGCGGGAAACACCGCTTGGCCAAGCCCGACGGTCCCGGGGCCGCATAAACCCCGGATGGGAATCGGGCGACGGCGGACCGCGGCCTCTGCCCGGCAAAAAGCCGATCGTAGAGGAAGATCCCGTTGACCCGCGGTATCAAAATCCAAAAGGGAAAATCCGCCACGCTGAGCCAACAGAAGAATTGGACCTGGTCGACGTGGATTCATCCAACCCCGCCCGACGGCTAAAGATCGGCCACAACCTACAAGAACCGATCCGCTCCGAGCTTGTCTTCCATCTGAGACAGAATTTGGATGTCTTTGCTTGGACCCATTCTGATATGCCGGGGATCGACCCGGAACTGGCCTGCCACCGACTGAACATCGACCCCAGCTCAAAACCGGTCGTCCAGAAGAGAAGAAAGATGGGGCCCGAGCGCCAGAAAGGGTGGAAGAGGAGGTAGGAAAGCTGATTGATAACGGGTTTATTCGGGAAGCCCAGTACCCGACTGGGTAGCCAACCTTACAGTAAAAAAGCCGACCGGCTATGGAGGCTATGCATTGACTTCTCCAACCCGAATAAAGCCTCGCCCAAAAGATAGCTACCCACTCCCCATATCGATTACATGGTAGATGCCACGGCCGGGCACGAGCTAATGAGCTTCATGGATGCCTATTCGGATACAACCAGATTCGATGCACCTCGTGATGAAGAAAATACCTCCTTCTACTCGGCCCGTGGCTTATCATTACACGGATGATGCCTTTCGGGCTCAAGAATGCCGGCGCAACATATCAACGCCCGGTAAATAAAATGTTCGATGGCACGATAGGCCATACTATGGAAGTATATGTAGATGACATGTTAGTAAAATCCCTGCACTCGGCAGACCATGTACATGACCTCAATAAAATGTTTGCTATTTTGCGAGAGTATAAGATGAAGCTAAATCCGAAGAAATGTTCCTTCGGGGTAGGCTCTGGAAAATTCCTCGGCTACATGGTAAGCCAAAGAGGGATTGAAGCCAACCCCGATAAAATTAAGGCAGTAGCCGAGCTTGTTCCCCCAAACTCGGTCAAAAAGGTGCAAAGCCTAACCGGCCGCCTAGCCGCACTGAGCCGTTTCATCTCCCGCTCAACGGATAAGTGCAAACCTTTCTTTGAGGCGATAAAAAAGAACAAGGATTTTCAATGGACAGAACCTTGCCAAAAAGCCTTTGAAGCTATCAAGAAAGTCCTGGCGGAAGCCCCGACCCTACAGAGGCCGTCTCGAGGGGAACTTCTTAACTTATACCTCGCAGTCTCAGACTCCGCGATCAGCGCCGCTCTAATTCGAACGGAAAATGCGGTGCAACACCCGGTCTATTATGTAAGTCAGGCCCTTCATGATGCCGAGCTCAGATATGCCCCGATGGAAAAACTGGCCTATGCGCTCATAATGGCATCCCGGAAGTTGAGGCCCTATTTTTTGGAACACCAAGTAGTCGTCTTAACCAACTATCCATTAAAACAGGTTTTGCACCGAGGTGATGTTTCCGGCCGAATGGTAAAATGGGCCGTCGAACTAGACAGTTTGACATAACTTACGAATCGCGCCTTGCTATAAAGGGACAAGCCCTTGCGGACTTCATTGCAGAGTTCACGCCCGCAATTACTCAGAGGACGACCAGTAAGAATGGTCACTCTATGTAGATGGGTCCTCTACCGCGGACCGATCGGGTGCAGGAATAGTCCTCGTCGGTCCCGACCGGCGCTGCTCGCTCGGCTATTCGCCTAAGTTTCCCAACCACCAATAATGAGGCGAATATGAAGCTCTCTTGCCGGGTCTAGAAATGGCAACCTCTCTCGGCCTTACCCGCCTCACCATCCCGAGTGATTCTCGGTTGATGGTCAACCAGATCAACGGCGAATACGAAGCCAAAGAGCCTAAATCGATTAAGTACCTCAACCTGGCCTGAGCCCTACTGCAAGGTTTTCAGGGACTATACAACATATTCCCGAACGGAGAACATTCAGCCGACTCTTTGCCAAACTTGCGTCCAAAGGTGGGCCGAGCATATGGATGAGGTCGATAGGACATCACGCCTCATCGGCCCCGAAATGGCCGAAATCCGAGCAATGAGCAATCGGACCGCGAGGGTGGATGCACCTATAATACAATACCTTCAAAGCGGCATTTTGCCCAAGGACCGATCTCAAGCAAGATCCTTACGAACTCGGGCCGCCTTCACTATCGTGGATGGGGCATTGTATAAAAGAGGATATTCGGTTCCGCTGCTGAAGTGCCTGTCCGAATCAGAAGCCGAATATGCCCTCAAGGAGGTGCACGAGGGCATATGTGGAAACCACTCCGGCGGTCAGGCATTGGCCTATAAGTTAATCCGACAAGGCTACTATTGGCCCGATCTAAAAAAAGATGCCATTGCGCTCGTGCGAAAGTGCGCCCGGTGCCAAATTTTCGCTCCACAAATCCGATCCCCCCCGGAGAACCTCACGTCTGTATATTGTCCCTGGCCGTTCGCCAAATGGGGAATAGACTTGATCGGCCCTCTACCTAGGGGACGGGGAGGAGTGCAACACGCAATCGTCGCAGTCGATTATTTTACGAAATGGGCCGAGGCCGAACCAATGGCACGTACGACCGAACAGAAGATAGTTGACTTCGTATGGAAGTCAATCATATGCCGGTTCGGAATCCCTCAATCCATTGTCTCGGATAATGCGAAACAGTTTGACAACAAGAAGTTCCGATCTTTCTGCGACGGTCTCCAAGTACGAAATAACTTTTCCACGCCCTATTATCCTCAATCTAACGGGCAGGTGGAGGCAGTCAACAAGATCTTAAAGCAACACCTCAAAACTCGCCTAGAGGAACTCAAGGGTTCCTGGCCAGAAGAACTCCCCGGGACCCTATGGGCCTACCGAACAACGCATAGATCCGCCACAGGAGAAACGCCTTTCTCCTTGGCTTTCGGCTCTGAAGCCGTTATCCCTGTCGAAATCGGAGCACCAACCTTCCGAGAAGCACATATTGAAGAAGAGGACAACGAATTGGCCCTCCTAGTGAACCTGGACCTCCTTGTCAAAAACGAGCTCAGGCAGAAATGCGAAACGCTATATACAAAAGGAGGAGTGAAAAATATTACAACTCCAAGGTTCACCCGAGAAGATTCCAGGTCGGCGACCTAGTCCTCAAGAGGGTTCGGGGTCCGGATCCCGGGCCGCTCAAGCCCAAATGGGAAGGGCCGTATAAAGTTAGCAAAGTCCTTCAGAATGGGGCCTACTGGCTGGAATATCTGAACGGCCAGAGACTGACTCACCCATGGAACGCTATGTATCTAAAAAGGTATTATCAATAAAAATTCGATATTGTTCCTTATCTCAATGCTGGCACTATAAGACCGAGCTCGTCTCGGCACCTCATAAGACCGGCTCATCCGGCACTATAAGACCGAGCTCGTCTCGGCACCTCATAAGACCGGCTCATCCGGCACTATAAGACCGAGCTCGTCTCGGCACCTCGAAAGACCGGCTCCTCCGGCACTATAAGACCGAGCTCGTCTCGGCACCTCATAAGACCGGCTCATCCGGCACTATAAGACCGAGCTCGTCTCGGCACCTCATAAGACCGACTCATCCGGCACTATAAGACCGAGCTCGTCTCGGCACCTCATAAGACCGGCTCCTCCGGCACTATAAGACCGAGCTCGTCTCGGCACCTCATAAGACCGGCTCATCCGGCACTATAAGACCGAGCCTGTCTCGCACTCGAAAGACCGGCTCCTCCGCACTATAAGACCGAGCCTGCCTCGGCACCTCATAAGACCGGCTCATCCGGCACTATAAGACCGAGCCTGCCTCGGCACCTCATAAGACCGGCTCCTCCGCACTATAAGACCGAGCTCGTCTCGGCACTCATAAGACCGGCTCATCCTAAGCCTTTGTAAGACCGAGCCTATATCGCACGATCAACCAAGAACGATAAAAAGCACAACGAAAACGGCAAAAAGATCTTATTTCATCAAGTCATTGTTACTAAATACACGATTACCAAAAACAAAAACAAAAATTAGCACGCAGCCATGCCGAAGCAAAACCTAAAGAAACTACTCGCCCCATCATCCTCGGACGGCTTTGAAATGATGGCCTCGCCTTCGCCTTGCGGAGTCCGACGCATCCTCACCCTCGGCCGCCTTCGGCTCATCGGCCCCGCAAGGTCCACATGAAGGTCGACCGCCCGAGAGGTGATGTAAGCCTCGATCTCTGAACGGTCTTCCCACCTTTCATAAGATCTAAAATCTCGAAACAAGCGGAGACGTAATTCGGAGTTGATCGGCTCCTCAAAAGCGGCGTCTCCTTGAAGGCCTCCGCCCCTTGGCACGGCCCTCGCATAGCTCGAAGCCTCGCAGTGTTGAGGCGCTCGGTCAAGCTTCCGACACGGGCCTTGGCCTCCTTCAAGTGAGCCTCGTGCTCGGCCGGATTTCCGCGCACCGTTTCTGCGCTGATCAACCGCCTCGGTCGGCTCCTCGGCCTTGACCTCCATATGTCGGATTACGGGGCCCGACCGTCCAAAAGCTCCATCTCGCCCCTCAAGGAAGTTATCTCCCCTCAAGAGACTTGATCAAAGATGGGCACAAGTGATGCTCCTCTGCAAAGCCTTAAGGTCGGCCTCCGTCTTCTTGTGCCTCTCGGACAAAGCCGAAACTCATTCGAGGCCTTCACATAGGTGCACATGGCCGGCCGACCAAGGCATTCCGGCCGAATCTGCTCGGCCGGATCCATGTCGTTGGTCATCATCTCGGCTTAGGAGTCCACCGGATCGGAATATGGCTAGAAATGACCACCCCGGGGACTCGATGAGCATCTCGGGAGTCGGAGTAGCGGCCGGACATAATCCAGAACCGGCGTGGCCGCCGTCCCTTCATCCGATCACGGGGCTCCACCCGCTCTGGTTGGCCGGAAGATAATGGCCCTCCAAGTCAATCACGGGCTCCTCCCGATCGGCCGGACGAAGTTGGGGCGACGATATGACTTCAGGGGCCGACGAACCCTCGGCCTTGTTCGCAGAAATAGGCTCCACCCTCTTGCGCTTGGCGGCCCGCTCCCTCCGATCGCGGCCTCGGCCCGGCCCACAGCCACACGGCGGCGTCTCCTTCCGCCGGATGAAGTCTTTGCACGAGGAGCTGGAAAAGGAAGACATGTCAAAAAAAAAAAAAAAAAAGAGGGGGGGTACCTGAAGAAGACATCGTGTTCGGATCGGTTTCTCTAAGTCCGGCCGCCCACAGGTTCTCCTCAGACACTAAAAGGTGTGACTTCCTTTGCTCCAGAGGAAGGCCCAAAAGCTCCTCGACCCGGTCGTCAAACTCACCAGAAGTCTCTCACGCCGGGATGCGTTCTGCACAAACAACAAACGATGAGCGTTAGACAAAAGAGGAACGAAAACCAAAAATACCACACTTACTCATTTTGGCCGTAAAAAGCTCAGGAATTCGCAGCTCGGCATCTATCACCCCCGGCTCCCACTCATCCAAGGAACTCCTCCACGGCCCCCCAACAAAGAACCACTGTTCTTTCCAGCTATGGATAGTCTCGGGCACCCCCACCAGCTCCTTGTGCATGGCATGCCGGGCCGTCAGATAAAACCAGCCCGAGCCGGACCTACCAACCGACCTCCATAGATAGAGGCTGTTGAACTCCTCAAAGCTGGGCTCGGGCCAGCCGTGCTGATTAAAAAGAATAAGGAGGCCCACCACCCGAGCCCAGGAATTCGGATGAATCTGAGGGACAGGAAGGCCCCACTGCCGTAACCACCGGGAAAGGGTCAACGGGAGCGGAAACCGAAGCCCGGCCAGTAAAGAGCGGTAGTACACCGCCGTGCAACCATAAGGCGGACAGTGAGGCCTCTCCTCGGGATTCGGAGCGAACATCCGCACCCTCGCCGGAATTTTAAAATGCGGCCCGGGCCGCGGTGCTCCTCCGTAACGTTACTCGAACGGAAGGCCGAGTCCCAACTCGCCGCCACCAAAGGGACCGGCGAGGCGAGCCGAGCCACCGCCGGCTCGACTCTCTCCGCCGGAGTCTCTCCGACAACTGTCAAAGGCGCCGCCATTTCCACTTCTCCAGATCCCGGCGACTCCACTAGCTCACCCCCCTCTTCCTCAACACTCCAATCGACGGGAGCTTCGCCAATCGATAGATCCGCCACACCCGTGCGGTCCGGCGACACGGTCAAAACCACCTCCGTCTCGTCCCTTGTCTCCGACATCCTAAATAAATAAGAAAGAAAAGCAAGCTTACCGGGGAAGTCGATGAAATCGGGAAAAAAGTCGCCGAAAAAAGTTTCTCCCTCTGCAACACTATGAAAAAATGGCGGAAGAAACGGTGAAGAAGAAGACAACCTCTATTTATAGGGAAATATAGGCAGTAAATGCCAGGCGCGTGAGGCGAGAAATTCTACTGAACCGTCACAAGATTCGAGAACGCGTGAGCGCGCCGCCCAATATTCTTGCGCCACGCGTCCTCCCACATGATGACACCTAAAGACCAGGGAGGCGGTGCGACACGACTCCCGAAGAGACGTCTGTTCAAAAGATCTTATCCTCCCAACAAGACAAACCGGATCGGCCTCAACATCGAACGACTCCGGCCGGCCGGCTCGGCACGGCCTGGACTCGGGGGCCCTTGTTGGTAACCCATCCTACTCGGCATCCACGTGGGCACACCAGGCCGGTGAGCCGTGAAACAGAACCGGGCCGGATAGGACAAAAACCCGATTTCCAACCGGACTCGCTAAACCAGTGCGGACGGTGACTCCGGGCCGACCGGTATCCGATCCGGAAGGCCGAGCAAAGGAAGGACGAAAATGTCGGTTCAAGATTTCGGCAGGCCGAGCAGCGCGAGACCAAGCCCGACTGGCGGCGGGAACCCGAGGGCCGACCTGTCGGATAGACATCTCGGAAGTCGGCAAATGCACTCCGCATGCCAATTAGCGCATGCGATCACGCCCTTCCCAAGACACTCCTTATAGGCCGCCACGTGTCCCCGATGTAAATGCAGATGACAAGTGTTATGGGCATATTCCCAAACATGCACCATTTATCATCTCCCACCGGCCTGACTGCATATATAGGGAAATGTACGGTAAAGGACCTTTTGGAATTCTAGGCATTAATAAGAGAGAGAAAAAAGAGAGATAAAAGAGAGATCGAAAAAGAATATAAAAGACTTGTAATTAACAAGCAAATTGGATAGACCGGCGCACATTATTACGTTCGGTTCTATGCTATCGAAAGGTCATTAATAAAAATTTAGTGATCAACTATCCCCCACTTTATTTGTTATTTTCTACGTGTCTTCGACCCATTCGTCCAGGTCAATACACGTGACGTTGACCAAACCAGACGTCAACAAAAAGTACAAAACTGTTAAAGTAAATACACAGTGTGTGTCTTAATTTACAGGTTATTGGACTTCTCCCAACTAGTATAGGGCTAGACTTGTTAGAATATTCCAAAATATCTAATATCTCCCTATTTAAAGGGACCATGTGAATAAGAATATACAATTTCTTATGCCCTAATTCTTGTCTTGTGTGCTTTTACTACAACACGTTATCAGCACGTAGTCTACCCACTGAGAGCAAGAAAAATCATCCAAAATTCAGAAAATCCAAACTCCCTAGATCGAAGTAAGGATATGATGGGAGCGTGAGGTATAACGAATTTACCCACCAATGTTGTACTCTTTTCTTCGACCAATATTTATTTTGTCCCAATGAGTTTTGTTTAGGAGTGGGACTTAGGACCCGAATAGCCGAAGATCCGAACCGAAATTGACATTTCGATTCGGTTCGGTTCGGTTCGGGTTTTAAGAAAAAAATTATTTATAAATTTCGGGTTCGGGTCATGCAATAAATTTCGGGTTCGGGTTCGGTTATTGTAATTTTAAAATTTTAATAACCGTACTACTCGAAATTAGTGACAATAACCGAACAAAAAATTAAAACCCATTATACCCGAACACAAAATTAAAACCCATGCTAACCGTACTACCCATAGTTATTTTATTTTAGATGTTTTTACTTTCTATACACTATATAAACTAAAAAAAACTAACCTAACAAACTAAAAACAATCGAGTCTATGATTATCTTTGTTTCTCCCAATTTCATACTTTACTGTAATTTGATTTAAGCTCAAGTTTACTGCTAATTAACTTTGCTCAAATTTCTTCTTCTTCTTTCTCTTTTTTTTTGGATGATATATAAGGAGTTGTATGAGAACTGTCTTTTTGAGTTAATTGTTCTTTTCTCTTGAAAAGAAAAAACAAAGGTAACAATATCAACATAACCAAATTAACTGAAGTAACAGAAAAAATTTCGGGTTTTTCGGTTATTTCTGAAAATTTTGAACTGTAAATTTCGGTTCGGTTTTTTCGGTTTTTTGGTAAAATTACTTCGGTTCCTAGAAATTCGGTTCCTGGAGAAAAAATTCAGGAACCTAACCCGAATTACATGACACATTTAGAACTTCGGTTCCTTATTTTTTTTTCAAGAAACCGAACTATCCCAACCCTAGTTTTGTTACTTGGCAAAGTTTTTAACGAGACAACGGCACATGCACTGTTTTTCAGATTCCTTGATTGACGAACTAATCAGGGAGAGATGTAGACTTGAGGGGGAGTCTTACATCCACGTCGCAAGTTACACTCTTTTCCTTAACCAAAGATTCTTTTTTCCCCACTGAGTTTTTATCACTTGGAAAGGATTTTAACGAGGTAACTAGACGTTTAGCTCACTGATCGACGAACTGATCACGTTCTTGAGCACACATTGATCGACGAAATAATCAATAGCGGTTTTGGCTTAACGAAATTAGCATAACCTATAGGTCTGGATGTTGTACTCTTTTTCCTACGATCAAGGTATTTTTCCCATGTGATTTTTGCTTGACGAGGTTTTAACGAGGCAACTTGACATGCGTTGGAGACTCGGCACAAGGGGGTAGTGTTAAAGTAAATATACAGTGTGTGCCTTAGTCTACAGGCTATTGGGCTTCTCCTAACTAGTATAGGGCTAGCCTTGTTAAATATGTTTCAGAATATGTAATCTCTCCCTATTTAAAAGGACTATATGAATGTCTACTTCTGTCCTAATTCTTGTCTTGTGTGATTTTACTACAACAAAAATCACTATTTTAGTGGTTAAATATTTGAACATTAAAATAAATTTTTAGATTTAAATATAATAATAACTCTTTTTAGTACTAATTCGTTCTTCTCCAAAAAAAAGTGTTAATTCGTCATGATAAACTTAATACTAATAATTTAGGTATTTTTTTCAATATAATATACAGTATTATGTTTAGATTTTCGCTGAAAATAATATAACATAATGTATTTTGCAAAAAGACTCCTTCCGATTGTTTGGTTATTAACCGATAAGTACATTTTAACTTTCAAATAATTGTTGTAACTTAAGATTTTTTTTTAATAATTAGTAGCCATCTAATGAATTATCGAGTCTATGCGATCATTATATGATCCCAGTGTTATTGTTTACAAATTAGATTTTAATTTAAAAACCCTCTATCTCCACAAGCTACTTACTGATTTTGCTATTTTACTTACTGATTTTGCTATTTTAATTCATCCACAAAAAACTTACTTCTTCTATTTTTAGTAAGTATACCACATATTTCACTTTAAAATTACAATAGAAATGGACTCAACTTATTGTAATCACACAACACATTCAAATAATTTCTTAAACCCGTGCCGAAATAAAAAAAGTAACTTCTTGATGGACAGAGAAAGTAATACTTATCCATCTAATATTTAGACGACATATGATGATGATGATGATGATTCTAGACAAGATTGGAATAATCAGTTTAATTAACTCACTATTTTTCTTTAAACAAAGTGCGCGGACAAATTAAATAATGCAAAAATAAAAACAAAATTGGTACAAAAGGGTCCTAAAAAAGGTATCAAAGTGGGCTACATTTAAAACTCAACAAATAAATGAAATTTCTCAAATCTTCCTCAACATATATCATTTTCATTCTTTTTCTACCCAAGTAAAAGAAAATTCATCTATATGTACTATAAACTCTCTTCTGTATTCTTCTCTTCTTTGGTGCTGTATTAATTGGTGGGCATGCAGTAGTAGTAGTAGTAGTCTTGATTTTGGGTAGTAATTGTGACATATAATTATATATATAATTCTTAATTTTTCATGATAATTTAACAAGGTTTCCCTACTTTGCAGCCAAGTGAACCTGCAAATTTGGTTATCTCCCCCACATTCTGCGCAGACGCCGCCTGAATCTTGTCGTACTTCTCCGGATGCTTGCTTGTATAAGCTGGATCACCAGATTGAACAAAGTATGCACCTCTTAAGAACATATCTCCCTCTGATCTCCATGTCCACTGCTTCCATACTGATTCCGGTGAGTATTCCCTCTTAGTCACCTGCATTATACATTGAAGAAGATCGTCATTCATCAATTATATATATATATATATATATCAACCGTGTTTTATGGCCGTATGCACCCCAAAATACCATTTTACTCATCCATTTTTTTTTCCTTTTCTTGCGGCCAATCGACCTATTTTTTCGCATAGCAGCCACACCTCCAGCAACCGGCCATTTTTTTTTTGTGTGTGTGCGTGGCGCAGGGGCGGAGGGAGGGGGGGGGGGCGTCCAAGGGGGTCCACGGACCCCTCCGATGGATGAAAGCTATATATATAGTTGTACGACCTCCGTAATTTTTATAGCTCCGGACCCTCCTGAGTAAATTTACTGCTTCCGCCACTGCGTGGGGTGGGGGCGGGGTGGGGGGCTGCCGGCTGTCGCGACGGTAGAGCTGCCGTCGGTAGACCTTCAACGGCCGACCCATTTATTTTCTTATTTTTATTTTTCATTTTCATGCGGCATGTCTGTCGGCCTGCTTTCCGGTGGAACCGTTGTCGGCAGAACTCTATCGATGGCCAATTTTTTTTCCTGGGGCCGATTTGTCGCCCTGCTTTTCAGTGGGGGCCTCCGTCGACCGCCGGCCAATATCTTTTTTTTTTATCAAGGTAATATGATAATTTAATTATTTTAATTCAATTATGTCAATAACAAATTATCCATTAGTATACCTCCTTGGCGAAAGGATTGTCCGGAGGAGCAATATATCTGTTGCCTTGGCTGATGATGGTAGGATGGCTACTTCCACCAATGGCATACATGTTCCAGTGTGTATAATCATTGTTCACCACATGAATGTAACCCCATCTGCATCTAGGCATCCTCTGCACCATTCTCTTTCCAAAATGGTTGAAGGCAACCGTTATCTGCATCTTCTCGTCTCCCGAGAACGCATCGCTCGCGCCAAAAAGCATAGCCTGCATCCCAATTAAAAAAAAAAATTAACAAATAATTAATTAAAAAAAAAATATTCAGTACTAAAATCAAAATCACTCAATCACCTCGTTGTGATCGGTGAAATGACTGTTGGAGATGGTGATCCCGGTGGAACCTTGGATGGCGTCGATCAACCCATCACTGCATTTGGTCATGGAGACGTGATCGATCCAGACGTCCTGAGATCCGAAGATGGAGATACCGTCCCCATCGCTCCTGGTCCTGAGCCCGAAATGTTCTAAAGAGTCCCGGATCAGACCTCCGTTCCCGGAGACGATGTCGTGGATTCGGAGCCCGTGGATGATGACGTTCCTGACGAACTGGATCGTGATTCCGGCGCCGTAGGCGATGTGGACGTTGGCCCCACGCGCGTCGATGGTCTTGTCGCCCTGCATGATGAGCTCCTGGTTGAGGCGGATGACCATGTCCTTGGCGAAGATGATCCAGAGTGGCTCCTTTTGGATCACGGCGTGGCGGAGGGTGCCGGGCTTAGGGTTGACCATGTCGTTGTCGGAGGAGTCGGTGACGACGTAGAACTTGCCGTTTTTCCCGCCCTTGGCCTTGTAGCCGAAGCCCAAGCCGCAGTCGGCGAGGCGGAACCGGTTGTTGGCCCAGTTGGGCTGGCATCTCCAGCAACGGTCGATTGGGTTGGTGGCCAGGCATGGGCCGCTGTATCCGTGGGCCAGATGCCTCCTCGTGCTATTGGACCCCATTTTCTCGGCTTTTACTTCCTTTAGGGCCCTGCGAAATTAATTAACCACGGTCGACGTAATCACGTAAATAATTCATTATTACTCATAAATTGAGATTTGAATATATCAAAACTCAAAAACCCGTTTTGTTTTATATTTTTCGTGTGGCATTTAAAAGATTTTCATTCCCGCGCTTTTTTCAATTAATATTTTCAATTTACCAAATGAAGATTAATATTTTCAATTTACCAAATGAAGGCCACATACATAACGAGATGTGTGACAAGTCACTATTATATATTAACTTTGGATTGTATTTATTCTATTAATATAAAAATAAATATTAGCATCTAAGATGTTATTAAGTTTATCGCAATACAATATGCGTCGCAACATACTATATATACCCGTGAATTCGTAGCAAATATTTACAGACTCACGTTTCTATTTTAAGGATCAGTACCGATATATATTTTTATATACACACCCACACCCACACACACCTGTGGACATGTAGATTCAAATGGCTGACAATTTTTTCAGGATTTGGCTCATAGGATTCGAGTGTTCTGTTCCAAGCCTCTAAAGATCGCCTTTGCCATACTTCATCAAATTCGGCAATATTAGCGCTAATGCTCGAAGCAAAAGCCAACAACAAGACCAACAACGAGTATACTTCAGCTCTTTGCATCTTGTTTTATCTTCTCCTTTTTTTTATAAATATATATATTTTTTTTGTGTCGAAGGTCTGGGGTCGAACCCTTACTCTATCGGGTTCAAGACCTTTTGCTCAACCAGACCCGACCGAACCACTCTCGACGCGAATGGCTCTTAAAGGGATAGATAACTTGATTTACATGTCGCGATTCCTCATAGGTTTATATACTAGTAGAAGTTTATTTTGAGAAAATTGTGGGTTGCCACCTGATTCCAATGGTTCACTATGTGGTTTTCTATTTATGGTAAAAAAAAAACAGGTTGCTGTCAAATTTGGTAAGTAAAAGGTCAATTAATAGATGACCGTACGTTTATAAAAGTTGACCTGTGTTTCTTTTCATATATTGAATTGAAGTCTTCTATTTAGTTTTTATAATATCATTGACAAATAAAAATTTCTTCTTTGTTTGATTTTTTTATTATTATTTTTTACTGGTCATTCTAAAAAGGATAATTTTGTTTGACTCCTCATTTAACGGAGTTGTGATTTAAGGACAATATATTTTTGGATTTGTTCTTCAAGGATAATATTTTTTAGAACTTGTACATCTAGGATAATCGAGCATGAATTAACCCAACTCGGGCTCAGATTGATCAATTCGCTCGATTGACCTATACAAGTATTAAAAAATTATTGTCCTCAATTACAAGCTCATAAATATATTGCCTTTTAAGTTACAACTTCCTAACATAAAAGTTTATACATTTCTCCCCTAGAAAAATAAATTTATTTAGTGAATAAATAAAAATAAAGTCTTTGAGCCTTGGGTGATTTGGTTTACTTTGTATTCGGACATGGGGTCTTGAATACTTTCTCAAGAAAAATTTGGCACTTTGCGGCCCGTTTTTATTACTCCCTTCGTCTTAGTCCTATTTTTAAAATTATACAAATATTAAGAAAACTTAATGATAGTTAGTTAATTTCATATTTATCCTTATTAATTATATTAATTTAATAAACCAGCTATATTAATTAATGTGTTTGTATATATTGAAATTAAAGAGCCATAATAAATTAAGGGTATTCTTGAATTTTTTTTTTTACAAATTTGCATGAAAAATAGAAAATGATATGTATGATGGGACAAATTTTATTTCCAAACAGGACTATTAAGGAACGGAGTGAGTATTAATCACCATATTAGTTACTCCAGCTTATCTGCGGTGAAATTTCTCCAAATTGAGCTGATAAAGAACTATCAGCAATCTACCAATAATCTAACAAATCTGATTATAATGATTACCAAGTGTTGGGTTATCCCATGTCTATTGTGGAGGACGCGGATGTTTGATTAATAAGTATAAAGAAAAGTCGCACACTTTTAAGCTAGTTCGTGAAGACTCATTAGCACTCAATACTGGTATCAGAGCATAAGTTACTACAACAACTCAGTCCTGTAAGTTTCAGGAGAGATGTGGTTTGTTGTTCCCTAACCTAGCCCAATGCGTGAGGAAGAGATTGTTGGGTCATCCCACATCGATTGCGGGGCGAATGTTTGGTTAATAAGTATGAGGTAAAGCCACACCTTTAAATTAGATTTTGGGAATGAGAATGCATAATAGCACCCAGTACAATGATCTGTCAACGATATCGAGTCAACAATCAGTTGATATAATAAATTTGATATTTGAGGGAAGGGTTGGTGGTCCAGTGGTAGGACGCCTACTCTCAAGACACTCCTTTGGAGAGGTCTTGGGTTCTAACCCCACCAAAGGAGGTGAAAGAGGAAGTTTTTCTCTTTATGATCCTCTAGCTCCCCGGGGATACTCAACCGCATTGTCAATGTTTAATCTCGCGTCAAGCGGCGTGTGGAGTATTTTCTTCTGGGAACCGGAGGTCTTGACCAATCGATGGCTGCTCTCAGAAGCTGTCTTTGGGAACACGAGGCGCTGTTAATCGGCAGAGCTTCTCGCATGCGCAGAAGTGTACAGAAAAATGCATTGGGAACCCTGGAATTGCTCGAGCGACTCGCGATTTACTTCTCTCAATGGGTTAGGAGTGGATTCATTGAGGGACTAGGATTAGTCCGACTAAGCTGAGATCACCTAATTATAAAAAAAAAAAAAAAATTTGATATTTGATAATTATATGTTTCAATTGTAAGTTTGTGGGGTCATTTTCAAATAAGAAAAGACCACTTTAAGGAACACACTGATACGGTAATAGGACCATAATTTTCAGGGGCAGAGGAAGTATATGTTTGTGCGTGGGTGCGTGCCTCTTATTTGGCATGGTAGCGGTTGTTTTATTATAGATTTGAGCTGCTTATGTACAGTAAAACTTTTATAAATTAATAATTTTGGGATCAAGATATTTTATTAATTTAGCGAGATATTATTATATCGATAAATTAATAAATTATTAATTTAAAGAGTTGGCTTATATTCGTGAACAACTCTCAAATTAATGCATCGATCTTCAAAATTTCCATGTCCGTTCACTTTACCTATTTGAATAAAACAGAAACAAGGACCTTCAAAATTCCTATGTACATTCACACATTAATGAACTTGTCAAGTTCAATGTACATAGATCTAGATTGATCACTATAAAATGTCTAATGATAAATTTTAAAATCACATCAACTATGGCTTCTAAACTAAAAGGTGTTAAAAAATCAACGATGATCAATCAACAACGGAACATATTATGCCAGTATCAGAGAGATCACCAAGGATGCACTCAACAAGATTTGGTGCAGTGGGTTGACAAAACTTTCGATTTGAAAGTTAGTCAAGAAACAATATCAAACACTCTTAAGAGATCATCGGAGTTCCTATCGGCTAACTTTGACAAAGATTGATCTTCCAAGCGTCACAAAGCAGCCCAGTATCTGGATATGGAGAAAGTTGTTTATGAATGGTTTCTCCAATATCAAGAGCGTGTGAATATAACAGGAGAGTTAATCATAGAGAAGACGGTTGAGACGTTGAAGCTTTTGTATCCACAAGATTCTTTTGAGCATAATCTTTCACAGGGTTGGCTTGAGAAATTCAAGTTAAGGCATGGTATCAAATCGTATCGCCGATTCGGAGAAAGTGGCTCAATCGACACACATGATGGAGAATAAATTGGAGTCTGTAAGGGAAAAAATTAATCAATTTCCAATGAAAGATGTTTTTAATATGGATGAAACTGGTTTGTTTTACAAGTTACAAGCTGACCATTCACTTGCAACAAAACAACTTGAAGGTAGGAAAAAGGACAAGGAAAAAATTCCTCTATGGATCATTGGTAAGTATGCAAAGCCACGTTGTTTTAAGAATGTCAACTTGAATAGCCTAGATTGTGAATACCGTGCCAACAAAATAGCATGGATGACTGGGTTGCTTTTCGAAGAATATGTTCGTTGGCTAGATGATCAAATGCACGGTCGAAAAATTCTCTTGGTAGTGGATAATTGTCCAGCCCATTCAAAAAATATTCCAGGGTTGCAAAACATCGAGTTGTTTTTTCTACCGCCAAACATGACTTCAAAAATTCAACCATGTGATGCTGGGATAATTAGAGCCTTTAAAATGTACTACCGTAAAAGGTTTTATCGTAAGATTTTGGAAGGTTATGAGTTGGACATTTCTTCCCCGGAAAAGATTAATGTTTTAGATGCCATCTACATGGTTGTCTCGGCTTGGAGAAATGAGAAACAAGAGTCCATAGCAAATTGCTATCGACACTGTAAAATTCGTTCGGCTAATCCAACCGGCTCAAATGATTTAAACGATGTAAATTCTGGAGAAGACATTCGTGAGCTTGAGAACTTGATTACGGGAATGCATTATCAGCACAAAATGGATGTGAATGAGTTGTTGGATTATCCATGTGAAAATAATGAATGTTACGAGGTTCAAAGCATTGAAGAAATTATCGCGGATACCGTTC
Source organism: Orobanche coerulescens (assembly GCA_033398695.1). NCBI lineage: Eukaryota > Viridiplantae > Streptophyta > Magnoliopsida > Lamiales > Orobanchaceae > Orobanche > Orobanche coerulescens. The sequence continues at coordinate 218,791,365 of CM065804.1, forward strand.
AAAATTCGATTGATGATGAAGTTGATGACGATTCAGTACCTTTGGAACTGGTCATTCGGAAAGAAGCATTGCAAGCGGCAACAACTCTTCACAACTTTTTGTTGCAATACGAGAATACAGTGCCTCAACTCTTGAGTGCAATTGGGAGATTTAAAGATGAACTCAATATGGATTTGAAGTTCTCAAAAAAACAAGTGATTATAGAATCATTTTTTACTAGACAAATCTAGAAATTTGGAATATTTTAGTAATTATTAATTTATAGTTTCGCTGGGACCAATATATTTACATTGAGATTTCAAAAAAATTATTATTTTATTATTTTATCGATTGGGGTCAAATTTTGTACTGGTCCCAAGTTGGAACCGGACAAATTATTAATTTTATCGAGTTATTAATTTATCGAGTATCAAATTATAGAGGTTCTACTGTAAATATATGATACTGTTTTTTTAGAATAAACTGCTTCGTATATCCATACTGTGATTTTATTCTTGTTACAATGTTATTATTATTATATTGCTTTTTCTATTATTACTATTATTACCAGAGATAGCATGTGCCATAATGACATGGTAGTGGTGCCATAATTGAATTAACATTAAAAAAATATTGTCGGCACTGACGGTCTGACGGCTTCCGGCCAGCAACCCGTTGAAAAAAGCCCAACATGCGGCGGAAGAATAAATCTTGACTGTCGTCGGAGCTCATGGCCGCGACTCTTTGGAATCTGATCGACGGGTTGGGCTTGAAAAAAAAAATTGACTGAGTCGAAATCTATCGGCGGCGTGGCATAAAAAAATTGATCGGTCGTTGGAGCTCGGTCGTCAGGCCGTCGGCAACCATGGATTTTTTCAATTTAACACCATCTCCTAAGGGTGTCGACACACATTATATGTGCTGCACATTCCACATCAGAGATTAGGTTTTAAGAAATACTAATATAATATAATTGTTCCTTGGGTTTCCACATTACATATCAGAGATTAGGTTTTAAAGAAATCTACCTTTTCTATTAAAATAAAGTCGAAGGACAAGTGTCTGCGTGTGAGAATTCTCAACATTTCGAATTTTAATAAATATTTATTATCTGACAACTGCATATTTTAAATTGACAGCTCCCACTAAACCACTATTAAAATTCCTGAGATAATTTTTCAAATTTCGAATTTTAAATACATACTGCTTTGCAACTGTATATCTTAAACTAACAGATCCCACTAAACCACTACCAAAATAATAATAATAACAAATAATTAAATAAAAATAAATCACAGTGAATTAGTAGAACAACGAGTCAATCTGTTACATAATCCGCATGAAACTGACTGCTTCATTAGTGGGGTAGGTCGTATGGAACTGCTCACCCCCACTAACTTGGAGGTTACCTGTGTATATACAGCTATAAATAACACTTATTTTACCTACAAATTTACTATTACATTACAATAACAATTATCACGATACAAAAAGAATAATAAAACGAATATACATTGCCAAAACAATGCCTCATTTTTTCAGTTTGGTGAAGGATCTGAAGCCATCAACCACGCTATGGGCAATGAGACTTCGTTTGGTTAGAAGTTTTGATGTTCCTGCATACAACAAAATGAAGTTGCAAGCTTTGAATTCATCTTTCAAGACAAGGAGGTTAATTTTCAACATTTACATTACTTATTAAGATTCTGTTTTAGATACTTACAATGTTTTGTGTAATATGTTGAAGGGTGATCGAGTGCATGCTTAGTGAGAGGCCATGCAATGACTTTTTGAAAGTAAAACCAATCGAGGTCATCTTTATGCATTGAAGGATTTCATTATCTTTGGAAAATAGAAGCAAGTTCAAAACAATGCCCACCCTTACAAGATAAATTTTCTACGGAAAACAAAAATAGAGGAAATTTTTGATGAAAAATTTCTGAAACTATATACAACCTTAAATCCTTCAATCGGTTAGAAAAGGAAAAGGAAAGTTCTCAGTTTCTTCTTTTTGGTGAGATTTTTTTGCATTATATATGTTAATATATTTTTACTGATTTACTATCTAAAATTTTAATAAATTGTAATCTGTTTTGGTCAGATGTGATTGGCAGGATTATTTCATGCCAGCTTCCCCCTGTGGCAACAGAGAGAGGAAAAAGGATGGAGTTCACTCTCAAAGATAATGTCAAAAACAATATCAAATGCACATTGTGGGACAAGTATGTAGACTACTTACGCCTTTTGTTGAAGCGATTAGAAGAAAATATCATTGTCTTTGATTGAATTCGGAGAGTCTCTATTTTGGAGGTATTAAAATTAGAAAGCTTTTTTGGTCAAGTTACAATTGAAAAATGAAAACTAATTTTTATGTTGATACTGAGAACAAGCAAGGGTATCTGATAGCTTTAATGTTACCAAGGTAACAGTGAATGGAGAATCAAGGATTTTCCAAAACTTTAATGAAGGGTACATTTTGTGGCTTTATAAATTTTTTAATCAACATATTTTTTAATGTTGAATTGGTTTAACTAATGAAATAATTTTGAAATCAGATTGGCCAACTCTGGCTCGGTTTCTGCTTCACTAATAACATTCGAAAGTATTTCCGCACCAAATATCTACGATGCTTTCAAAAATACGAGTGATGTCAAAAACTTAGTGAAATTATTCGATCGGACAAGGATGGCCAATTTTGGGTATACGCTACCATAATTCAAGTTGAGAGTTTGAAAGATTGGTGCTATTTAGCATGCAACAAGTGTTCTAAGAAAGCTGTCACATACCTCTATGATTTTCATTGTGCAAAGTGTGGGATGAAAGACCATCAAGGACAATACAAGTATGATTTTAACAGTTCACTTTTCTATTTCAAAACTTTTTCATTTTTGATCTCTGTTTCAACTTTGCCAATTATTTACTGCAACTATAAAAGCAGTACAAAATTGAAGTCTTTGGTACTCGATGAAAGTGGAAGTGCAAGGTTCATGTTGTGGGATAAGGAGTGCTATGAGTTGATAGGGAAAACGAAGCAGATGTCATGAAATCTAATGTGTGTTGTATTTTACAATTTTATTTATAAAAAAATTAAACATTCTAAAAAACTTACAAATAATATTTTTGGTTTGAACAGACAGTGTCTTTCGATTCCATTCCAAAAGAGATTGAAGAGGCCTTGGCCGTGTTGGGCTTTTTAAGGTGCAAGTTAGAGAGAGACCAAAGCCGCAACTCGTGATCTATAATGTGACCGGAGCTTACTGCGGATGAAAAGATTTTATCTCTACAATGAGAACTACGTTCAGAAAAGGGTTTGTGATAATAAATTTCTATATCAAAAAATTTATAATTATTTTTGTTTATGATGTTTGTTTATTTTTTAGGAATTGAAGTTGCTATGCCATAATGAAGAAATTGGAGACAACGGAAACATGATCCTCAATTCGAGTGAAAATAACAACGAAGCTGTTGAGGAGGAACATGAAGAACTACAAGCAAAAAAATTAAATACGGAAGTTGCATTGGACGAAGGATTTGGAAAGAGAAGGAAGAAGTGTGTGAAGAAAGAGAAATGAAAAAGAAAAATTTAATCTGATGTGCATTATTGCATTATTTTCATTTTCAAAAGCATGTTGGTTTAATAGCAGTTTTAAATTAAAATTAAGTATGTTTTTAAGACTTTATCCAATCAGTTGTTTTATTTTGATTTTAATTTTCTTTGATTGCTTATAATTCCAGCAGACTTTATTCCGGCAAATCATGTTCTAAGAATGACTGCTATAATTTTATTCTAACAAGCTAAAAATCAACAATCAACAATATAAAAATAAAAGTGATATTATGCCAAATATATTATATTTTAAAAACGAGAATGTTAGTAAAACAATATATTTTAAAAACAAGTAAGGATGATCATTACAATTATATACTCACAAGCTAAATATATTGAAATATGTGGCTGGAATTAGTTAAGTAAAAGCAGTATATTACACAAAATATATAGAATAAAAATAAAAGTGATGTTCTAAAAATATATTATGCATTTCTAATTATCAAAATCTAATATTTCTTAGTTTATTTGTAATTTTCAAAAACTAATGTTTTAGTTAAGCACTAAAGATCGCTATAAAATTCAGATTCAGATTATTGAAATATGAGGCTCTTCACTTAATCATTTTACTTACCTTAAAGTCTTTGCTTATTTGCCACCATTCAAAAAATTGTTTCTGACTACATTAAATATTTAATATAACCAAATATTAACTATAGTTGACTAAGTAAAACTAAATATTTCCACTATTATGTGTTCAGTTAATTTTTCTGATTCGCTTTATAAGTTCGTTTGTTTATATTCATATTTTAATTTCCATATATATAATATCCTTTTCGAATTCAAAGCTGATATTTCTACTAATTATATATTAGAGTTAAAAAAATGAGATAGTTAAACCAATATATTATACCAAATATATAATATAAGAATAAAAGTGACATTCTGAAAATATATCAATAAAGATATGATAAAATTCAAATTCATCTTATTGAATTATGGGCTTTCACTTGATCGTTTTACTTAACTTAAAGCTTTTTTTTATTTTGCCACCATTAAAATAATTATTTCTGGCTACATTAAAAATCAAATATAACCGAATATTAACTATAGTTGACTACGTAAAACTAAACATTTCCACTACTATGAGATCAGTTAATTGAAAACCCGACATTTTTCACTTACATTTTGTATACTTGAAAATATTTTCAACTACCAAGTAAAACCGACTTTTTTCACTTCCACTACTTGGTAAAACTAAATATTTTCCACTACCAAGTCAGATTCGCTTTACAGGATCGATTGTTTATGTTCATATTTTAATTTCACTGCACATAATATCCTTTTCATTTCAAAAGTGATATTTTATTAAAAAAGAAGAATTTGATACAAGTTTGAAAATCTGAATATTTGATTACCTTAATTGAATGTTTTGTATACTGTAAGACTTCACAGGGCAGAGTCAGCAAGGATGGAGCGAAAGGAATCCCGCCCGAAGCAAAAATAATCAGGGCAAACGATGCAAGTTTAGTTTAAAATAGAAATGTGCATAAAATTCCGATATAACAACTTTAAATTTTAAAAACTATAAATTTCATCAGATCTGTTGATATAAATAATTCGTAGTTGCATCCAATATATTATTGGATGGCATAGTTTATATGGTATATCTTTGTTCTCAATTAATTTAAAACAGTTTATTTAAACGTATAATTGTATCAATAAACAAAACAAATTAATGAATTTATTTTTGTAATAAAAACCATTACAGTACAATATAAACAGTATATTTAAAAGAATCTATATCTAAATGTGGTTTATATTTGTAATATCCGTAATATTTCTATTTTTAGCAGTTTCCATTTTTGGTGTATGTCTATTTTTATCGACTCGCTTGTAACCGTTTCGACATTTTGAATCTATGTTGCTCTTGGAGTTTTTCCATTTGGACGAGTTTTGATGATGTTTTCACGTAATTTCATTTTATGACATGTTTTGCCGTATGAACGTTCGATTCTTGTAAAACTCGTTCGTTGTCGTTATTTCAGGTTGGTACAAGTTCGTATGGTTGAGTTGGTCTTGTGGAGACTTTCGGTTTGTAAATCCGACGTCGTTTCGTGATTTTCGGGCACTTGGGCCATTTTTGTAATTTCCTAATAGTTTAGGGAATCTCGTTTTCGTTGTCGCATTACGGACCCTTCGGTGGTCGGAATTGTATTTTTCTTTCAGCGCTTAGCTCCGTCGTCTTATATGCTTCGCGTTCATGTTCCTGGATTCTGACCTCGTCGTGCATTTCGTGTTTTGTACCTCCGAGCCAGATCTGCGACATGAGCGGCAGATCTTGAATCTGCTGCGTAGGTAGCGCACGCTACCCCTGTTGCCTTGCGTGCGCTACCAATGTGCGATTAGCGTGCGTTAACTCATTTTTGTTAGCGTGCGCTAGCGATGGCGGCAGATAGCCACTGGACCGGTCTCGGCCGTTAGCGTGCGCTATACATGTTAGTTAGCGTGCGCTAACTTCACATTTTTAAAGATCGGGCGATTTAGTTTCGGCATTATTTTCATTCTTTTCCTTTCCTTCCCTTCCTACGGGCGATTTTGGCGATTCGGAAGCGGATTGTGGAGAGTAACCGTGGAGTTCCCTTCGATCCAATTCTTGTGTCTCGAGCATAACACACCACCATCTAAACCCATCTCCATCGTCCGAATTCAAGGTAATTTCTCGGGAACCCTAACTTTGTGATTTGGGGTTTTTAGGGTTTTATTAATTGGAACCGAATTATTCCGTATGTTAGGATATTCTTCACCGATTGTGATTGTTGAATGATTCCAAATCCAATTTCCTTGATTTTAATCGCGAATTATCGATACGGGAGATTTTGCGTAAACCCTGCCGTATCAATTGATCGTCTATTGTCGTTATTAGTAATCGGGGTTTTGGGAGTATTCCTTTCGATTCGATGTCCGTTGGGGCCGAGTTATGCTAATTCTTCGTTTAGGAACCGTCGTTGTCCATTCGGATCATCCGTAGTCACTTTTCACTTCCGATCCTTGAAGATGTCACAAAGGCAAGTACTTTACATTTGTTTACATGTTCTAGTATTTGAATTATGGCTATATGTGGTTGTTGTGGGGAGATATGTGTATGTTCACCTAGGGACGGTCCGACGGGCCTCTAGGGTACGTATTGCCGTGTGTGTGCGTATCACGAATCGTGGTTAGCCACCTGGGGATGTCCGACGGGGCTCTGCGAGTACGGTGGCCGTGAGTCTCGTGCCAGTTAACTTTGAATTATGATTTTGTTGGAGATAATGTGTTTTGTGTGTACATCGTAAATATTCCGAATATAAAATGTTTTCTAAAATGACTTTTGGCGCATATATTCATCCGATTAGAATGTAGTTCAAATGGATTGTACTTGCACTAGCGATTGTCGCTAACCCCTTAAATGGGGAAATACTTTTTGTATTTCGTGCGATCGTGGGGACAAGCGAGCACTAGAGCCGTATGAGGATGATGGGCGAGCATGATCTTGTCAGAAATTTATTATTGGTGTTCTATCCATCGAATATTTTGATATCTTGTTTTGGGGATTTTGTTTTATAAAACTGGTTTAAGTACTCGAGTACTTCTTTTTACAAAATTGTTAATACTGTGTTCTGTTTGGGAAGTGGATTAATGTTGGATTTTATTGTCGGATTGTAATCTTATTTGAATTGTCGTATTACCGATGATTGTTGTCGTTGTCGAATGTCTTGTTTGGTATGTTAGCTTGGTGGATTCCACAGTGTGGGGTCCACGGCGCTGTAATATGCCCTGAATGTCTTGGGGGTGTTACAGAATATGGTATCAGAGCTTAGGTTTATGGATACCTAGGCTGTCGGTCATTTGGGTCTAGTTAAGTGTCGTTTTTGGGACGATTATCAACGCTATGCCATCATCTCGATGCGCGGTGCTCGTAAGTTTTCCTAACTTGACTCGTTTCACCGTTGCATTCTATTCTGTCTTAGTATCTTTGCGTTTTGCGTTTGAATTGTACTTACCCGTTGCTTCTTGAAATTCTGCCGGTAGAGGACGCGGCCTTGACGCGGGCAGCGGTAGAGGCGTGGCGCGGCCAGTGGGGCGGCCATGTCCGATCACTCGGGAACCGATCGGCGATGCCCTCTTTGTCGAGCAGTGTTCCCCTTAGTTCGGAGGTCGAGACCCGATCTGCTAGCTCGGTAATGCTCATGAGAATGTTGGAGTGGCCAACATATTACGGCAAAGTAGCGAACTGGATGACGCTTACCGACTCGAGGCCGTTACAGTCGGCCATGCTAATGCTAACCCGATTCCGCCACTGGAGCGGTAATGATAAGCTACTTGGGGCGTGATTCGTATGCGTCCTCCATGATTTGATGGTGCTTGACCCTTCCGGTTGGGAGAATTGGTTATTCGAGTTGGAGAAAGTGTTTGAGGTCGCTAAGCTGTTCGAGGAGAGGAAAGTACCCATTGCTCGGTACTTCCTCGCCAAGGAGGCGGCGACGTGGTGGCAAGCGGTGAAACCGCGTGACCGGGCAGCTACGTGGGCGAGTTTCGAGATCGATGGAAGATGAATACCGCCCGGCCGGTGAAAGAGGAGGATCCGAGCCTTCTTTGAGGCTAAGCCCCAAGATGTTCCGATTTCTCAAGCTATCAAGGACTACAATCAACAGTGCATTATGTAAGAAACCAAGTCCGCGATGAGTGGATAAGATCCGCCACTTTGACATGCGGATGAAACCGAGAGTGCGCCACTACATGTCCGGTGCAGGGTGCACGACTTTGAAAGAATATCGAATAAAGCGATGGCTTACGAGATGTCGTTTTCTGCGACAGAGACGGCACTGAAGGAAAGAAGCAGAAGACCTCGGTCGGTTTCGGGAGGCAAGTCAGGAGGGTATCCGAAGGCTCGGTCCGGTTCGCGAGTCTTGGGGTCGATCGCCATCGGTTGGTCGAGGGAACGGTTCTAGGTCTGCTCCTGCTGGTTCCGTTCGTGGTCCTACATGCTTCAACTGCAGTCGTCCGGGCCACATGATGAGTGAGTGTGATAGGCCTCCGATTCAGTGTCTTGCTTGTGGCCGTATGGGTCACCGTGCTAAGTTTTGTACGGATGCAGCTCGGGCTCCAGTTACTCAGATATCTGCTCCAGCTGCAGGAGAGCCGAGTGTGAATCGTGCAAGCAGTTCCTCGGCCCTTGAGAGAGTTTTTGTAGAGGTCGAGGTCGTGGTCAGCCTTCTAGAGGGGGAGCTTCTAGTGCGGGGTCTATTCCGCCCCGTGTGTATGAGATGAGGCGAGCCGGAGATCCCGACGCGACGGTGGCTACAGGTACCGTCCACATCCTTGACCATCCTGTTTCCGTATTGTTCGATTCTGGTGCTACGCATTCTTTTATATCTATGGATTGCGTGCGTCGTCTGCATGTTGATTGCCTTGTTGCTTGTGAGCCTTTTGTTGTTAAACTTCCTAGCGGGGATAGCATCGTGGGGGATCGTGAGGTTAGAGATTTTCCAGTGAGTATCGCGGGGAGGGTTTGGCTTTCTAATCTGATTGCGATAGATATTAGAGATGAGGATTTGATTCTGGGTGAGGATTGGCTGGACCGTCATGGGGCGATCATGAATTATAGAACGAGGACTGTTACGATGTTAGCCTCTGATGGTACCGAGCATTCTTTTGTGGGGCGTAAGCGGGGTAGTCAGAGATTACTGATCAGCGCTTTGAGGGCGGTGAGGCTTCTTCGGGGAGGTTGTACGGGCTATTGGTGTTACGCTTTGAGATCGGAAGAAGGGGGAGTCGAGCTCTCGTCTATTCCGGTAGTATGTGAGTATCCTGACGTTTTTCCAGATGAATTGCCGGGTTTGCCGCCGGGCCGAGAGGTTGAGTTTACCGTCGATTTAGAGTCGGGTGCAGCACCTATCTCTAAGACGCCATACCGTATGGCGCCTGCCGAGATGCTTGAGTTGAAGAAACAGTTGGGAGGATTCTTGGACATGGGATATATTCGACCGAGCGCTTCGCCTTGGGGCGCACCGGTCCTATTTGTAAAGAAGAAGGATGGGTCACTTCGTTTGTGCATCGACTACCGAGAGTTGAACAAAGTGACCATCAAAAACAAGTATCCGCTACCAAGGATTGATGATTTGTTTGATCGATTGCAAGGGGCAAGCTGTGTTTTGAAGATTGATTTGAGATCGGGGTATTATCGGCTCAGTGAAGGATACCGATATTAGAAGACGGCCTTTCGGACGAGATACGGTCACTACGAGTTTGTGGTTATGCCTTTTGGGCTAACCAACGCACCACCGTGTTCATGCGGCTTATGAACAAAGTCTTTATCGAGTACCTCGATAAGTGTGTAGTCGTTTTTATCGATGACATCTGATTTACTCGAGGAGCGAGGAGGAGCACGCCCGTCATTTGCATATTGTGTTAGATATTTTGAGAACTCAGCATCTTTTTGCGAAGTTCTCAAAGTGCGAGTTTTGATTACGGGAAGTTATGTTTCTCGGTCATGTGATCTCGGCCGAGGGTGTTCGTGTGGACCCACATAAGGTAGAGGCAGTGTTGGATTGGGCGCCGCCCAAGAACATGAAAGAGGTCCGTAGTTTTCTGGGATTAGCCGGGTATTACCGTAGGTTCGTCGAGGGGTTCTCTAAACTTGCTCGACCTCTGACTCAGTTGTTACAGAAGTCAGAGAAGTTTGTGTGGACCGATGAGAGGCAGAATAGTTTTGAGGAGTTGAAGAAGCGGTTGACGACCGCTCCCGTGTTGGCTTTACCGAGTGGTAATGATGGTTTCTCTGTTTATAGTGATGCTTCGGGCCAAGGGCTCGGATGCGTACTTATGCAGCACGGGAGGACGATTGCCTATGCTTCCGTCGGTTGAAACCGTATGAATTGAATTACCCTACGCACGATCTTGAGTTGGCGCGATTGTGTTTGCGTTGAAAATCAAGGCGTCATTACTTGTATGGCTCGTCGTGTCGATTTTCACCGATCACAAGAGCTCAAGTACATCTTCACGCAGAAGGAGCTTAATATGAGACAGAGGAGATGGTTGAACCGATTAAGGATTACGATCTTGAGATCCTCTATCATCCGGCAAGGCTAATGTGGTAGCAGATGCCTTGAGCCGGAAATCGGTATCGCTTGGTGCTTGAGTTACTCACGGCCCGATCGGGACTTGACGAGTTTATGAGGTTAAGCATTGAGATTGTGCGCGAGAGAGTTCAGGCGATTGCGTACTCTTGAGATTTCTTCGTCTCGATCGAGGACATTAAATCGGGACAGGTTGAAGGACCCGATGTTTATTCACCATGCGGGAGAGTGTAGAGAAGGGGAAAGCCGGGATTCGTCATTCATGAGGACGGCGTGTTGAGATTCCGAGGTCGGTTGTGTGTTCGAACGACTCGGAGGCGAGACGAGCATTATGCGAGAGGCTCATGCGTCACCATACTCGATCCATCCGGCTCGAGTAAGATGTATAAAGATCGAGGAAGAATTTACGGTGGAGCGATATGAAGAAGGAGGTAGTTCGGTTTGTAGCTAAGTGTTTGACTTGTCGGCAAGTCAAGATTGAGCATCAGTGACCGGCGGATTATTGAAACCGCTTCCGTCCGGAATGGAAGTGGGAGGACATCTCTATGGATTTTGTCACGAGTTTACCGAGGACGAAGACCGGTATGAATATGGTATGGGTAATTGTAGACCGATCGACTAAGTCGGCACATTTTCCGGGCATCAAGGATACTTGGGGTCCGTAAAAGTTGGCTCGTATTTTTATCACTCGATAGTGAGGCTTCATGGTACGCCGAGACCATTATTTCGTATGAGATGGCCGATTTGTATCGCATTTTTGGCAAAGGTGCATAAGGCATTGGGGACTCGGCTACGCTTTGAGCACTTGCTCCATCCCTGCATCGATGGCGATCCGAACGTACCATTCGGACGCTCGAGGATTTGTTGCGCCGCGTGTGCGTTAGATTGAGTAGTAATCGGGAGGATCATTTGGCCTTGATTGAGTTTACTTATAATAATAGGCGGCACGCGTCGATTAAGATGGCACCATATGAGGCACTTTATGGCCGACGTTGTCGATCACCGATATGTTGGGATGAGCCGTCCGATTTGGTGGGCACCGAGCCGGATCTTGTGTTGGAGACGAGGGAGAAAATCGAATTGATTAGAAAGGGGATGTTGGCTGCCCAGAGTCGACAAAAGTCTTATGCGGATGTTAGGCGTAGACCTTTGGAGTTTGAGGTGGGAGATCACGTTCTGTTGAGAGTATCTCCGACGAAAGGAGTTTTCCGATTCGGGAAGAAGGGGAAACTCGGCCGAGATATATTGGACCTTTCGAGGTATTGGAGAGAGTCGGTGAGTTAGCGTACCGTTTGGCTTTACCTCCGTCGCTGAGTCATGTACATAGCGTATTTCACGTTTCCCAGTTGAGGAAGTACGTTCCGGACCCGTCCCACATTATTGACTTTGGGGACGTGGGGATCGAGAAGGATGTTACGTTTGAAGAGAGGCCCGTCAGAATTTTGGAGCGTCGTGACAAACAGTTGAGGCACAAAACCATTCCTTTGGTTAAGGTGCAATGGTCGAGGCACGGAATAGAAGAAGCGACGTGGGAGTTAGAGGAGGATATGCGTTCGAGATACCCCGAGCTTTTTCATTCTTAAGTTTCGGGACGAAACTTTATTTTAGAGGGGGAGAATGTAATATCCGTAATATTTCTATTTTTAGCAGTTTCCATTTTTGGTGTATGTCTATTTTTATCGACTCGCTTGTAACCGTTTCGACATTTTGAATCTATGTTGCTCTTGGAGTTTTTCCATTTGGACGAGTTTTGATGATGTTTTCACGTAATTTCATTTTATGACATGTTTTGCCGTATGAACGTTCGATTCTTGTAAAACTCGTTCATTTTCGTTATTTCTGGGTTTGTACAAGTTCGTATGGTTGAGTTGGTCTTGTGGAGACTTTCGGTTTGTAAATCCGACGTCGTTTCGTGATTTTCGGGCACTTGGGCCATTTTTGTAATTTCCTAATAGTTTAGGGAATCTCGTTTTCGTTGTCGCATTACGGACCCTTCGGTGGTCGGAATTGTATTTTTCTTTCAGCGCTTAGCTCCGCTGCCTTATATGCTTCGCTCATGTTCCCGGATTCGACCTCGCTGCATTTCGTGTTTTGTACCTCCGACAGCATCGCCGACATGAGCAAAGCAGATCAATCTGCTGCGTAGGTAGCGACGCTACCCTGTTGCCTTGCGTGCGCTACCAATGTGCGCTTAGCGTGCGTTAACTCATTTTTGTTAGCGTGCGCTAGCGATGGCAAAGCAGAGCCATCGGACCGGTCTCACTTAGCGTGCGCTATACATGTTAGTTAGCGTGCGCTAACTTCACATTTTTAAAGATCAGGCGCTTTAGTTTCAGATTATTTTCATTCTTTTCCTTTCCTTCCCTTCCTACGGGCGATTTTGGCGATTCAGAGCATTGTGGAGAGTAACCGGTGGAGTTCCCTTCCACCAATTCTTGTGTCTCGAGCATAACACACCACCATCTAAACCCATCTCCATCGTCCGAATTCAAGGTAATTTCTCAGAACCCTAACTTTGACGGATTTGGGGTTTTTCCGGTTTTATTAATTGGAACCGAATTATTCCAAGATGTTAGGATATTCTTCACCAATTGTGATTGTTGAATGATTCCAAATCCAATTTCCTTGATTTTAATCATGAATTATCGATACGGCGAGATTTTGCGTAAACCCTCGCCCGTATCAATTGATCGTCTATTGTCGTTATTAGTAATCGGGGTTTTGGGAGTATTCCTTTCGATTACTGATGTCCGTTGGGACTGAGTTATGCTAATTCTTCGTTTAGGAACCGTCGTTGTCCATTCGGATCATCCGTAGTCACTTTTCACTTCCGATCCTTCGAAGATGTCACAAAGGCAAGTACTTTACATTTGTTTACATGTTCTAGTATTTGAATTATGGCTATATGTGGTTGTTGTGGGGAGATATGTGTATGTTCACCTAGGGACGGTCCGACGGGGCCTCTAGGGGTACGTATTGCCGTGTGTGTGCGTATCACGAACTGTGGTTAGCCACCCAGGGATGTCCGACGGGGCTCTGCGGGGTACGGTGGCCGTGAGTCTCGTGCCAACGGTTAACTTTGAATTATGATTTTGTTGGAGATAATGTGTTTTGTGTGTACATCGTAAATATTCCGGAATATAAAATGTTTTCTAAAATGACTTTTGGCGCATATATTCATCTGATTAGAATGTAGTTCAAATGGATTGTACTTGCACTAGCAGTTGTCGCTAACCCCTTAAATGGGGGAAATACTTTTTGTATTTCGTGCGATCGTGGGGACAAGCGAGCACTAGAGCCGTATGAGGATGATGGGCGAGCATGATACCGTCTTAAATTTATTATTGGTGTTCTATCTGTCGAATATTTTGATATCTTGTTTTGGGGATTTTGTTTTATAAAAACTGGTTTAAGTACTCGAGTACTTCTTTTTACAAAATTGTTAATACTGTGTTCCTGTTTGGGAAGTGGATTAATGTTGGATTTTATTGTCGGATTGTAATCTTATTTGAATTGTCGTATTACCGATGATTGTTGTCGTTGTCGAATGTCTTGTTTGGTATGTTAGCCTGGTGGATTCCACAGTGTGGGGTCCACGGCGCTGTAATATGCCCTGAATGTCTTGGGGGTGTTACAATATTGTACTCTTTCTAGATTATAGAGTACAGTAAAAATCTGAATTTATGAAATTAGTTTATGGTTAATCAATGACACCCCATATATTATGAATTAAAGAGTATATTTAAAGGTAACAATATTGTATATATTGTATAAAATATATTTAAAATATTTGCTCTCAGTTAACCCCATATACAAAAATTATACTCATTACGGTACATAATATGGTTGATCTCATATTTCTTTTATGTATGAGGAGGATGAGAATATATTATGGTTGGTCCCTTGGTCTGCCAAAATTAATTCCTTGGAAGATGTCTTCCACATACGAATTTTAATATAACATATTAAAAACAGAGCCTTAGTTTTAAACCAGCATATTTTACGCACAGCATAAAATACCAAATATATAATATAAAAATAAGTGATATTCTGAAAATATATTATGCATTTCTAATTTTCAAAATATAATATTTCTTAGTTCATTTAAAATTTTCAAAATCTGATGTTTTGGTTAAACAATAAAATGCGTGATAAAATTAAGATCCAGCTTATTGAAATATGGGGCTCTTCACTTAATTGTTTCACTTACCTTAAAGCCTTTTTTTATTTTGCCACCCTTAAAAAAATTATTTCTTGCTACATTGAAAATTAAATATAACTGAATATTAACTAAAGTTGACTAGGTAAAACTAAATATTTCCACTCTTGAGTGATCGATTAATTGAAAAACCGACATTTTTCACTTCCATTTTGTATACTGGAAAAACTGACATTTTCACTTTAAAGACGGATTCGCTTTACATGTTCGTTTGTTTATGTTCATATTTTAATTTCACTGCACATAATATCCTTTTCGTTTCAAAACTAATATTCGCACAAAAAGAAGACTTTGCTACAAGTTTGAATATCTGAAATTTAATTACCTTAATTGGATGTTTTGTATACTGTATCACAGGCCGTGGCAAAGAAAGATGGAGACGAAACAAATCCCACTCGAAGAAATTCCAGTGCATTTAAGAGGATAACAGCAAAAATAATCAGGGCAAAATCGATGCAAATTTCATCAGATTCAACGAGTGAGTTACATGTCATGTACATTTAAAAAGTTTAGTTTAAAATAGAAATGTTGATAAAATTCGGATATAACAATTTTAAAATTTAAAAACTATAAATTTCATCAGATCTATTGATATAACTAATTTGTAGTTTCATCCGATATATTTTTGGATGGCTTAGTTTATCCTGAATATCTTTGTTCTCAATTAATTTAAATCAGTATATTTAAACGTATAATTGTATCAATAAACACAACAAATTTACGAATTCATTTTTGTACTAAAAATGATTACAGTACAATATAAACAATATATGTATATGTGGTTTATATTGTACTGTTTCTCGATTTTACAGTAGAGTAAAAATCTAAATTTATGAAATTAGTTTATGGCTTCCCAATTACACCCCAAATATTATGAATTTAAACAGTATATTAAAAAGTAAAAATATTGTATATATTGTACAATATATTTAAAATATTTGCTCTCAGTACAAAAATAGGCTTTATTACAGTACATAATATGGTTGATCTCATATGTCTTTTATATATTCTGCATATAAGAATGTATTATGGTTCGTCTGCCATAATTATTTCCCATTAATTATTATTCATAATTTTTTTGAGAACAATATAAACCCCATAAACTGTATATTGTAATCATATGTATTCATAAAAATTTGCTCTCGGTTAACTTAAACTATGTTTAAATTACAGAAACCATATATACTTAGATCTACATGATTTATGTATATAAAATAAAACAAATTCATATATATTAAGTATGTAATACCTAAATATATCCGAAGAGTAAAGTATTTATAGTTTGAAGCTACTATTTAGCTACAAACTATGAATAATTTCGTTTAATTTTTCATATACATTGAAATCCCACATAAAATAAATATATGGCATACAGACTTTCAGATCTACATGATTAGGTAAAAAAATAAAAAAAGATATGTTAAGCATAAATAAATATTTATCGGAAGAAATTATAATCATAGTTTGAAACTATTATTCAGCTGAAAACTATGAATATCTTCTCTTTTATTTTCCAGATACAGTGATATCACCTACTAATTTATGAAAAGATGATTGAAATTCTGAGGGTATAGGAAAAAATTGACAGACTAAGTCGGGAATTCATTTTCATCTATTTACCAACCGAAATAATCAGGGCAAAATGATGAATCAAACCCTTTTCTATCAAAATTATCTCCACATATGAAGATATTACATCTTCATATACCCATATAGATGTAAAAGAATTAAAAACAAAATAAAATAAACATCAGACGGGCAAGAATGGAATAGGGGGAAGGGAAGAATCTGGACTGAGGAAGAAGTGAGCGGTGATAAGTGAAGTAGAGGGTAGGGAGTGTGGGGGGTATTGTTGGTGGGCGGCTACACTTGGAGTAAACTGGTGGAGATATATCCCAAAGGGGTGGGCGGCTAGGGTTTTGGGGGGGTGGGGGGTGTGTGAAATAGAGTAGAGGAATGAATTTAGGGCGGTGAAATAGAGTAGGGGGGTTTGGGCCACATTCAACATCATTCCGAAAGGGTTCCATTAGTGGGGTTTGTAAATAGATTAGGCCCAATATAACTTAAATAAAATAAATCATGGCCCAATAAAAATTATAAATTATAAATATATATTGAACTTAATTTTAGTTGGTATATAAAACATATATATAAATCTATATAAATTTTACATAAAAACTTACTAATTATATTAAAAAAAAATTAATACTATAAAATATTTTAAAATGAATATGGTGATATATTTTGCTATTTATAGGTGCAATACCAAAAAGTATATGCTTAGTCTATTCATTAAGAAATTTTATATTTCGAATGTATAATTAGGTAATGTATTGACATGTCCCTAATTTATAATATTATATTTTAATATACTAACTTAACAACATTCTATATTGCATTATATAATATATTTAGCGCAAAATGGATGAATTTAAAGCAAGAGAGGCAAGAAATATACGCAAAGATAAACTGAAAAGAAAACGTGGAGGAACATTACCAGGTAACAAATCAAGTATTTTTTATGTAGCTCAATTATCTTTAAATTTAGTAAGGAATATTATTAGCTAAATGTTGTGTAATTTTTTTTTTCATTATTCTTTTAGGTGAATTGGATTTAGGAACAAATGAAAGTGAATATGTTGATGGAGGTATTACATTAATAGTATCATCATCATCTTCTTCCATACCAGTGGCAATCGACACAAGTGGGTATTTTTATTCAATTTTTCTAAATTTGTTGTTATTTTTTTAAACTTATTACTATAATAAAAAAACAATATTAGTGGTAATAATGTTTTTTATTTGTCATGCAATATTATTAACAAGTTTTGGAATTTTTACTTAAGGTAAGTTGCATGCTGCACGAATAAAAAGCTTTAAATCAAATGCTTGCACTGGAGTTAATGCCGATTGTACTTCAATTAGAACTAATTCAGGTAAATGAAGATTATATTTACTGCATTATTTGTTTATAATTTTTTTTTAAAATTCTAAATTTCTAGCTAGCTAAATATTGTCACGTTTTTTAATATAAATTTGGTGTTTTATGCCCCATTCATTGTTTAAATAATTTAATAAATTGGACAATGTAAAATGGATTTTAGTATTTTTTGTTTTAATTGATTATGGCAAGATAGGCTTTATTTTATAATTAAGTTGTTATTTATTTTTATGTAATTTTTTTACTTGGTGTAATGATGTTTGTAAATAATTAGTGTAAATAATCTATTTGTACGCAAAAAATAATGTAGAATTATAGTTTTCGCTTCAAATATCAAAGGTAATTTTTTTAAAGTTGTACTCATATATAGTGATATTATCAAACATGTGATGTATATAAAGCACATATTAATATTAGTATTTATGGTATCGTTTTGTAACCATTTATGTTATTCTTTGTTACATTTAATACTTTTTAATTTGTAAGAGTTTATATTTTACAGGATATCAGGGAAACAAAAATATGATGCAGAAATATTCAAGGTACTATTAATTTAATTTTTGTAATATAAAAATGTATATACTGACTTATTTGTTCGTTTAGTCACCAACCAACTCCACCCGAACTTGAACAATCATCAACTGTTGTCTTACAAAATGGGGATGAAAACTTAAGTTATCGGCATTGTAACTCCACAGGTGCTTATTTGATAAATTTTATGTAGACATAAATTAATATTTTATATCAAATGTATTAATTCAAAAAAATTGACACTTATAATATTTAGCTTTATTTCAGAATATTGGGATCTCGGTGATGCCGACCATAAGTGCGAGTATTGTGCAGCTTTGTTTTGGTATAATGAGAGGTTAAGGTCAAGTTATGGGTCAACGAGACCGAAATACTCAACATGTTGTCTTCAAGGAAAAATTGAGCTTCCAAAGATGAAAAGACCTCCACAATTGTTGGTAGATCTTTTAAGTGGGAAAACTCAAATTAGTAACCATTTTATAAAAAATATAAGATCTTACAATAGCATGTTTGCTTTTACATCTTTGGGAGGAAAAATTGATAACAATCCTAATATGGGAACTTCTCCACCTATATTTAAATTGCACGGTCAAAACTACCACTTGATTGGAAGTTTGATGCCGACAGAAGATCAGGCTCCGAAGTTTGCCCAGCTGTATATATATGATACTGAAAATGAGGTGGCGAATAGGATCAACTCTGTTAGGTTTGTTTGTTTTTTTTGGTAAATTATATATTTTCTAAAAAAAAAGTTCTTGCATTAAATGATATTTGAAATCCAAATGTATTGTACAGGTCACGTGGCAATTCAAATGGACTTCAGGCAAATATTGTTCAAAAATTAAAGGAAATGCTTGATGAGAACAATATCTTAGTGCAATCTTTTCGAATCGCAAGACACAAAATTCAACAGTGCAGTGAGGCAAATGTTAAGCTAAAGCTTATTGGAAGAAGAGATAAAGATGGTCGAATGTATAACCTTCCAACCGCTTACAAGTAGCAGCACTGGTTGTAGGAGACTTTGATGACGCATTAGGTAATCGGGATATCATCGTGGAAACAAAAACTGGATATTTGAAGCGAATAAATGAGCTACATGCTTCTTATCTTGGTTTACAATACCCTCTTATCTTTCCTTACGGAGAAGATGGATATAGGGAAGATATCTCATTATCAATCACAACAAGTACGGCACAAAAGAAGAGAAGGCGTGTGAGTACTAGACAATTCTTCGCCTATAGATTTCACGATAGAGATGGAGAAGAATGTCCCATATTATCCTCAAGAAGATTGACCCAACAATTAATTGTGGATTCATATACCATTATAGAATCAGGAAGATTGACATGGGTTAAGCTTAATCAGAAAACTCTCCGTTGTGAAATTTACAAAGGACTTGAGGCTGCATTTTACCGTGGTGAGACAAATTTAGCAACTCAAGGTTTACCAGTAGTATTGCCATCCTCATACACTGGAAGTGTAACACCCCCCGAGATATTCGGAGAATATCACAGCGCCGTAAATTCCGACCTGGGATTTACTAGGCTTATCTCACTCACAACGTATTGAATTTAATAAAATCCACATGGGAAACAATAAACTCGATACAACCAAGGAAGTTCAACCACGGACAAACAATACCATGAAAAAATACAAGAAGTTGTACGACAATGAAAAAGGACTTTCCTAAAGTACTCGAGTACCACTTATTATTACAAGGATAAAATGAACCGAAGAGAATAACGACCAAACGAGGTAGAACACAACTAGCCACAGTATCACGCCTCGCCATCCTCATCGTATCGTCCCGGCGCTCGCTCGTAAGGTTCCTTAGGACCTGAAAAACACAAAAGTAGTTTTCCCCAAACGAGAGGGGTTAGGGCAAGTATTACAAGTGAAATGTCAAGTCTTATACATAAAAGCATATGCACTAATTCAAAGCCATGATAATGATTTTCCGGAAAATACAATTATCCAAACATATTTAGAAATGATGATATCTCTTGATTAACCGTGGACTCGACAATGCGCGAATCCCTCCTCGACCCCGTCGGATCATCTCGGAGTGGCTAACCCAAATGTTCACGGAACCGACATAAGCGGAACCCTCCTCGACCCCGTCGGGTCCTCTCGGAGTGAACGAAAGCAACTCTCACAATCACATGCATTACTTTTCACATTTAAGAACATAACTTTCACAAGAATCACTTGCCTGGAAACGAGAGGAGAGGGTACAAACGACAAGGTACCAAGATCGAAGGATTCAAGAACTCGTAACCTAGACAAGTTCGTAATTCAATTATCAAAACCCCAGCGGTATGAAAATAAGTTGGAATCACCCAAATTTACTACCCGATACATGTGTTAGAAATAATTCTCTTGGATAGTGAATCGCAAGTCAAATATCCCAAACACTCAAGAACTCCCGAAATACACCATTAAATCCATAGGAAAACATGTATCCAAGGTAGATGACTCGTAATCGATATATTCTAACATAACAACAAGCTGGATCGAAGAGATCGGATGGAAAATCCCCAAATCCCGAAAATCTAGGGTTGTGAGAATTTTACCTTGATTTGGAGCGGTGGAGAGGATTAAACGTTGATAAATCCGAACTAGAAACTCAAAGATGTTGCTAGATAATTGCAGCTCGAAGAACTCCTCACAAATCGCCCGGAATCGCCTAGAATCGCCCAAGGAGGTGAAGGTAGGTGGAAATGACGATTTGGGAACGGAAATGTCATATTTATACTAAATAGGGACTAGCGTGCGCTAGTCATGAAAAGTAGCGCGCGCTATCGGACTTACTGGGCAATCCGGTAGCCTCTGCGATTCGTTAGCGTACGCTAACACCTGCTCATAGCGTGCGCTAGTGACTTCAATTAGCGTGCGCTAATTATTTCTAATAGCGTGCGCTACCGGGTAGTCAGTGCCCAGTCCAGAACCTACTGTCCCCCAACTCTGCTCTCTTTAGCGCACGTTACTCTAGCAACGTAGCGTGCGCTACCACCAAAATCTAGCGTACGCTACCAGTCACACCTAGCGTACGCTAGGAATTCCCTTTTCCAGTCCAGTAGCCACTGGACTGTCCGCCTCCAATACATTAGTAGCGTGCGCTAATGATAATGGATAGCGTGCGCTACCCTCACTAAATTAGCGTGCGCTACAAGGTGTGCGTAGCGTGCGCTACCCATTACACGAAGGTAGTATTTTCGCATCAAGGATCCAAAACAGCGACGATCCGAACAAGAAAAAGGGTAAATCCAATTGATAAGAGTTTCAAGATCCATATAAGCTTACCAAACACTTATACGAGCGTAAAAATTACAAAGTACAAGAGTAGAAGATTTACAAAAAGTACGGGTATTACATCCTCCCCCTCTAAAATGAAGTTTCGTCCCGAAACTTAAGAAATGAATAACTCTGGGTATCTAGTGCGCATGCTCTCTTCGGTTTCCCACGTCGCTTCCTCAACTCCGTGTCTTGACCACTGAACTTTAACCAACGGTATGGTTTTGTGCCGGAGTTGTTTTACTCGATGCTCTAGCACTTTCACTGGCTTCTCTTCAAATGTGACATCCTCTGCGATCTCGATGTCCCCGTAATCAATGATATGACTCGGGTCAGGGACGTACCTCCTCAGTTGGGAAACATGGAACACACTGTGAACATGGCTAAGGGCTGGAGGTAAAGCCAATTAATAGGCCAGTTCCCCAATTCTTTCGAGAACCTCAAATGGTCCAATATATCTCGGACTAAGTTTGCCCCTTTTTCCGAACCGGAAGACTCCTCTCATCGGTGATACTTTGAGTAGGACATGATCACCCACATCAAATTCCAAGGGCCGACGACGATTGTCAGCGTAGGATTTTTGTCGACTCTGAGCGGTTAACAGTCGGTCTCGGATGATGGAAATCTTCTCTTTGGTTTCCATCAACATATCGGGTTCCGTCCCGACTAAATTTGAAGCTTCATCCCAACAAAGTGGAGATCTACACCGCCTACCATACAATGCCTCAAAAGGTGCCATCTTGATCGATGCGTGCCAGCTATTATTGTAAGTGAACTCGATCAAAGGTAGGTGTATTTCCCAATCGGTACTCCAATCTAGGGCACACGCCCTCAGCATATCTTCCAATGTCTGGATCGTCCGCTCGGTCGGCCGTCGACCGAGGGTGGAAGGAAGTACTCAACCTCAATTCGGTGCCCAAGGCTTGATGGACCGCCTTCCAAAAATGCGACACGAAACGGCCATCACGATCAGAAACAATAGACTTTGGCGTACCGTGTAATCTCACAATCTCCGATATAAAAATCCGGGACAATCGCTCCGGTCCCCACGTGTCCTTAATGCCAAGAAAATGTGCCGACTTAGTCAATCGGTCAACAACAACCCATATCATATTCATCCCCGACTTAGTCCTCGGCATCCCGGTGATGAAATCCATGGTAATATCCTCCCATTTCCATTCGGGAATAGGGAGAGGTTTCAACAGCCCGGCCGGCCGTTGATGCTCAATTTTGACCTGTTGACATGTCAAACACCTTGACACGAACTCGGTGACATCTCTCTTCATATTATTCCACCAAAAACTCCCTTTAAGATCCTTGTACATCTTACTCGTCCCAGGATGGATCGAGTAAGGTGTAGCATGGGCTTCTCGGAGTATTCTCTGTCTCAGCTCTGAGTCATTCGGGACACAAATCCTACCTTGAAATTTCAAAATGCCATCCTCGTGGATCATAAAGCCAGGGGCTTTCCCTTTCTCCACGTCCGCCTTCAGTTGGACAAGCATTGGGTCATTCTCCTGTTTTTCCCCGACGTCGTCGATCAAGGACGGAATAGCCTCAAGAGTACACATCTGACCCTGAACCCGTTGGATCCGTACTTCGACTCCCTGCTCAATTAACTCCCGTCTGATCTTAACTTGAGGCGTAAGGGCCTCAAGCATATGAAGAGATATCGACTTTCGGCTCAACGCATCAGCTACAACGTTAGCCTTTCCTGGATGGTAAAGGATTTCCAGATCATAATCCTTTATCAGCTCTAACCAACGTCGTTGTCTCATATTCAGCTCTTTCTGGCTAAAAATATACTTTAGGCTCTTGTGGTCGGTATAAATTCGACATGAAGAACCGTACAAATAGTGACGCCAGATCTTCAGTGCAAACACTACAGCAGCTAATTCCAAATCATGGGTAGGATAATTCAGCTCATACGGTTTAAGTTGTCGTGAAGCATAGGCAATCGTCTTATCATGCTGCAAAAGTACGCACCCAAGTCCTTGTCCTGATGCATCACAGTAAACCGAATACCCACCGACTCCCTGAGGTAGAGCTAAAACCGGCGCGGTAGTCAGACGCCTTTTCAGCTCTTCGAAACTACGTTCTCTCTCTCTTCATTCCATTCGAACCTTTCGGACTTCTGGAGTAATTGAGTAAGTGGTCGAGCAAGTTTGGAGAACCCCTCGACGAACCTCCGGTAGTATCCGGCCAGACCCAAAAAGCTACGAACCTCCTTCACATTCCTGGGTGGAGCCCAATCTAACACTGCCTCAATTTTCTGGGGATCTACCCGAACCCCTTCCGCTGAAATCACATGTCCGAGAAACATGACTTCCTTCAGCCAGAATTCACACTTAGAAAACTTTGCATAGAGGTCCGAGTCCTCAAAATCTCCAAAGACCAATCGCAAATGCCGAGCGTGTTCCTCTTCGTCTCGAGAGTAAACCAAAATATCGTCGATAAAAACGACTACACAATTATCAAGATGCTCAATAAATATTTTATTCATCAATTGCATAAATATCGCCGGTGCGTTGGTTAACCCAAAAGGCATAACCACAAACTCATAGTGTCCATACCTCGACGGAAGCGCTTTTAGGAACGTCGGATTCTTTAATGCGAAGTTGATAGTAACAGGACCTCAAATCAATTTTCGAGAACACCGCGGCTCCCCGCAATTGATCAAACAAATCATCGATACGCGGCAAAGGGTATTTATTCTTAATGGTCACTTTGTTCGGTTCGATAATCAATACACAAACGTAGTGAACCATCTTTCTTTCTTACGAACAAGACCGGTGCACCCCATGGCGAGGCACTAGGTCTAATATACCCTTTATCCAACAATTCTCCCGATTGTTTCTTCAACTCTTGCATTTCGAAGGTGCCATACGATACGGTGCCTTAGAAATCGGGGTTGCTCGACTCCAAATCAATTGTAAATTCAACTTCCCGCCCGGTGGTAGTCCCATTAATTGCGGAAAAACATCCGGAAAATCGCTTACAATAGGAATCGAGGGAAGTTCAGCTTTCCCATCTTCGACTTTCATGGCATAACACCAATACCCAACACAGCCCTTTCTAATAAGTTTTGTCACCTTCAAGGCACTAATCAAAAATTTATGACATCCCCTCTTGTACCCCGCAAAATGGTGTTCGGTACCGTCTTTGGCTAACATTGATATGATCTTCGTGCGATAATTCATTACCGCACCGTGTCTATCGAGCCAATCGTCACCGAGGATTAGATCTTCATCAACAATGTCTACGACTATCAAATTCGAAAACCACACTCTCTCAGTGATAAACACCGGACAATCTCTAACTTCCTTGTCTCCCACGATTCTATCACCACTGGGCAACTTAACCACAAAGGACTCACAAGGAGACAAGCCCTCAATATTCAATCGACGCACACAATCCAAAGAGATGAACGAATGAGAAGCACCAGAATCAAAAAGCACTCTAACTCGATGAGACAAAAGAGAAATGATACCTGTCGCCACGGTAGCCTCTGGATCTCCAGCTTTCCTCATCTCATAGACACGAGGTTGCACCGAACCAGCACTGGGGGCTCCCCCTCTAACAGACTGACCACGGCCTCTGCCTCGACCGTAACTCTGGGATGGTTGACCCGTAGATGACTTCTGATTAACACTCGGATCTCCAGGCGTAGGGGCTGTTGCCTGAGTTCCAAGTGGGGTTTCTTCTTCCGTACAATACATGGCTCTGTGGCCTTCCTGGCCGCAATTAAAACACCTCAATGGGGGTAGACCACAATCACGATTAATATGGCCCTGCTGGCCACAATTAAAACATGTCACAACCCGGTTGGACGCATTAACACCAGCTCTGAAATTCCGTTTACCTCCCGATGCACGGGAAGACCCCTTGGTTGTATAGCTTGCCGACTGCGATCCCCGCGGGTTGCCACCTCTACCGCTAGAAAACTTTCCAGTGGTCTTCTGCTTCTTACTCTCACTTGTCGTTTCGGTAGGTGTGAAGGACATATCATAGGCTAGTGCCCTATCTTGATACTCCTTCAATGTGGCGCAAGCGAAGCCCGACATATAGTGTCGACCTTTTGGCTTCATTCGCATGTCAAAGTGACGAATTCTATCTCTCTCTTCCCTCACTTGATTTTTCACATGGTTGAGTTGACGGTTGTATTCAATGATTGCACGAGATACAGGGACATCCCGGGGTTTAGCTTCATAAAAGGCTCGAATCTGGCCTCTGAACAGGCCACGGGCGTAACTCGGCCTCCATCAATTCCTTAAACTCGTCCCATGAAACCTCACGATCCGGAGGTGCAACGGCTTGCCACCAGCTAGCCGCATCCCTTGATAGGAAGTCTCGGGCAACTGGCACCTTACGTGCCTCTGGACAATTCACGGCCATGAAAACTTTATTCATCTCATTAATCCAATCTTCCCGGCCGATCGGATCATTTGCACCAATAAATTGGGGAGGGCGCATACGAATAACATCTTGTAACCACTTCTCGGCCCGAGTGTCGGCAACGGGAGGTGGTGGTTAAGGTATACCTTTGGGTTAAAAGAGCCATTTGGTTCGCCACTTGTTGCGATATGGTGGCAACACCCACATCCGGTTGGCTCCTGTAGAAGTTCCCAGGCCGGTGACAGTTCTGATGACTACCGGTGCTAGGTTGAATAGAGTCCGACAAGCCAGGCGTAGGCGAGCCTTCTACCGAGTGAGGATATGGCCGCTCCACCGGCTGCGCCACGCCTCGGCCACGACCACGACCACGGCCGCGTCCACGTCCTCTACCAGTTGACATTCTAAAGAAAAATGTAAGTAAAATCATAAGAATAGCTCAAAGCAATGCCATCTAGAATATGAACTTCTCATGTCCCATAATCGAATGATAGTGAGTGAATGAAGAGGGTAAATAAGATAGGGAACTTACGAGTACCGGTCGTACGAGATGACGCGGCAGCGATGATCTTGTGTCCTTGGAATAGTACATTTAGACCCGGCAATCCGGCATTTAGGTATCCATAAACCTAAGCTCTGATACCAAATTCTGTAACACCCCCCGAGATATTCGGAGAATATCACAGCGCCGTAAATTCCGACCTGGGATTTACTAGGCTTATCTCACTCACAACGTATTGAATTTAATAAAATCCACATGGGAAACAATAAACTCGATACAACCAAGGAAGTTCAACCACGGACAAACAATACCATGAAAAAATACAAGAAGTTGTACGACAATGAAAAAGGACTTTCCTAAAGTACTCGAGTACCACTTATTATTACAAGGATAAAATGAACCGAAGAGAATAACGACCAAACGAGGTAGAACACAACTAGCCACAGTATCACGCCTCGCCATCCTCATCGTATCGTCCCGGCGCTCGCTCGTAAGGTTCCTTAGGACCTGAAAAACACAAAAGTAGTTTTCCCCAAACGAGAGGGGTTAGGGCAAGTATTACAAGTGAAATGTCAAGTCTTATACATAAAAGCATATGCACCAATTCAAAGCCATGATAATGATTTTCCGGAAAATACAATTATCCAAACATATTTAGAAATGATGATATCTCTTGATTAACCGTGGACTCGACAATGCGCGAATCCCTCCTCGACCCCGTCGGATCATCTCGGAGTGGCTAACCCAAATGTTCACGGAACCGACATAAGCGGAACCCTCCTCGACCCCGTCGGGTCCTCTCGGAGTGAACGAAAGCAACTCTCACAATCACATGCATTACTTTTCACATTTAAGAACATAACTTTCACAAGAATCACTTGCCTGGAAACGAGAGGAGAGGGTACAAACGACAAGGTACCAAGATCGAAGGATTCAACAACTCCGAACCTAGACAAGTTCGTAATTCAATTATCAAAACCCCATCGGTATGAAAATAAGTTGGAATCACCCAAATTTACTACCCCGATACATGTGTTCCGGAAATAATTCTCTTGGATAGTGAATCGCAAGTCAAATATCCCAAACACTCAAGAACTCCCGAAATACACCATTAAATCCATAGGAAAACATGTATCCAAGGTAGATGACTCGTAATCGATATATTCTAACATAACAACAAGCTGGATCGAAGAGATCGGATGGAAAATCCCCAAATCCCGAAAATCTAGGGTTGTGAGAATTTTACCTTGATTTGGAGCGGTGGAGAGGATTAAACGTTGATAAATCCGAACTAGAAACTCAAAGATGTTGCTAGATAATTGCAGCTCGAAGAACTCCTCACAAATCGCCCGGAATCGCCTAGAATCGCCCAAGGAGGTGAAGGTAGGTGGAAATGACGATTTGGGAACGGAAATGTCATATTTATACTAAATAGGGACTAGCGTGCGCTAGTCATGAAAAGTAGCGCGCGCTATCGGACTCACCAGGCAATCCAGTAGCCTCTGCCAGTTCCGTTAGCGTACGCTAACACCTGCTCATAGCGTGCGCTAGTGACTTCAATTAGCGTGCGCTAATTATTTCTAATAGCGTGCGCTACCGGGTAGTCAGTGCCCAGTCCAGAACCTACTGTCCCCCAACTCTGCTCTCTTTAGCGCACGTTACTCTAGCAACGTAGCGTGCGCTACCACCAAAATCTAGCGTACGCTACCAGTCACACCTAGCGTACGCTAGGAATTCCCTTTTCCAGTCCAGTAGCCACTGGACTGTCCGCCTCCAATACATTAGTAGCGTGCGCTAATGATAATGGATAGCGTGCGCTACCCTCACTAAATTAGCGTGCGCTACAAGGTGTGCGTAGCGTGCGCTACCCATTACACGAAGATAGTATAATCGCATCAAGGATCCAAAACAGCGACGATCCGAACAAGAAAAAGGGTAAATCCAATTGATAAGAGTTTCAAGATCCATATAAGCTTACCAAACACTTATACAAGCGTAAAAATTACAAAGTACAAGAGTAGAAGATTTACAAAAAGTACGGGTATTACAGGAAGTCCCCGATACATGATTCAGAACTTTCAAGATGCAATGACAATATGTGGGTGGGCTGGATATCCTGATTTGTTTATAACCTTGACGTGCAACCCTAAATGGCCTGAAATTTCTCGATATTTAGATAAAAAGGGTTTGAATCCTGAAGATCGTCCAGATATTGTTTGCAGAGTGTTTAAGATGAAACTAGATGGATTAATCAAGGATTTGCGAAAAAATCGGGTATTTGGTCGGGTTAAAGCAGGTAATTTTATTTCCATAATTCTTTTATAATTATATGCATGTGTGTACATTTATATATACTAGATGTCCTTTCATGCTATGCATGAAATAAAATATTTAACATTATTGTAAAATAATATTAAAACTTAAGAAATAAAAATAACAAAGAGAGAGTTTTTGATTGGTAGATAAAAGTCTATGATGGAATAAATTCCATCATCCTTTTTTCCTCAATTTTTTCAAAACTAAATAATATGGAAATAACATGTGATTTTCAAAGTTTAGTAACTCTCTTTTAACAGTAAAGTTAGATGACTCAATTTTAATTGCATTAACTGTTTTTAATATCCATGCAGTTGTATATACAGTTGAATTTCAAAAGCGAGGTTTACCGCATGCACATATATTGTTGTTTCTAGCTGCGGAGGATAGATTTCCTACTGGAGTTGATATAGACAGGATCATATCAGCCGAAATTCCAGATGTAAATATTTATCCTGCATACTACGGTGCTTTGGAGAACTTCATGATTCATGGTCCGTGTGGAGTTGCTAATAAGAATGCTCCATGCATGTCAGAAAATGGTTGTACCAAGTTCTTCCCTAAAGAATTCGTAGACTGTACTACTTTTAGTGATGAAGGCTACCCGATCTATAGAAGAAGAGATACTGGTAGAATTATCATGAAAAATGGAGTGCCTATTGATAATAGATTTGTAGTTCCGCATAATCCTTATCTTTTGTTAAAGTATGGAGCTCATATGAATATGGAATGGTGTAACCAGTCACGGTCTATTAAGTACTTGTTCAAATACATAAACAACGGATGTGACCGTGCAACTGCGCAGTTTTTGAAGAGCAAAAAGGATGTCGAAAGTAGTAAAGTAATTGACGAGGTACAGATGTATTATGATTGTAGATACATTTCGTCATGTGAGTCTATGTTGAGGATATTTAAATTTGAAATAGAAAATAAAGACCCACCTGTTGAACGGTTGAGTTTTCATCTTCCAGGAGAGCAAAGTGTAGTTTTTCAGAAACTCAAGACATGGAGGCTGTTATTGATCGTCAATCTTTCAACACAAGCAAGTTTGAAGCTTGGTTTAAGGCAAATATTGAGTTTCCGCATGGCAATAATCTAACATATGCAGAATATCCTCAGTACTTTGTATGGAAACAACAAGGCAAGAAATGGGTTCCTAGAAGTCAAGGTTTTTCTTTAGTGAGACCCTACTATGTGCCGCCAGGAGCTGGTGATTCTTATTATCTTAGATTTTTGATCAATGTTATTCGTGGAGCTAAATGTCATAATGATTTGAAAATAGAACATCATATACGGTATGAGTCATATAGAGATGCGTGTTACGCATTTGGTCTTTGGAGGATGATTACGAGTATATTGATGGATTAATCGAAGCAAGTTTTGGGCGTCTGCGCATTCTTTACGTACTATGTTTGCAACTTTGCTTGACAGAGAATTGTATGGGCGAGACTGAATTTGTTTGGGAAAAATGTTGGGAATATTTGTGAGACGATATTACATAATCAAAGAAAATTTTAACAAAAACAAGGTATATTTTAATAATTATGTTTTTTTTGTTAATATTCAACAATGTTTACTATTGTCACATTTAATTATATATACTGAAATAATTTTTATTATATTATATTGTAGATCTAAGGTTAACAGATGCTCAAATTAAGAACCTTGCTCTCATTGAAATTGAGTCTTCACTGAGAAGGTGTGGAAGTAGTCTGAGAAACTTTGAAACAATTCCTTTGCCTGACTTCAATGATATTTCAGTATATCAAAACAGATTGTTACATGAGGAATTGCAGTATGACAGGTCCTTACTAGAGAAGGAGCTACAAGAGCTCCTCCCAAAGTTGACGGACGAGCAACGCATTGTCTTTGACAAAATAATGGATTCAACAGAGGCAGAGAGGGGTAAAACTTTTTTCCTTTATGGTTATGGAGGTACTGGTAAAACTTTTGTCTGGAGAACTTTGTCTGCGGCAATAAGATCTAAAGGTGATGTTGTTTTGAACGTCGCTTCATGTGGAATAGCATCATTGCTTCTTCCAGGAGGTCGAACTGCTCACTCTCGCTTTAAGATTCCTTTAACTCCACATGAAAAATCATCATGCAATATCAAGCTTGGCAGCGAGTTGGCTCAATTGATTGTGAAGGCAAAGCTCATTATATGGGACGAGGCTCCAATGATGCACAAATTCTGCTTTCAAGCATTGGACAAAAGTATGAAGGATGTGATGAAGTGCGTTGACATTGAAAATGCTACAAAGCCATTTGGTGGCAAGACAGTTGTGTTTGGTGGGGATTTTCGTCAAATACTTCCAGTTATACCAAAAGGACGAAGACAAGATATAGTAAATGCAACTATTAACGCATCTTATATCTGGAATTCTTGCGAAGTTCTTCGGTTGACAAAAATATGAGGTTGCAAAGTGTCAGTTCAGAAAGTGATGCTACCGCTTTATTGAATTTTGAGAATGGTTACAAGATATTGGAAATGGAACAATTGGAGAAGGAGGCAGCGGATCTTACATGTCTGATTCCCGATGATATACTCTTGCGAGAATGGGCTGATCCATTGCAACTATTGTTGAAAGTACGTATCCTAACTTATCCGAAAGAATTCACGATCCGAATATCTACAACAACGAGCTATATTAGCGCCCACTTTGGATGTCGTTGATTCTATAAATCGGTACATGATAGAAAAAATCGGAGATAGTCGTCCATATTTGAGCTCGATAGTGCAAGTAAGTCGATTTGTGTAGATGATTTGACAAATGTCCACACTCCTGAATTCCTCAACGGAATTAAATGTTCTGGCGTACCAAATCATGAGCTAAATTTAAAAGTTGGGACTCCAGTGATGTTACTACGGAATATTGATCCAAGTCGGGGTTTGTGCAACGGTACAAGATTACTCCTCACTAGGCTTGGAGACCATGTTCTCCAAGCAAAGATCATGACAGGAGCAAGTGCAGGTGAACTGGTGTTGATTCCTAGATTATCCATGACTCCTTCTGATTCAAAAGTACCTTTCAAATTCCAACGGCGTCAATTTCCTATCTCAGTTTCCTATGCCATGACAATAAATAAAAGTCAAGGACAATCCTTAACAAATGTTGGTCTATATTTGCGTAAGCCTGTTTTTAGTCATGGTCAATTATATGTTGCTTTTTCTAGAGTGACAAATAGGAAAGGTTTGAAAGTTCTAATTTGTAATGATGAGAAAAAACATGTCAACACAACTATTAATGTTGTGTATAGGGAAGTTTTCAGAAATTTATAATTTATGACTTCATCAAGAGTATCGTACGTCATTTGTAATATATTGTGTGTATTAGTAATTAAAATTTCGTGCATAATATATTTATTATAACTTAAATATTAATTTACTATTCTTCTATGTATCGATTTTAAATATTCTTTACCGTGCATCGCACGGGTGGACAACTAGTACTAATATAATATAATTGTTTCTTGGGTTTCCATGCGGTGTGTCGGCTTGACCAATAAGAGTTGGGTTTAAGATACGCCGCGTGTCGTCGTCCTCCATTGCCATGAGAGAAAAGCTGATCGGCCGATGACACATCAGAAGCCCGTCGTTGAAACCCCTTAAGAAAAAATTTCTTTTAAGATTAATTGTCCTTTAAAATTTAATATTATAAAGATATTTTGGAAGTTTAACATTTGATATTATAATTAAATTCAATATATAGGGGAAGAGAGGGGTGAAATGATCTTTTTATGTGCGTACAACGACCAAAACACCATTGTCATTTATATTATAAATTTTTTATTATTTTTACTTCTTACAATGCTTTTATTATTATAATACTATTTTTTTCATTTATATTTTTAAGTATGTATATGTCGTGAGAAGTTGATTAATTTGAAATAATTTTTATTTTAAAACGGACAACAAATGAAAAAATAATATTATTAAATGGGGATAATTTATTTGCAAAATTACTCTACTACCCACCAATATGAAAAATTAATTTCTCTGATATTTTAATTTTCCCCACGGTCATAAACAATGAAGTACCAGCGCAGCAGCTGGGGCCACTGAACCAGCAATCGGTGCTTCTAGACGTGGTAGCAACCAGGATGCGTTCCCAAACACGTCTCCGGCGAGTCCCACATTGTGGTATATAAAGAAATACCGAAAATAAAATAATTTTATATCGTTATCGTACCCAAAATTTTCGGTACGGCAACATATCGTACCGAAAATTCGGTATACCGGAATTTTTGATAATTTCAATAATTTTTCGATACGGTAAATTCGGTATTTCGGCATTTCGATATATTTTGCCACCCCTGGCTGGCACGACAAGGATACAACTAAGATACAATGTAAATATCGCTAAGTGCATGTAAGCGATAAAAGTGGACATGATGACCTACCCTTGAACCTAGCAAAATATAAACTTACATAAAAAAAACTACATATTTCATTATTTGTTATTCAAACTTCTATCAATTATGTAAAAAATAAATTTTAGATCATAATTCGAAAAAACATAATATTTTGATATATAAATAATATAAAGCAGGGGCTAAACTCGTGTCCCCACCCTATTTACAATGTCGGGTGAAAAATCCCCGTTGAGTTCGGGAAGGGGGCATAGGCGGATTCAGCATCCGAAAATTACTGGTGCACCGACGTACCACAAAAAAAAATAGGACGGTAAAAAATCTTAATTTTTTACATTTTTTAATAAAAAACGACCAAAACGACGTCAAATTATTTTAACCAAAACGATGTAAAACCTTTGGTGGTCCACGTACACCACCAGGCAATGAGTGGATCCGCCTGGGGGTTCAGAGTTTACCCATAAGAGGGGGGACATTTTGCCATCTCTTTAGAAAAGAAAAACCATAGAGGAGAACTTGAAGGAGAAATGCCATGACTTTTCTGGCAAAATTTCACACTTTATAAAGCAATTCTACACAGCACTTATTCTTTCTCACACTTTAACCATACATAGAGCAGAAATGCTTTCTTCACTGTAATAATTACTCAAGATTTCACTTACTTCACTTGCAATGCACTTCTTTATTCCTCCACCGTTAATCCTCCAAAATGTACCACAAATTTTCAAGTTAATAGGAGTTATGGATTAATCAATAACCATATAAATAGTTTTTCAGCAATAATAATCGGTAGCGGATCCCGTATACGAGTTGCAGTGTACTACATTGCAACCCAATCTTTTGAAAGAAAAAAAAGTAGTTTATTCCGGTTTAGAAAATATCACTCCATATATTCCACTTAAAAAGTGTAATTTGGTTAAGGTACAATTTTTTTTATTTCCAGTAATTTTTAAGGAGGTACAACTGATTTTATACTATCTATTGTCACTTATTTTTGAATTTCTTTTTCGGATCAACTGATATTGTAATTTAAATAATGAAAAAAACTTTAATTTATGGAATATTATACAAATTTAGTTGGATAGTAATACTCTTCTATTCAGACAAAATTATATTCTTAAAATACCCGCTTCAAGTGGGAACAAATGGAGTATAATTTAAAACTTGTCTATCCCAAAGTTTAAATTTTAGGCCACCCCAAATTTTATCAAAATTAGAGCGCACGGCGCGCGCTACTAGAAATAAGGGCTAGACAACAACGGATGTGTTTTCGCCCAGTGTAACTGCTCCCGTACTTTTTACATCGGTTTCGAACTGATGTAATAAATGAGAATAGAGGGGAAGGGTTGGTGGTCAGAGGTGGTCTTACTCCCAAGACACTCCTTCTGGGATATGCCTGCTTCTAACCCCACCAATGAGGTGAAGGGAATTTTTCTCCTTTATGATCCTCTAACTCCCCGAAGCTTTTCGACCGCTAATCAATGTTTAATCTCGCGTCGGCGGTGTGGGAGTATTTTCTTGCTGGAACCGGAGAGTCTTGACTAATCGATGCATTTCTCCGAGAATCTGTCTTTTAACTCGGCGCATTAATCAGTTAAGCGACTTCTCTCGCGAAGTGTACAGAAAAGGCATTGGGAACCCTGAAGTTGCTCGAGCGACTCGCGATTTACTTCTCTCAATGGGTTAGGAGTGGGTTCATTGAGGGACTAGGATTAGTCCGGCTAAGTTGGGATCACCTAGTTATCAAAAAAAAAATAAAAAAAAAAATAAATGAGAATAGAAAATAACAAGAAGTCAAAACAAGAATTCTTTCCTATATACAGCATTATTATCATATCTAAACCTATAATCTAGGAATCACCAGTAGGCTTTAAAAAAAGACAAGATAGAGAAAGCACATAAACACACAGAAGAAAAGTGGAATCTGTATCAACTTTTCTCAATCAGGTTATTAACATCAAACTATCATCAAAACAAACAAAAGTTTAAGATAATCTCTATTACAATGACTAGGAATCATAATATATAGTGACAAAAAATAAGAATCTTGTCCGAAAAAATGTGTGTATAAATAGAAAATAAAGGCAACAATTATCACATCCAACTATACTAAGAGCCATGATATCCCTAGCTGATATCCACCATGTTATATCTGCAATAATCCCATTGTATGTTACCATGATTGTAGCCTACTTGTCTATCAAATGGTGGAAACTCTTCACACCGGATCAATGCGCGGGCATCAATAAGTTCGTTGCGAATTTTTCGATTCCTCTTTTGTCCTTCCAAGTCGTCTCATCAAACAATCCTTACAAAATGAACCTGAAACTCGTATCGGCCGATTTCCTCCAGAAGCTTCTTGCTCTGATCGTACTATCAATAATTGCCAAAATTAAGTCACGGGGAAGCCTTAGTTGGGTCATAACAGGTCTATCCTTATCGACATTGCCTAATACGTTGATTTTGGGTATGCCGTTGATTAGAGCTATGTATGGGGAGGAAGCAGCTGCACTCCTGGCCCAGATAGTTGTGCTACAAAGCTTGATTTGGTATAACCTTCTGTTGATTCTTTTCGAGATTAATGCCATAGAGGAAACCGTTGATGTGGCGTCGCCTTTGGAGGTAACAGGTGGGTTGCGTTTTGGAAATGTTTTTCTTAGATTATGTGTGTGTATGTGATGCAGCAAGCAGAAGCATAAACGTATTAATACGTTGATTCTTAGAATATCCGGATGAATACACAAACGTGACTAACGTTTAATTCCGTTGATTCGATATGAATACCGAAAGAACAACGCTAAAAACACGAACAAAGAGATAAAACCCAATATATTTCTATTTCATCAAAAACTCCTTACAATGTTCTTCTGACAAATGTTTATAATAGATAAAACATGATAACTGCCCACTAACCTCGTTATTCCCACGCCCACTAACAATTATTTAAAACATATAAATAAAATCGTAACAACTATTAAATATAAATATAAATGTTAAGTGCAATCTAATCTCCATCAGTGTGTGTGTGTGTGATATTTGAAGCTCTCTTTTTGAAGGTGGACTAGAGATTACACAAGGTACAGAACAAATAGAAGGAAGAATGAAAGATCAGAGGAAAAGGAACATAAGGAATCTGCTTATGACAGTAGGGAAAAAGCTTATGAGAAATCCCAATACTTATGCCACCTTGATAGGGCTTATATGGGCAAGCATACATTTCAGGTAATATGATCAGAGCATCCATACATAAACTCATGTAAGCCTCGTATGATGGGTGTGAAATGGGTGCAGGTGGCCAGTCAAATTGCCTAAGGTGATAGAAAATTCAGTATCTCTGCTGTCAAATGGGGGACTTGGAATGGCTATGTTCAGCTTAGGTATAAGTTTGAAGTTCCGCTATTTCACATGCATTTCAAATATATATATATATATATATATATATATATATATATATATAGAGAGAGAGAGAGAGAGAGAGAGAGAGGATCAAATCAAAATGGCTTTTTGAATACGGAATGGGAACAAATTTGGTACGTTAATCTTTTGTGATCTACCGTCCAGATTAGCATATGTATAAAATATATATATTTCATGCATCAAAATATTGATGCATTATATGTATAAAAATATCGGTACATTAAAATAATGCATTTCAATTATAAGTTTTCGTGATAATAAATCCTAGTTATTCATTTAATCAAGATATGTGGATCAAATTCATTCATATTTCTTACCTTAAACTCATTCTCACCAGAACACACACACACACACACATACATATATATATATATATATTAGTTACAAAACTACCCCTAAGATTTGGAGTATTTACAAGAACACCAAGGGGGCGTTTGGTTCGCAGAATGATTTTTGAATGAATGGAATCTGCCAAAGGAATTGAAATGTGGAAGGAACTGGATTGGAATGTTATAAATTTGACCAAGCGTTTGGTTGACAGGAAACGGAATGTAATCTGTCAAATGAATTGGAATCTGTCTGTTACTCTGTTTTGTAAACTAAGGATACTCTGTTTTGTAAACTAAGGAATTGGAATGAAATAATAAAGATTGACAAAAATGCCCTTTCTTTGATAAATATTTTAATATTAATATTAATATTTAATATTTTCAATATTAATATTAATATTTATACGTAAAATTTCTCAATATTAATATTAATACTAAAATTAATATTTTTAAAATACGTTAAATATGTAAATACGTTATATTTTTATTATGTTTATTATTAGTATTAATATTAATATTTAATATTTAATATTTTTAATATTAATATTAATATTTAATATTTTTAATATTATTTATACGTAAAATTTCTCAATAATTAATATTTTTAAAATACATAAAATACGTAAAATACGTAATATTTTTAATATTAATATTAATATTTAATATTCTTAATATTATTTATACGTAAAATTTCTCAATAATTAATATTTTTAAAATACTTAAAATACCTAATACGTAATATCTTTATTATTTTTAATATTAATATTAATATTTAATATTTTTAATATTAATATTTCTCAATATATTTTTAATATTAATATTAATATTTAATATTTTTACATATAAAGTATAATAAAATTATTTTTTCCGGCAAAAATCACAGCACCGTTTTTTCTTCTTCCGATCATTATGTTTAATGAGAGTATCTTTGTCATTTGCAAATTTTTTTCTTCTTCCGATCATTATCTTTAATAAATTTGACATATAAGGGACTAACTGTAATATTTCTATAAACTTATCGCCGGGTATTTTTCTCGTGATTAGGAAAATGTAAAGACTAATCAAAAGCTGCAATTTTTCTTCCTTTTGGGTAATTCTGAGACTTTTCTGGGGAATTTTTAATATTACCTAAAATTTCAGGTGGGTAGTTTATGAAAATATCCCTATATGTAAAGGAAAGGACTTCATTCACTAACTTCAGTTTGTTGCTTGCTAGGCCTCTTCATGGCATCACAAGCCAGGCTCATTGCCTGTGGTACCCGTAAAGCGGTATTCGCCATGGCCATGAAGTTTCTGGCAGGACCATCTGCCATGGTTGTGCCCTCAATCACACTTGGGTTAAGAGGAACATTGCTCAAAGTGGCCATAGTGCAGGTGCATAAGTAGCACTCCCTTTTCTCTATCAAGTATTATTTGCAAAAAGCACCCTATGGTCTAACCAGATTACAAATGAGCCCATTCTAACTGTCAATTTATCAACAATAGCCCTGAAATTTGATTTGAGTATTAAAATCTAGAGGCTGGCTGCTGTAATATATTCTTAAATGTGAGAACTCCAGTTTTGAAATCTTACCTAAACAGGGGTACTTTTCATATTTTCAAAAGTTTGTGACATCCAAAGGTACTTTTTGTAATTAACCCTTACATTAATGTGATGCAGGCAGCTCTGCCTCAAGGGATAGTTCCATTTGTATTTGCAAAAGAGTATAATATACATCCAGACGTACTCAGCGCCGGGTACTTAAGCATTGTCGGTAATACTCTATTAATTAATAAGTATCTTTGATCATTACGTATTTCAAATATTGTTTCTGTTCCTGTCTCTAGGGTTATATTTGGATTGCTCGTCGCAGTTCCTGTTGGATTAGCATACTACTTCCTGATGGCATTATAAAGAACGATTTGTGCTTCACAACTGCGGATGATTGTTTAAACTACATATAAAGGAAAATACAACAATCAATTAATCAACCAATCAAAAATAGCTTAATGTCAGCCATTATGTCGTCGATATTGGCCAATTGTTGTATTAATAGAGAAAGTAAGTTCTCTTTGCTTGAGTTGAAAAGGGGATGAGATGGAATAGGGCTGAGCACAAATGGTCCGGACCCGGTTTTTACCCGGATCCGGACCCGGACCCGCTAATTAGGTCAGGGTCTCGGGTCTGTATTTTGTCTAAAACCGGGTTCTGGGTTGGACCGAGTCAAAACTCGGAAAATCCAGGTCTAGCCCGGAACGACCCGGTAAAAATAAAAATATAAAAAAAAAAAAAAATTATTGTAATTTACCCTCGGTGGTGATGAAATAATGATGATTAATGGCTCGATTATGATTGCACATTATTCTAATTAAGTTTATTTATATTAAAATATTGTTGAACTTGGGAGTTTGATGACTAAATGAAGATAATAAGATTGATAATTGTATTTTATGGGAGCATGTAAAGAAGAAAGCATTTTATATGTAATAAAAGGACACATAATATGCAAAAAAAAAAATTACAAAATCGGGCTAAAACCGGGCTAGCCCGGACCGACCCGGTTTTACCGGTTCCGGACCGGGTTGGCCCGGTTCTGAATAGGTCCGGGCTTCGGATCGATAAAGTCCGACCATTTATAATTCGGGCTATTTCAGACCGGGCCGGTCCGGGCCGGGTCAGACTCGGTGCTCAACCCTATACTAGAGTGTGGATATGAATGTTCCATGGTACACCCCTATGTAGTGTATCCTCTGTCAAATGCACTACACGTAGCGTGTATGAACGGTGCAAATCGATGCTCCATCTAGTACATCAATCTGCACCGTCCGCACGCCACATGTAGTGCATCCGGCAAG
This sequence comes from Orobanche coerulescens, assembly GCA_033398695.1. Classification (NCBI taxonomy): domain Eukaryota; kingdom Viridiplantae; phylum Streptophyta; class Magnoliopsida; order Lamiales; family Orobanchaceae; genus Orobanche; species Orobanche coerulescens. The sequence goes on from CM065804.1 coordinate 218,831,156, forward strand.
TAATATATGGACGTTACTCTTTTTAAACCAAACCATTAGGTATAAACATAGAAGAACGAGATTTCTTCTACTGTGGTTTATTTTATGTTGATAAGCACATAATTATAAATTATTTACAACACTTTATTGTTAAATTCACTGCATGTTCTTCTAGATCAACCCTAATGCTCTAACGACCATAACCATCCATTCATTTCTCTCCTTCAAATCAATTTTTCTTATACACTCAATTTTTAAACACACAGACACATCTCTTCATCCATCTATATCTATCAACTTTATTTTTATTGAGTCTCAGTCCCACCACTCTAACTTTCATACATTATATTTTAATAACAAAAAATATTTGAGATAATATTATTTCACAAGAAAATAAATTTACAATTAAAAAATTATAGAAATTTAAATAATAATTAGTTTTAACAAATTTATTTAAAAATATAAATAGTAAAAAAACAATAAATTGAAGCTTGCAGTAACATTGAAAAATAAATAATTCAATATTTGAATAAAAACACGATCTATTACATGAAAATGCTAATCGATTAATTGTTGTTGTATCGTGTCCAGATGTGCTCAACCAAGTCGTGTTGAAGTTGGTGATGCATATCGCTATTACGTAGCTCAGAATTTCTTTGGAGAAATTCTCGAAATTCGGCATTTGGACCTTGGATGAATTTTGCAGGTTCATCATTTTCATCGTTGTGAAACGTTGCTATCATATCCCCCTCATCTTCAACAACCATGTCGTGCAAAATTATGCAAGTTAACATGATGTATTTTATTCTTTTCATGTACCAAGATCGAGCTGGTCCTCTAACAATTGCCCATCGAGCTTGGAGCACCCTGAAAGCTCGTTCAACATCTTTTCTGGCAGTCTCTTGCCTTTCTTTAAAAAGCTTCCTCTTCGGGTCGTCCGGACAAGGAAAAGACTTCACGAAAGCAGCCCATGTTGGATAAATTCCATCTGGCAGATAGTAGCCCTTCGTATACTATTTGTCGTTCACCGTGAGATTAATCTCAGTTGCATTTCCTTGGAGCACGTTGTTGAATAACGGAGATTCATTCAAGACATTGATATCATTGCGTGAACCAACTACAACAAAAAAGGCATTGCCATATCCATAGATATTGGGATGCGACAGTTCTAGCACCATCGTAGGAGAACCGTATACCCTCATAAATTGACCTTTCCATGCAACTCGACAAGTCTTCCATCCCTCGTGCATACAGTCAAGACTTCCCAATTTTCCTCGGAATCCATGTCTATCGTTTTGCATCTGAGTAAGATTGAACGTTGGCTGCATTGGGCCTTCTCAAGTATTGACTACCCCATATTTCGACCATATTTTGACAAATTTGAAAAAAAAAATTGATTGCAGTTGATTCCTTCATTTGGAGATACTCGCCGAGATGACCAACTAGTACTCCATAGGCCAATTGACTGTTCGCTATATTTATAACTATCCACAAGTGTATGGAGTAAATGTAGGAAGCGGCGAGCAAGGTCGTATTCCACAGAGACTAATCATTCTTATTGAATTACTAGATTATAGTGATTCCAATTTTATTTAGACGAAAGTGTATGAATGGTTAACTAAATAAGATAAAAATAATAAAAATAATTCAAATAATTATAATAATTGAAAAAAATAGAATTTTAAGAGTTTTTGAAATATAGATTCCAAGGTTCGGTTTCCGTTGATTACTAAGTTTTGTCAGGATTGACTTCAAAGAGTTCTATGTGGTTTCTTAAAATGACAATCACAGCAATATCTTAAAGTCCCTCTCGAGATGCAATAAAATGTAGATTAAACAACCTATAACAACGTCTCCGTCTGTTATAAATTATCTAACTCCAAATATTCGTAAGATTAAAGATCATCATAGTTTATTATCGATTTCTCAATCTCGTAACTAACTATGTCAAATACTCGAAACCTATTAATGCCATCTTCTCTCGAATTATGAGCAACATGTAAAAATATTGATCAACGTGAATCAACGTACTCCCATGTCCGGAATCTAACAAGTTTAGCCGGACATGGTAATAAAAGAAAGATCAATAATCATCATGTTCATCATGTCCAAGCTAAATAAAACAACAAAATGAGTAAAAGATAGGAAGAAGATAAAACTCGGATAATGTCGTGAGTGGTCTCGATCCAAGTCTTGAAGTGTTCTTGGTGTGTTCTTCCTTGAGTTATTCCTTGATTTCCTTCTCTTGGTGATTTTTTCCTCTCAATCTTGTGTTTTTCAATCCCCACCAACTCTCCAAGTCTCAATCCCGTAATTCTCCAATTCAAGGCCTTTTTATCAAGCCAAAAAGCCATTTTTTTTTTCAAACCGTGTCCAACGTCAATCAAGGTGATTAACTCAGAAAACCCCAAAAGTTCTTCTCATACACAAGAACTTGAAAAGAATTAGGAAATTGATATTCAAGCGCTCGATCAAATGAAAATGCAGTTGATTTATTTACAAAAGTGTTCCGTACTATAACTTTCATCAGGTATATTCGTAATATTGAAATTTGGCACCTACAAGTAGAGATGTTAAACGGGCTAGCCCTAGCGGTTCCGGGCTAGCCCTAGCGGGCTTCGGGCTAAACGGTCCGGGCCAAAAAAGCCCGGATTTAAACGGGCTAGGAAATATCGGCCCTAACCCTAACTCTAACGGGTTTCGGGCTAAACGGGCTAAATATTTAAAAAATCTATTTTTTATTTTTTATAATTCATAAACCAAAAAAAGAAGTAACAATATATTTTATATATATAGTAACAAATATCCTATAATAAATAGAACAAAAAAAAACAATATATATATATATAAACACACTATATTAACAAATACAGTAATAATATACATTATATATAATATTAATATATATTACATATATAATATTAACATATATTATATAAATATATGTTATTGTTTGAGGAGAAAGTAAAAGACAGCAAATCAATTGTATTCATAACAATGATAGAGGGGCATTTTATATAGGCATTACAAAGAGAGTCCTTCCATACATAGGATTCCTAGATAAGGTAAGACATCTAATAGGATCCTACTACCTCTAGAAGGATCTGGAACCTTCCTTCTATGTATCTACAATCAGTATTAGGTAAGACACATCACGGGAATAATAATTCCCGGAACACTCCCCCTGTGTCGAGCACTAATACAATGGTGCAGAAGATGTTGCCTTCGTAAAAATCTATTCCAAGCCAAAGCAAAACCCCATGGGAAAAATAAAGGCTTGATGAGGAAAAGATTGCAATGCACCAACATAACATGTCATGTATACTCCCCCTGATGTATACATAACGACTCACCCTGATGAGTACCTCAAATCATAGGAGTCAGATGCCAAGTTGCCCTCACAACTATACCAAGGAAAAACCCAGTGGGAAAAATACCTCTTGGTCTAAGTTGAACAGAAGTACAACGCATCATTGTCTGGATGTTCTCATAGGTCGCCTCGTTAAAAACCTTACCAAGTGAAAACCCAATGGGAAAAAACAAACCTTGGTCTAAGGACAAAAAGAGCGCGACACATCCAAAGTGCAGAGTCGCTAAAGACTTATCAAGTTTTCCAAAGTCTTGACCTCCATGCACTAAATCAGTCATAACTTCTTCGATTCAATATGTATCAACGAAACTGTAAGAACTTATGAAAACTAGACACCCATAGCTTTTCATTCACATACAGTACGTAACCTAGATCGACCTGAGCAGATCACAAAGCTCTATCGAAGTTGACTCAGCAAATTACCGGACATATCCCGTCCTACTTTGCAACAATAGTCATATGTTACTCAACATGATGGATGTGATCAAATGGTTGGTTTCCTTGGAAAGTAGACACAAACCTTTCTAATGGCACCAATTTCACCATTTTCCATCAAGTGAGCTGCCCTGTAGGTCATATGGGAGATAGACCAACACATTCTGGGCAGATTCGGGTATCAGTTTTCAAGTGTCCTTTTTATCGAGATAGAGCGAGCTTCAAGCTTCTTGTCAATCACAGACATTGCGTGAGCGCATCCTAGGCCATCATCACAGTGGCTTTACCGGATTATTACGACTGAGTACATCGAGTCAAACATGAGTACATAATACCGTACTTTTCTCTTAAGACTACATCATCACTTAAGTGAGCCAAGTCTTATGATGACTTCGACTAGTCATTGGGAATCATATAGGCATTACTTTATCGTCTCTTAGGGAAACCGTCCCTTAGATTGCCTTAAACCGATTGATGAATACGCATCATCAAGTGTCCCAAGATCCTTTCATTCTTAACTTTGGATTTAGCGGAATCTCTTAGTCTCATAAGATTACATCACTATAAACCCTTAGTTTTACACGCAAAAGCTTCATATCTCTTCCAAATCAAGTATATACTTAGTATGCGTTCCCGACAATCACTTGTCGACGCGCTCCGTGGTCAGGAGCCACTTGATTTGAGTCTGATCCACCACGAGATCCTTTAATCACTTAACTTAGTTCCCCACTAAGATAAGATTTAACCACAAGCTGCACGTCAGTTTTTGGGAAACTATCTAACTGAAAAGATAGTGGATGCTATAACATCCATTACGATAGCACAACTAAGTTTCGTGTCATCGTAGTCGATTCCAGTGCATTCATGAGAAACCTAGCGCCATGAGGTGAGTTTAACTCCTTCTCTCACTCGCTTTGACAAAGTATACAGATAGAGCTTATCTTTGGAGTGTCGGCACCACTTCAACAAAGGGCTATCACTTTGTTTATACTGGAGTCGCATATGTTTCCATTTTAGGCCAAGTCTACAACGTTGTAGATTTTCAACGAAGTATGGTTCGATTAAACTCACATTCCACGTCCTCATGAACCGGCTTTATTCATAGAGTACTCTTTATGGATTTGCATTCATTGAGGCGTCCCCCAATAATGACTATAATCCAGAATCACATGAGACGGATGAGTTCATTTGATCATATGATCAAGTTTTCATGTACCAAACTCGCATACATTCTTAGCGAGAGTATTTATCGAACCAAGTGGCATCCCAATACTCGATGAGATCCACGGCCTAGTAACACCATCTACCACAATTTGTGGTGTTACCATATCACCATTTATAGGTGACGAACGTCCATAACCGGACACAATCCTTGCAGACATGTTTGCAGCATGTATTTAATCTCGTCACTTTAGGGAACTTGGTGAGGCATGAGGGACAAACTACGACAATTCCAAGTCGTTCTACTCGAACATGATCGTCGCATCTCCCCTAACGACGGAAGACTGGCTCATCAAAGTGACTTACGAGATCGTCTCGCCAAGGTACATTTTAAGCGGACTATGAGTGAAAGCGCATGTCATATTCATCATTTATAACCCGTCATAATGCGTTGTGGTGACGCACTTTTGGCACATGAACATGTGGACGATAAAGGTTTTGATTGTTAACACAATCCAGCTTAACAAAATGCATATAGTTACACTTGTAATTAAGCATTTGAATGATGATAGGTATAGGTGAATATGACATGTTGACCTATGCTACATAGCCGTAGCTACTGGTCTTGAGAATTCAACAAAACCGCCACCATGCACCACCGGGATCGAACATAAAGAAACGATTGAACCGATGATAGCCGTTGGTTTTATCGAACCTCTAATGCTTTCTTGAAGAGTTCACTCCCTTCACCAGCCCCAAACACCTCAAAATTTCGTGAGCATGTATAAACGGGTGTTTAGGATTCCAAAACCATCAACCTTGTGGTCAGAAATCGGTCAAAATGACATCGAACTAGTTGATAGGACGGCTGGTGGTATGTGAAAACTTCATTTAAGTGGTTCACCTCCTTCCAAGTCTCCAAATGGCACCAAAATTTGTGAGAAGGTAGCCTTGGATGTTAGGAAGAATTTGTTAAAATTTCACTTTAAGACTTGGTCTAAAAGAGGGTGAACCGACCTTTACAATGATCGGTCCGCAAGTTGGACAACCATAACTCGAGTTTCATCAACTTATCAATCATTGTCAAAGGAACAACATAACATATAAATGTTATCACCGAGTACGACCATTTGTGAACACCATCATAGCATCATAAGCCACTCGGCTAATACTTATGATCATGTATGTATAAGGACTCGGTGAAAGGGAGGACTCAAAGACCATGCTTATGCGAGTCGCTACATTATTCCCTTTAGCATGAGGGTGTCATCTCCTAATCGTGCCAAAGAATAGGCTTAAATCAATGAACATGGATAAGGAGGATCATTGGGGGTCTTTGGCGTCACACATGCTTATGAAAGCAAGACGCGGATGACATAAATATCATCATTGGTCATGAGCCCCGCTCACGACTCCACCAACGTACTTTGGTGTCTTTGATCCAACTAGTTTCTTTGTTCAAAGAAAATGATGTCCATGACAATACCGTGGTATATGGATCATCAAATTGTCCAAATTCGGACTATTAAAGCCTAAATGTGTCAATGTCCCAATACATCTTACGGTTACACAAACCGATGCAAGCGGACCATATTGACTCATGAATATTTTTCCTTTCACATATCCAATACAAGTGATGCATAAGATTTTATTCTCACAAATCATAATGAGATGCTATGAGTGATACACTTTGGCATATGTATCATCGAGTCATAACATGGTTCAATTGTTACGGAACATATGTGACTAGAAAACGCCATTCGGCATTCAACAACTTGAGAATTTACCACTCATTTATTGTGATGACCTAGTCATCATAGTCACAATGGATTTATAAACCGAAATCCAAAAATATCATGTTCCTTGAAAATAGCTTAATACGCACTCAATTTCGCTTGCAAAATTTTACAAACATGAGCATAGCAAACACTCTAACAACATAGAGATTTTATACTTGATATGATCAAAATGATCTATCATATTGAGTGCATAACATGGCAAGGTTATATGCCTAAGGGGCAAAATTATGACGCAAGCATGGTGTAACACTACCATGCACACGCTCGACCTTCTTATAAGGGTGCGTATTTTGGGCTCCCCAAGGAAACTGTTTTTCAACATTTGAAAGATGATAGTTTAGCGTACAACGCATACCAAAAACTACATCATCTATGGCAAATTCGGCCAAAAAGAGGTTGAAAAATATGTGTCATAAGACCACTTGCAAATTCAAGATGGGAACCAAGTTGGTTGAGACAAAAGTTAGCACAATCGCTGGGAATAAAATTCCGCGCAGCTTGACCTTTGTTCACTAAAACAGCGATAACTCCCTTGTTAGGAAGGCTATGGATGAACGGTCAGATGTTCTGAAAACTAGACTTCCGTATCTTTCTATCCATATATTGTGCACCACACGGATCATTAAACTCAAATCACAGTGCATATTTTAATTGGCTGTTTAGTATTTCCCAAGTTTAGTGAGAAAACAAGGTTGAGACCATATCCAATGGCATAAGTGTTGATGCAAAACCATGACAATGACAGCCATAGGTGCGTTTAAACGCATCAGGGTGTTCGATTTCTTATCTCGACTAATGATCCTTTCGGTAACTCCAACTTGGTAGACTTGCAGAGAAAGTAGGAATGTCGGTACAGCTAAGGCTGTTTAAAAACCACTGATTCCGTTTGAACTTTCAAAGCATAAACAAATACCAAGGAGGATGCGCCTAGTCATGATCAAAAGTGTAGACAAAATCCACCAAAGTGCATCAAATCAACCAAGTATTTTAATTCTCAATTTGCATGTATAAGTCATAATAGCCATGTTATATAGATACAACGCGGTGCATCATAATTAAGCATTATGAACCATGAGACATAATGAATATACCATAACCAACTTGTCTTGACCATCCAATAAGATTGACTAAACATAGTCAAATGTATAAGGCACATGCCTTTACAAATACTCGGAGAAGTATTCGGACCTATAGTCATACGAACTATAATCGAGGTCAACGAATTCATGTATTTACCGCAATATGCTATTGCTTTACATGTTGAAACTCATGAGAATTACTCGTACATTCTTCCATATATCATATTGCAAGGAGACGATACATGTCTACACCCACATGCAATATTTTATTTTTAATAAGCTGAAAGATGGAGTTTTCCAAGTATGGGATTGGGTCAAGACCAACGTGGTGGTCGCTCAATTCAACGTGACAATTTCGTCACAAATCGATTTTAACCACGACATATCCGTCGCAATCGATGTTTGTCCCATTTGTATGTCACAAATTCGTGACTAATCATGAACGAGTCATAACTTTACCGTTACCGACAATGTTCATTTTTTTTTTCAATTGTTGGTTTAAAATCGACAAAACGGCGACATCAAATCGCACCCAAAACGTGGTGTATGCAACAACCACAAATATCGACTTTCAACAATTATCCGTGACTCCCCCAGGACCGTCACACAGTTTACTTCGATATCCGAGAGTGATACCACCTCTCATTATCTCATCCACCGCAAAGTAGCGTGGGAGATAAAGAACCCAAATACCCAATTCCCCCAAAAAAATTTTCCCAAAAGCGAGGAATTGAAAAACGAGAACTTTAATAAAGTCTTACGGGTACTTGGTTTCATATATGCTTTGATCCTTGAATGGGAGATTCTCTCCATATGAGCAACATATTTCCGTGGGTACTCCGTTCTATATTTACTTTGATCCTTGAACGGGATAAATATGGCTTTTTCTCCATAGCGTGCACATCATCATGAGCGACGTATTTTCCTATACACACGTAAAACATAAACATGTAAGATTCATAAGTGTACAAATTAATGAACAAATGAATCATTGAGTATGAAAAAAATGGAGAGTTGAGAAACGCCCGGATAGTGCTACTGGGCTCAATAATTCGGCCGAAAAAGGACTCGAGCGCGGCGATGCAGCAGCTCGGTATTGGATGAGGTCGGATCTCCAAATTTCTTCGTAAAAATCTGCTTCTGTTCGGCAGTAGATTCAGTAACCAATTTTACACAGAATCCGATCTCCACCGTTGAATATACAGATATTTGTGTTGGGAAGTTGCTGCCAAAATTTCACACCGATCCGACGGTTAACGAAACGGGAAACGTGATTTTCGTACGACTGCGCTGTGCAGAAAATTCACGCGCGGAAATTCTCGTCTCTCGGCTTTTTTTTTTTTCGATTTTGATAGGTTTTGTCTCGATTGCACTAGGTTTTCAAGCATTAAATATCACGTGCATAAAACCATTTCGACGATCCGGCGATGCTTCGATCAGATCGGGTCGCAGCCTTAGGCAACAGTTGGCTTGGATGAAAACGGGACTGTCGAGCAGATCGGGTCGGCAACCTGGTCGGGTCACAACCGGACTGGACTGGAGCTGGTCGGCGGCGGTCGGCGGCGACGGCGGTCCGGCGGCGGAGGCGGCGGTGCTGGGCAGCGGCAACTGGCGGTGCTGGGCGGCTTTGGGCAGATCTGGGCGGCGGCGGTCCGGCGGCGGAGGCGGCGGTCCGACGGCTCTGGGCGAATCGGGGCGGCGAGGCGGCGGTGGCCGGGATCCGGTGGTGGGCAGCAGACGGCGGCGGTGGTGGTCCGGCGGCGGTGCTCGCGGGCGTCGGCGTGATCGGCTTGGCGATTTTTTTTTTTTTTCCGCTCGAGCTACGTGCGATAACGTGTTTGAGGAGAAAGTAAAGACAAAGAAATCAATCAGATTCATAACAATGATAGAGGGGCCTTTTATATAGGCATTACAAAGAGAGTCCTTCCATACATGTGATTCCAGATAAGGTAAGACATCTAATAGGATCCTACTACCTCTAGAAGGATCTGGAACCTTCCATCTATGTATCTACAATCAGTATTAGGTAAGACACATCACGGGAATAATAATTCCCGGAACAGTTATATAAATATAGTATTACTTTAAGTTGAAATTAACAATATATATATATATATCGGGCTTCGGGCTAAACGATCCGGGCAAAAAAAGCCCTGATTTAAACGGACTAGGAAATATCGGGTCTAACCCGGTTTTTTAGCGGGTTAAACGGGCCAGCCCGGCGGACTCGAGCCCGTTTAACATCTCTACCTACAAGACTTATGAAGATGATTAATATTGTTAATTCAAGGAGAAGCTTACATGGTTGTGCTCTTTTCACGAATTATGATTTTGCCCAACAAAATTTTCTTAATAAGATTTTTAACGAGATAGTTTAGGCACGCGATTTGAAACTTAAATATATTTTTTTTTTCATATTTTCAACTTGAGGTTTTCTGATGAGACACTTCTCCAATTTCAATGATATGTCCGAATGGGGAGTGTTAAAGAACTAAAAGAATGCATCTCTTGCCATTCAGAAGTTGATTTCTTCGCCCCACGGGTATAGAGTATTGATAAGTGGTAAGGTGATTAAAATGAAAATACTTTGATGTTGTAGGTTCGGATTCGTACTTTGATGTTGTAGGTTCGGATTCGTACGGGCACCGACAGCAACGACGCCGGCGGCGGCAACAACACCAGTAATCGTAGCATATAAATTGCATGTGCACATAGTCTAGTATAGTAAAAACACGATAAAATAAAATAGAAGATGACATGTATAATCAGAATACTTTTTCAATCAAATAATACCTCTATCTTTTATTCAAATGTTTTTGTCGCTTTTTAAGATGAAATTTTGACCTTAAAATTCTAATTATAAACACGAGAAAATGTCAAAAGATATTATTATAAGAATATTTTAAAAGTTAAATATAACGAGGTATTATCCAACCCGTGCGATACACGGTCTTTGGTTGAATATCTACGTGTTTTGTACGTAATGTTGGGGCAGACGATTGAATGAGATAATGACGAATTTAAACGCTTTTGCAGAAGTTTATATGTTTTTTTATTGTTATTGTCCTTTTATTTTAGTCTATGTAATTAGTTATATGAAACGAGGCTTTACTAACCCGTATGTTGCTCTGGGGTTGTTTTTGTTTATTCAACCCGTGCGATGCACCGATTGTATCTAAGATTTCATAGCTAAAATTTAACCATCTTGTAATTTATACTATCATTTAAAAGTTCATTTTAATCATCTTGTGTATTAGAAGGTGCACGTGTTTTGTGCGTAATATTGGGGCAGACGGTTGAATGAGCAGATGGCAGAATTTAAATGCCTTTTAGAGAAATTTATATGTTTTTTTATTGTTATTGTCCTTTTATTTTAGTCTATGTAATTACTTATATGAAATGAGGCTTTACTAACCCGTATATTGCTCCGGGGTTGTTTTTGGTTTATTCAACCCGTGCGATGCACCGATTGTATCTAAGATTTCATAGCTAAAATTTAACCATCTTGTAATTTATACTATCATTTAAAAGTTCATTTTAATCACCTTGTGTATTAGAAGGTGCACGTGTTTTGTACGTAATGTTGGGGCAGACGGTTGAATGAGTAGATGGCAGAATTTAAATGCCTTTAGAGAAGTTTATATGTATTTTTTATTGTTATTGTCCTTTTATTTTAGTCTATGTAATTAGTTATATGAAATGAGGCTTTACTAACCAGTATGTTGCTACGGGGTTCTTTTTGATTTATTCAACTCGTGCGATGCACCGATTGTATCTAAGATTTCATAGCTAAAATTTAACCATCTTGTAATTTATACTATCATTTAAAAGTTCATTTTAATCACCTTGTGTATTAGAAGGTGCACGTGTTTTGTACGTAATGTTGGGACAGGCGGTTGAATGAGCAGATAGCAGAATTTAAATGCCTTTTAGAGAAGTTTATATGTATTTTTTATTGTTATTGTCCTTTTATTTTAGTCTATATAATTAGTTATATGAAATGAGGCTTTACTAACCCGTATGTTGCTCCGGGGTTGTTTTTCATTTATTCAACCCGTGTGATGCACCGATTGTATCTAAGATTTCATAGCTAAAATTTAACCATCTTATAATTTATACTATCATTTAAAAGTTCATTTTAATCACCTTGTGTATTAGAAGGTGCATTTGCATTGTGACGTTTATCATAACTTTTGTATTTAAATTAGTTACATTAAAAGTTACAACTAAAATAGTCTCTTCATATATTTACAATTAAAAGTTACAATTAAATCCCCCTTCCACATTAAATTAAAGGGGATAAGTATTATATATAATAGAAGTTTTTTAATTATTGGTAGAGTGTCTAAAAATAAACAAATGGTAGTAGTTTAAAAGTCAAGCGACACTTAAAAATATGGGATCTCTCTTTTTTAGTACCAAAGCATAAAAGTAACAAGTTATATATCCCCATTCATAAAACTATAAGTTTTTGATACCAAAATGTGTTAAAAGACTTCATTACCCTTAAAGTCTACCACTAAAAGATAAAAAAACATAAAAAAATAGAAGATTATTAAAAGCAAACAACAATAAAAAAAACGGTCCCACAACTCAATATTTTCCTCTGTAAAAAAACTCTCCTTATCTACTGCAAAAAAAAACTCCCGTCGTGAAACCCTTCGCCGGTCAGAAAATGTCGAACTCCGACTACCACAGAGAATCTGAAGACGCCAGAAGTTCCGCTAGTGACACTCCATCTGAAGAGGAATTCGTCAATGAGCCGTCGGTTAGTGTATTTTCATTCACACACGATCGTGCCACGACGGTTGTTCATCGTCCCACGATGGTGCTGAAGAAGATGACACCATCGTGTACACGATGCTCTTTCGTGGGCACGATAGTTTACACACGACGGTCGTCGATCGTGTGTGTCGTCGTGTGCTAGAAGACCAAAGGCTCCTGCCCTGCACACGATGGCATGCACACGATCGACGCCCATCGTGTGAACCGTCGTGTGGCACACGATGGTCTTCACACGACGGGCATCGATCGTGTGCCTGCGATCGTGTGCAAGGCAGAATTTTTTTTTTCGTTCTCTTAAGCATTTTATCATATTCTTATGAGTTGTATGTCTATATTGCAGACTGGTTGCGTATGGAAGAGACCTACATTGCGTTTTGTTACACGTCAAGTGAATCTTTACATACGGGAGACGATATTTAAAGAGATCATTGAGACACTAAGAAGTATGGGCCGCAATTATGCAGTTGCTGATCGAGCTATCGAGAGCTTGACCGAGGGGGTCCTGGGGCGCTTGATTAAAGTTAGGAGGAATGGGAGTTCAAATACTGCCCTACATCACTTGATTGCCCGTCAATTGGAGGGTGATCAAATTCCCCCGGATGAGTCGTGGTTCCAGGTTTGCGGGAGGGCCATTCGTTTTACGGCCCGTGATTTTGCCATGATCACTGGACTCCATTTTGGAAACTCTACCTTCCATCCCCAGGACGACCATCTCCTTCCGTCTGACGGTATTTTCCACAGAATACTCCATGGCAAAAATATTAAGGTTAGTGTTCTGCGGAAGAGGTTCAATGCTCGAGATTTTGGTAGAGACATAAGAGATTATGTGAAGGTTGCCAATTTGCTTATATACTACTACTTTATCCTATGCCGTGACGACATGATGGTCGAGACATGGGCATGGGCATTAGTTGAGGATTTCGAGCAGTGAGATATGTTTCCTTGGGGTTCTTATGCCTTTGAGGTTTTATCTTACTACATAGGCAACGTTGCCATGAAGGAGGGACGGGAGCACAAGGACTATCACTTCTATGGTCCTGTTTGGGCTTTACAGATATGGTCGTATGAGATGATTCCTTCATTGGGAGCATTGTGTGGTATTCGAGATAAATCTGTCCAAGTCCCCCGGTGTTTGATGTGGACTACGAGGAAGATGTTTTGTGATTTCACTCTTTTCTTCGACGATAAGGTACATAAATTTGTAAACGTATTTTTTCTTGACTTCATCTCTTAAACGTTATGTGATTGCCCATCTATTGGTATGCTTTAATGACTAATTTTGCAGCACAGAGTACTTCCCTCTTTACTGCATTTGGAGGAGGATGAGGTTGAGTACTACTACCTGAGCTTTGAGAATGGCTCGCCATATGACGTTAAGTTCATTAAGCCTGTAAGAAAAGCTGTGAAGAATAAGGAGGATGAGCCTGTGCCAATCCCGAGAAAGAAATTTATGGATAGGTTGAAGAAGGCTGCTGGAAAATTGATTACATATGAGTCGGCACATAAAGTGTCGAAGCGATGCCGGCAGAGTACCCCACCAGTAGATGGTGCAGAGACATCGGACCGGAGAGACAGCCAGAGAGGGTGTGTTGTGTCCACGGACTTCCTTGTCCGGACCACACCCAGGACACGAGCAGGGATGAGTACTTCGATCGCCGTTTGAAGGCGATCTTGTACGACGATTCTGAGTCCGGATTTATTGCTCCAGTTTCTCGCCGGTGCTTTCTGGGATCGTGGATTTCTTCGGACCTATGCATAGACGTTCTAGGAGCCCGGTGCACTACTCAGCTGGGAGCCATGATAGGCCTCGTCATTCTGCATCTGTTAGCAGCGCCCAGCGGAGGATTCCTGACCCTCCACGTCACTCAGTCTCTGGAGCAGCCACAGTCACCATTCTCGCCACGGCTAGTCATCATTCTCGGCGTCGGCTAGTCACCATTCTCGGCGTCCGCCTACCCACCATTCCGAGGTCCAAGACAGCCACCATTCTCGATTCATCATTCTTTTGAGCGGCCTCGCAGCCCCTTGATTACGAGCATCGCATGAGCCATTTGAGGCGCCGTTTGAGTATGGGACGATGTTCGACGGTTTCGTGACGAGCATCATTATAGTGCGATGTTTCAAGTGAGGGTGGTGGTCTGAGGCGTGACCTCCATTTCGATCGAGCGGCCGAGTTTTGAGATCGAGCAACTGCATGACTCTCTCGATCGTTATAGTTGTGAGAGGGATGCTGAGGGTGATGAAGATGGTGAGAGTGCCGGAACGCAGCATTTGGGTGAGCGTAGTCTTCCACCGCGAGTGAGTCGACCATCTGCTGCTCTTCGGGAGCCTTTTGTGGTTGCGCCTCCAAGAGATAGCGAGGCTCTGAAGAAGTTGTACCTACACTTTAGGAGGGAGCAGTCACGTGATGATATTGTCCGGTGTTTTGAGACTGGGCATGCTCTCACCCAGGCGTTATTTGACCGGATAGAGTCTAGCCATGAAGACTTTGATGCCGAGGTGATAGACTGTTACGTGCTTGCGACTCGAGCGAGGCTTCGGAGGGGAGTCCGTAGTGTTGGTGTCGGTAGAGTTGGCACTGTACTTGCCGGCTCCCAATTTTACGTAAGTTCTATAACCTACTCGCTTGTATATCATTGTTGTGATGTGGATTTTTTGTTAATTTTGTGGTTTGGCTTTTTGTAGTTAGTTTTGGCCAACGAGTTTGCAAGACTCCATCCGGATAATCCACTTGGTATCAAGGTGACCGGGAAGCCGGTTTACAAGGATTGGAAAATTCCTAAATGCATCGAGGACTACATGACAGGTCTTGATACACCACATGCGGTTCCATGGTTAAATTGCAACGAAGTAAGTTTGAAATTTATATTTATAAATGATTCGCTATGTTTGATGTGATGATCTTATATGATTACATATTTTGTTTCAACAGATCATTGCCATTTGTTGCCTCGACCAGAGCCACTGGGTGACTATCAAGATTGACATCATAACATGGACCATGGAGTTGTACGATTCCTTGTCACACCACCACGAAGATGGTTGATACCGATTCAACCAACTGCGACCGATTATGCGTCTAATACCTCGTGTGCTAGCTCAATCTGGGTATTGGCTGAACAACCAATCGAAGAAGAAGTATGACATGGAGATGAGTTTCAAAATTATGCCACGAGAGCTACAATTCATAAAAAACGACAATCACAGTTGTGGCCCCTTCGCGTGCATGTACTTGGACCGACTCGTCTCTGCAAACCCAGGAGCAAGGCACCAAATCAAGGAACTTAATGAGAAATATATTAAGAAATATCGATATGGTTTAGCTGCTAAAATCTTTATGTTGTCTTTAGACATGTAAAATGGTTTATGGCGTGTTGTGTTGTGGCAAGATTAATGTGTTATGTTGTGTTGTGTCTTTAGACAACCAATCTTTACGATCGTGTTGTGTTGTTAAATCTTTATCTTTTGGCTCTGTGTTACACACGATGGATGCACACGATCGTGGCCATCGTGGGTCACGATCGTGTTGTGTTGTTAAATCTTTATCTTTTGGCTCTGTGTTACACACGATGGATGCACACGATCGTGGCCATCGTGGGTCACGATCGTGTTGTGTTAAATCTTTATCTTTTGGCTCTGTGTTACACACGATGGATGCACACGATCGTGGCCATCGTGGGTCACGATCGTGTGCAACCTGCCCACGGTCATGGGTTGATGCTGTCATGTGCGCACGATGGCTGCCATGACCGTGTGCACACGACCGTGGGTCCCATCGTGGGCACGGCCGTGCACACGATCGTGTGTCCCATCGTGGGCACGACCGTGTACACGATCGTGTGCATATAAACTTTTGGTATTGCCAATTTGATTTATTGTGTTATCTAGAATGATGTTTTGTGATTCAAAAATTGCTTGTTCAAACATTAATTACTATATAGCTTCTTATACAAACTCGTATTTGTCATTTCGTTGTAATTCATTAGTATATGACATATTTCATCGAGATGATGAACTTATCCGTACGAACTAATACACTGAGAACAGATAGACTACACATGATATGCAATATATTATGTTAATTCAATCAATAACTTTTTAAATAAGTGTATCGTTAACAAATAATTATTAATATATAAGTAACAACACCTAAATTGACGAGTAATTTGAGAAATTGGTGAAAATTTTTGATGTTCTTGTGCACACGATCGTGTGTCCCATCGTGGGTACGACCGTGTACACGATCGTGTGCATATAAACTTTTGGTATTTTTGCTAGTTTGATTTATTGTGTTATCTAGAATGATGTTTTGTGATTCAAAGATTGCTTGTTCAAACATTAATTACTATATAGCTTCTTATACAAACTCGTATTTGTCATTTCGTTGTAATTCATTAGTATATGACATATTTCATTGAGATGATGAACTTATCCGTACGAACTAATACACTGAGAACAGATAGACTACACATGATATGCAATATATTATGTTAATTCAATCAATAACTTTTTAAATAAGTGTATCGTTAACAAATAATTGTTAATATATAAGTAACAACACCTAAATTGACGAGTAATTTGAGAAATTGGTGAAAATTTTTGATGTTCTTGTGCACACGATCGTGTGCCCCATCGTGGGCACGACCGTGTACACGATCGTGTGCATACGTGGGTACAGTGTCAATTTGACATCATAGACACCGTGACATCTGGTTGCCAACGTGTCACACGATCGAAGCACATGATCGTGCCCATCGTGTGTACTGCAAAGGGCAACATCAAATTATTTTATTAAAAAATCCCATCGAGGGTCCCCCCCTCCTTTTTCAATATAAGCCTATCTTCATTGACTGAGAGTGAAATACATGAACCGTAGCCCCCCTTTTCACTACAAACCCTAATCAATTAACATCAGTTAAAATCCATTAAAATCAAATACGCGAAATGAGCGGCCGATTACGAGAAAGCGATTTAGGAGGAATCGAAGTACCACCACCAAAAAGAAGAAGGAGGATACCTCCTCCCAACCCACCATACAGAACTAGGCCGAGAGGAAGATACTCAATGCTCAGAGTAAGTTTTTTGATTTTGTTGTATGTGTAGTGTGTACTGCGAATTAATTTGTGTTTCATGAAACAGGGCCTATTTAAAAACACTGCGAGCACTCCAGTCATACTAGATGGTGATTGTTGTGCGGCGATTAATACGCCTCGGTGGCGATCGGCATTATGATCTGAGAGCCAAACATAGAAGACATACTCTGGGCAAGCACCCAGCAGTCGGCATCCACGGCGATCGTCTTTTGGTATCCGGCGATCGTCTTTTGGGATCTGGCGATCGTCTTTTGGGATCTGGCGATCGTCTATGATGTCCAACCAGAGACGATCGTCTCATGCCACGTATGAATCCAACATCCGTCAAAGTGTTCGGAGACCAAATCTTGGACGGTGACTCACGTGCAGATCCACAAAAGACGCCGACAGATAGGACCTTTGACCCCAGCCTGTCACCTACCTCACCTACCGACAAGGCCGCCGAAAGATACAAAGTGGGTCCTCCCCGGACAACGACTCAGGACGCGTGCAGGCTTCCTATTGGCTCGCACAGCTGGCTGCCAGCAGCAGCCTCAGACTTTAAGGGAACAGCCCCACGTGACGGGACGATCGGCCACCTTATTATAATATAGAAAACGGCGATCGCCCGCGATCGCCGGAGAGGCCACAACAGCCTTGTCTCCTATAAATAGGAGGCTTACAACAGTGTCCAGGGATACGCTATTACCTTCAAAAACACAATAATCACCACAGTGAATACAGAGAGAAATATACATTCTCATACACTTACAAAACACCGAAAAGCAAGAACTCACAGATCTACATATCTGGTTCTTCTGGCAATCTACACGCTCTATAGCTTAGATAACTAGAAGTCTTTACACTTATTGTAATAGATTCTAATATTAATATTTGTACTCAAAAGTATACTTATTAATAACATCTCGCGAGAGCATTCAAGCCCGGGATTAACAACCCCGAAAAATCTTGTGTCATTTATTTTCTCACGGAAGTGTTCTCGCATTTGTTTGTTACTCGATCATTCCAGCAATACTATCTCCGGATAATATTTTGGGTAACAACAATTGGCGCTAGAGGAAGGGCATCAAAACCTTCATTTTTATTCCTACCGTCTCGAAGAACACTCACTGTTCTCCGGACATATACTTGAAGAAACACTCACTGTTCTTCAAAGAAAGCCTTCAGAAAAATGACATCTGCAACGACTTCCAAGAGAGCCACCCTGCGATCTGCCGGAAACCTCATTCCGGCCCGGACCGAATCCCAGCCCACGGCGGAAGGCGACCACGGCGACGCAAGGCTCTTACTCCCGCCCCGAGGGACGGTCCTAGCCTCTCACTCGATCAGTTCCAGACTGCGGAACAGATTGAGGAGGCTATAGCCATCCTCAGGGAGCGACGGAGGGCATGCGACTCGCCCACCATCACTCCGTCAGCCATCCGCCGGGCAGGAAAATGGAAGCTCAAGGGGATATATGTTGAGAAATCGACGGAAAGCCCCGAGCTGCAGGAGAAAGCTCTCGTCAGGTGGGATGACTCCGTCTTCAGCCGCCTAGGGAGCGATCCCTCATGGCGACCCGGGCACTCAGGCCCCAGCTGGGAGACATCGGAGTCCGAATCCTTTACCAGGAGTTCGGCATATTTGACTCCCAGGAGACAAGCCGGTCAGCGAGCCCCCGCTCGCCCAAGGAATGAACCCACTGGCAGGGAGCTCATCGTCTACCATGGAGCCAGGAGATCTGTGCACGATCGCCTCGGCTCGCGCTCCGGGAGCCAATCAGCGAGCAGTCAGGCGACGGCGATGGCCGCCATGCAGCATCAGCTCGACGAGATGAAGGCGCTCCTGGAAATCGGGGCAGGCGCCAGGAGATCGATCGCCGGACCAAGTGAACCACTCGCGGTCCAGATCGAACTCGCCCCAGTTCAACCAACGATCGCTCCCCCACAAACACCTCTATATGGAGGAAGATCGGATCCGAAGACCCACTTGAGCAAATTCCGGATCTACATGACCGGATGCGGAGCATCAAATGCGACAAAGTGTCGAATGTTCCCGTTAACTCTGGGCGACCTCGCCAACAGGTGGTACATCTCACTACCACCTCGCTCAATCAATTGCTTTGAGAAGCTGGCGAGCGACTTCACGTCGTACTTCGCCGCCAAAGTCGCTCGCCCTGAAGGCCCCCACCGCATGATGAAAATCAAGCAGAGGAAGGACGAGTCAGATGAAGATTACATCGACCGGGTAGATGAGATAGTCCTCACCGGCGAGCCCATTAGCGACGAGCTCGCCCTCTATTCAGTCCTGGGGGGATTCTACGGCCACTCACCCATGTTCAGGCATCTAACAAAGGACATCCCCCCGACCTACTCAGTCTTCCGCGTCAGAGCCGCCGATTTCCTGGCCAGGCAGAGGATGCTCTCCCTCCGCTTAGGCGAGGAACCCTCCGGAGAAGGGAAGACGCCATCCCATGTCCAGAAGAAGGCGGTCGCTAAGCCCAGAAAGGCGGTCGCAAAGCCGCCTGGTGAATTCAAAGCCTTCGAGGATGTAGAGGTTCACCTCCTCCACAACCTCAACTTATCTCTAGCCCACATCTTTAATGCCATCAAGGGGCGCGAATGGCTTAACAAGCCAAAGCCGATAAGGGACCACAGTCATCTAGACCGCAGCAAATTCTGTGCCTACCACAAGAGTCCCGGCCACAACACCAGCCAATGCCGTGACCTCCTCAGACAACTTTGGCGACTGTTTGAGGAAGGCAAATTGGACAACTTGGTCACCAAGCCAGAACCTCGAACAGAGAGGACCGGAGGGCGCGAGCGCCGACAAAACGAAAGAACCCCTCCCAATCCGATCGCCAGGATCGAGCATGAGCCGGAGTACTCTGATGAATCGATCCCTCCGATCAATCCTGGCGGCCGGATCAATATGCTTCAAGCAGGAGGTGGAAACCTCGGGGGTCTTTCCCCGGTTTCCACCATGTCAAACAGGAAACGAAAGGCCGAACTGAGGGCATTCGTCGGGGTCCATGTCGTGGTACCTCCAGAGTCGACCATCTCTAAAGACGCGCCCATCACCTTCTCCAACAAGGACAGGGAGGGAGTACAATGCCCCAAAGAGGATGCATTGGTGATCTCTGCTTGTATCCTTGGGAAGATGGTCGATCGCATGCTGGTTGACAATGGGAGTTTCTGCAATATCATATTCAAATCTGCCCTGGACCAGCTCGGCAACTTGACCAAGTTCATCAAGCCGTTCGACACCGTGCTTCAAGGGTTCGGCGACAGCACAGTCCAAGCCTACGGAAGGATCAAGCTCTCTGTCGAGCTAATATGCTTTTACGATCCCAATGTTAGGATTACTAGGAACCTAAATTTTGTAATCATAGATAGGCCCAGCATCTATAATGGGTTCCTAGGTCGCCCCTTTCTAGAAACCTTTGAGGCGGTCGCCTCGTCTTTCTTTTACTGTATCAAATTCCCCACTACCGATGGGACGGTCGGTACTGTAAAAGGAGATCAGCTAATGGCAAAGAAATGTTTGAATTACTCCTGTGTCACAACTTCTTTCAATACTTCCCATGATATTTGTAACATTGAGACGATCGACAATCAACCAATGGATTAGCGCACGCTATTGATGAAGTTAGCGTACGCTAACCTGTCTGGACGTATAAAAACGTACAGCAGTCGGGAATTTCATTTCCCAACCCTTCCTACACGATCCCCTTTCGTCCCAAATCACCCAAACTTGGTTTTTAACCCCTAAACCTCAGATTTTGAGTTGGTTTATCAAGTGATAACGTCTAGGAAAGCTAGGAACAAGGATTATAACATCATTCTTGATTCTTTCGCCAGATTGAAGGTAATTGGCTTGAACTCTAATATTTTGGGATGTTTGAGATTCTTGATATATTTGGGTTGTTTAGTTCGTATCGATGGCTATGATCATATAATGTGAAGGGTATATATGTTTGTGATTGTGTTCTTCGTGTTCTTGATGTAGTTGGTGTTTATTGATTGATGATTCGAATATACCTTTGAATTCCGCCTTCAAGGTGTTTGATTGAAGTTTCGAAAGAGAAATTGATTGAAATATTTTAGTTAAGTTTGTATACTCGCCTTATCGAATCGATATATGGACTTTGCGGAATCATGGGAATGAATTCGTAATTGTTTGACTTAGATTGTTCGGACTTGTGTTTAATCAATATATTTTGGAATCGTTAGGGTTGTGGATTGGTTATACCGGTTGTTGATTATTATCGAATGTGTGTTAATAGATAATTGCAATAGGTGGTGATAATTGATCGTTAATTACGACCGTTGTGTTGCGGTTGAGGTTGAAGAGTTTGTAGATTGCTTTTGGTCGGGGCTGATGAGCTCGTAGATGAAGGCAATGGTTTTGGTAACGGCTTTGTGGTATCGGTATCGAGGCAAGTTATACTTGTTCAGTTTATAATATTTAATGAATGATTTCACTTTCATTTTCATTTATAATTCATATAGCAATGCTATTATAGATGTAAACTATCGGGATGATGATTTGTTTATCATGCCGTGGTTTGGGATAAATCATAATGTATATGATTTAATTGTGTTTGATTGAAGACACATATGTGAGTTATCTTTAATCTGTGTTATGGAATGTCGGATATCGAAGGTAGTTATCGTGATGACATGAGTATCGGGATAAAGATTTATTGGTATTAAATGGACGGTACCTTATTTAAGATTATTCGTATAACTGTGTATTTGTTTAGGGATGTTTGTTCGTGGAAAGGACATTGTTTTCGGCTTTGAGGTAATGTAAGTATTGTTCAGTTATGGGGATTGCGATTCCAGGATGGTTGTTTTGGATATTGTCGGTCGTGTCGATCTTTCATTATGCGTGTGTCTTTGTTCACCTCGGTGAGTCTTTTGATCCTTATCGGATATGTGATTTTTTGAGTTTCGTTGTCACGTTGCATCGTGATATATCTGGAGTCATATCTGCGTGCCGATCGGTTATGTGTAGGATTTTCAGGGCAGGCACATATAGACGTGTGATGGGGTCATGTCCTCACATTGGGCTGTGCACACGAGAAGATTACTTCGTGAGACTGATTAGGTACAAGACCACACGGGTATTTGATCGATACCCGGGGTGGCTTGTGCACGGATACATTTCCGGATCGGACGTACTGTGACGTCCATCTTTGAGCCATATTGTTTTGGTCGTTCATAGTCCATGTATGATTGGATATGTTCGACGGTTTGCGACTGGTTGTTCATACGCCCGAGGGGTATGTTCGACAGTCGAAGTTATTTTCTTGAGATCCATTATTGTTGATCGTTTGGAGTTTACCTTGTTGATGGTATTCTCGGTCGTTAATTGGTCCTTTGTTGATTGTGTTTGGAGTTTACCTTGTTGATGGTATTCTCGGTCGTTAATTGGTCCTTTGTTGATTGTGTTTGGAGTTTACCTTGTTGATGGTATTCTCGGTCATCGTTGATCCTTGTTGGTCATGTTGGAGCTGATCATGTTGATGAGATTCTTGGTCGTTGTTGATTCTTTGTTGGTCTTGCTTGGAGTTTGTCATGTTGGTGATATTCTCAGTTGACGTATAGGTTGATCTGGTTATTGATCGTATAAGCGTTTGGACTGTGCATCGATGTTTCGGATTTGTTATCATTATTTTGTGGTAGTTGATCTACAGATGTATTGTGTGTGTTTGGTTCTTATCAGGATTGGTATTTGATTGTGCGATCCGACGGACAGGATTTGGCACAGATAGATTATTTTCCGCTTATGAGTCATGATGATGTTTTTGAGGATTTTGAGTATTGTTTTGGTTCAGTCCAGATGACGGTTGTTGAGTTCATTTCGTCATTTGAGAATGCGAAATGTGGATTATGGTAAGGATTGCTTTGGATTGGTAAAGTTATGACGGTAAGATTACGTTGGTAGTGTCTTTACAGTATTATTACATTGGTATGTAATTATTTATGTGATGTGATCGATATCATTATTGAGTATTGTGACTGACCCCGTCGTGGGCTTTATTTTTAGGTACTCGGAGATCGAGCTAGTAGCGGTCGTGAAGAGATGAGCTTCCCGGGTGATACTGGCCGTGGCATTATTTTGGGAATCGAGTATTCTTTTCTGGTTGTTTTATTTCCGCTGCAAATATATATTTTGAACTGTTTTTTATCCGCTGCGTGTGTATATTTCAAAATGTCTTTCCTGTATTTTTACCAATCGTGTGTACATTTAAAAACGGCTTTTTGGGTACTTCGTAAACTTGGATTATTTCGTAAAACCGATTCCCTAAATCGAGTTTCCGCATTTTGGCCTTGAACGTTTTAACGATATTTTCATGACGGTATTTGATACTTTATAAATGACTTTTGTGAGTATTTGAAAACATTACCGTCATCGTCCTTTTTGGCGTTTTTGAACGTTTTTGAAAATGGATTTTAGTCTGGTGGGTTCCGGCGCGGGCCCCACGGCGCTGTAATATCCCGGATGGTTTTGGGGGTGTTACACCCCTCACCGGTCAATCTTTTAGCAAAATAATGAGCGTCAACCTCAGAAGTGACCGATCGTGCGGCAGCACGGTTCAAATCAGGGTGACAGCTGTGCACCAATGTCAACTTAGTAATTCTCCAAATAGTTGCACCCTCAATAGCACACAACCTAAACTGACAATTTTTTCGCCCACTCTTATAGACAAACACTATACGTTTATCGGCGGAACGATCAGTGATACATTGTAGCATGTTTTCCAAATGATACATTCCTACAGTTATCCTCAACTCTATCTTGGAACGAAAGGTGGACCCCAGCTCTAGCTGACCGGTAACCGGTGGAGGCTGCTCGACCCAACCCAAAGTCCCGGCACTACCGGGGTCCGGAAATGGAATGATCCAGTTACGCATTGATTGTAGATGCTCATGCTCGCTCGCAGATTGATGGTCGGATGAGAAGTTCCGACGACTCATAATCCTATCCATTTGGGCCGGTTGGCGAACCCAAGCAAGAAATTCCGCAGATAGTGACTCAAGCAAGTCTTTACAACAATCTTCATCTTCGGATGTATGCACATCCTCATCTTCCTCGTCTTTCTTATCTTCCTCGTATTGATACTCTTTGGAAGGCATGTCATAATTTATGTTGTCGGGCTCTACTCTCGAGCTGCTACATCCCATATTAACCTCGGGAGTGGAGGAGCTGCTGTTCTCAACATAGACCTCAGGATCCTCCTTGTATTCTACTAGTAATCGAAGTATCTCGGTATCGCCCCGTAATAGGAATTTTACTTTGTTTCCCTTGGCCATGTGTGTCAAGTACCATAATTTGTAATCGGACTCATTTGGACCACCCAAACCCTCTCTGATAACCCCCACGAGGTTTGCACGACTAACTTTGCTCGTGTCGATATAGACAAAAAAAGAGTCCCCGTCTGCATATGTCGATCGCTCCCAATGACCACCGTGATGTATCAAAATACGCTGCCACGACATCTGATTACCAAAAGATGAATAACTATTCAGAAAACTGAGCAAACAATATTATAAAACGGTCTGCCTTGGACATGACCGATGCACACGGTCGTATACTACCGTGCGCAGTGATCATGTGCAAGTTTCTGGCCATGAACACGATCGCTGCACACGATTGTAGACGATCGTGTTAAACGATCGTGAACACGTTAGTGGTGCGCATGATGACAAGGTCGTTGGACACGACCGTTGCACACGATCGTTGCACACGGTGGCTTCCCATCGTGTGCAGCGATCGTGTCCGTAAGAACAGATCGGGAATTTTTTTTTTCCATCGGTCAAATACTGATGCATACCTTCTTTATGAACTAAGAAGCACGACAAATGAAGTCCTATTTCAATGTCAACTTTTCTTTTCGAATAATCTTGTAATTTCTATAAGATTTTTTAGAGACCCTTTGTCAAAAATGGTTGTGTTGTTTTGATGTATATGTTTGTAGTTAAATTTTGGTTGTTGGACATTAATATCGATCGGAGCAGATGAGGAGGAAAGTAAAAAAGAAAAAAGAGAAGAAAAGTAGTTTAAATTAAAAAAAAAAAAGTGAGAAGTCAACATTACAACAAAAGAGAGGACATTTTAGTCTTTTTAATCAAAATGGTACTAAAAACTTATAGTTTTATGAATGAGGATATAGAACTCATCAATTTTATGATTTGGTATTAAAAAATTGATTCCCATATATATATATATAGATGTTTACTTTCGACTTAATGAGTTTAATGGGCTGAACGACTTATTCGCGTAGACATGGGTGAGTGTTTACTTACGACTTAATGAAAAATGAGGAGTCTGAATCGCTACTTGTCCCCATACAGACACAAAAATGACATCTGCTACCTTTCTCCCCTTTCAAGACCTGATCCTCCAGATTGGGAAGAAAAAAAAGAGAAAATTTAAAATATCTGAATAAAAACCAGAAGTTTTATTTTTTAAGAAAAAAAATATCTGGAATATCATAATTTTATTTAAAATTCGAAAATAAAAAGTAAATAATTTTTTTTTGAAAATTTTAAAAAATTTAAAAAATCTCGCAAAAAGATCGGAACTTTTATTTTTAAGAAAAAAATAACTGGAATAATAATATTAAAAATCAAATTTTTTTATTTACAATTCAAAATAAAAAGTAAAAATTAAAAAATTATGAAAATTCTCGAAAATTTAAAAAATCTGACAAAAAAATTGGAATTTTTATTTTTAAGAAAAAAATATCTGGAATAGTAATATTAAGAATCGGAACTTTGTATTTAAAATTCGAGAATAAAAATAAAAAATAAAATAAATTCTTAAAATTATGGAAAATTTAAAAAATTTGATAAAAAATCGGAGCTTTTATTTTTTAAGAAAAAAAATATATGGAATAATAATATAAAAAATCAGAATTTTTATTTAAAATTCGAAAATAAAAGTAAAAAATAAAAAAAAATATGAAAACTTAGAAATCTGACAAAAAAGATCGGAACTTTATTTTTTAAGAAAAAAATATCTGGAATAATAATATAAAAAATTAAAAAATTTTATTTAAAATTTGAAAATAAACAGTTTGGTTATTAATGTTTAAACTTGTCTACTTTGTGTTTGAATTTGGCTACTTTGTGTTTGAGCTTGATTTTTTTTGTGTTTGAAATTGGATTTTTAAGTACTTTATGAATTTATGTTTTGATTTTTGGAGTATCATTTATATGAATTCGTGTCATGTCGTGTCGTGTACCGCGCAAATTCGTGTCGTTTCGTATCATGTTTTCGTGTTAGGCACATAATATAAAATAAATATTAAAATATTATAAAAAATAATAATTTTAATATTATAATATTATTTTTATAGGTTTTAGTAGACGAAATGAAACGAATGGCAACGAAAACACGAATGTTTACACGAAATTTATGAAAATTCACATTATATTTTCAAATTTTAAAGTTTAGTATAAACAGAATTAATAAAATATACATTTTTATTAAATTAAATATAAAATATTATATTTGTTTATTTATTTATTTATTTCGTGTACTTCGTGTCGTGTCGTGTAACCAAAGGGTAAACACAAAACCGACACTAAATCTCGGTCGTGTACTTTCCTGTTCGTGTATTTTCGTGTCGTGTACTCAAAATGCAAACCCAAACACTAAGGCCATGTTATCTTTGCTGTTTTGAGGTCATTTTCTGTTTTTATTTTCGAAAACACTAAAAACATGTTCTTTTTATCATTTTTGAAAATGCATTTTGAAAAACAAAAAAAAATATTTGTACACAAAACGCAAAATGCCCAAAACCTCGTTTTGAGCGTTTTGTGTGTATTTCAACAAAAAAAAATCTTCAAAATACTCAAAATGCATTTTGAGTTTTTTTTTTGAATTATCCTAATTTGAAATTAAGTTTAAAATAAAGATTTATGAATTTAATATTAATATTACAAAAAAAATATTTTGCAAAATAAATTTAACAGAATGCGTTTTCAACAACTTTGAAAACAAAAATAAAAACAGAAAACATAAAATATTTTGCAAAATGAAACTACAAAACAAAATACAAACAGAACGCCCTCTAAATTTTCGTGTCGTTTAGTAAATTGGCGGGTATAATGATATCTTTGATTAAATTTAATCAGTCATAAGGAAGGGTTGATTAGCAATTATGTCATTTTCTTGAGGAACAATACACCTGAATTGCACCAGCCTGTTCCCAAAGAAAATTCGATCAAAACCCTTTCACCAGGATTCCTGGTAATCCCCAAATTACCCCTCATAATTACCTCTATTCCGCATCCCAACGAAGTATCAACGGTCTAGAAACAACCGCTGCCCATCCCGACCCTATCGACGGATGACATTATCTGAGAAACGGGTCCTTCAATAAAACGAGGTTAAAGAATTAGGGCTTTTTGCCACAATCTATATAAACGTTCCTGCTCCATTTTAATACGAAACATAGTTTCTCTCTCTCTCTCTCTCTCTCTCTCTCTCTCTATTTTATCTCCTCTGAATTTTCTCTGTTCAATTTTGTTTTCAAGCATCATGGCCAAGGGTCCTGGTCTCTACTCCGATATCGGCAAGAGAGCTCGAGGTTTTGCTTCGTAGTTTCATACTCTCCCATATTTTTCTAGTGTTTTTGTTGTGTAATCTCCTTTTTCGTTTTAGATCTACTGTACAGGGATTTCCAAAGCGACCAGAAATTCACAGTCACCACCTTGTCCCCCACTGGAGTTGTAAGTAATTTCGTTTGATGATTTTAACGGATCTGTTCTTTTTTCTTCCTTTTTGCGCTGGTGCTATGGTGTATGGTCCGAAATTTCGTCGATTTTATTTGCAGTTTTAGCTCGATTTACATGTATATATTTTTCTTAACTAATTATATTGAGCAAGTAATTTATGTATTGGTTTCTATCATATATTTTGGCTGTGGGGGAAATGCAAAAAAGTTGGTGAATGTTCCATGTTTTCTCTCAGATGCATTTTAATTATGTGCTCTTTGCTAGAGTGGGATTTGTTTAGATATCTTGGTAAATGTTGTGTTTTTGCTCAGATGCAGTTTATTTCGTTTACTATTTTGTTCATATGTCAGGCTCTTGATCGTGTTTCTGAGATAGTGATGAGCTTTTGGAGTTTTTATTTGAATCTGCATCCTGTTCATAGTTATAGTCCATGTACTGCCACCTTTGCCCTAACCTGACTGTATTGAATTTGAAATTGTATTGGCTTAGTCTATTCCCAAAACCCATCTGCTGCATTTTTATGAATTGCTAGTTTAGGTTTTGTTGATTATAGATGAATGATGAGTCTATAGTATGCATTTGATATGTAGAAGCTATTAGTTCATGTATGTTGCTTCAATTTATTTTTGACTAAGAGGCTGTTTGGTTGGGGGATTTGGAGGGGAGGGGAGGGGAAGAGAGGGATTTTAATTAGAACTCTTTGTTTGGTCCAGGGAGGAAAATTTTTAATCCATTTCCCCTCCCTTCCTTCATTTTACTTCCCCTCCAATATTCCCCTCCAATTCGAGGAATTGGAGGGGAGGGAAAGTTTATTTATGTAATTACTTAAATGCCCTTACCTAACTTTTAAGATAAAATATAAAAGTAAATATATTAAGGGTATAATAATTTGGTTTATTTTTCCTCCCCTTCCTTCTCTTCACCAAATAAGGTGCTTCTACTTCCCTCCCCTTCCCTCCTATATAATTTTTTTAAACAAGGTAAATATATTTTATATCCCCTTCCCTTCTTTCCTGTCCCTTCTATAAAGATCCCTCTACTCCCTTCCCCTCATTTGAACCAAACAGAGCCTAAGGTGATTTTGTTAAGGTATGTGTTCTCTTTATTAGGTTGCTTCGTCGCACATTGCTTGACTAATTTTGGCATATGTTGAATCTGTTGATAAAAATATGTTAATTCGTTTTTGTTCTGCTTTAGTGATTTTGATACTGTGGTTGCAATTTCAAAGCACCTCTCATTTGTTGTGTAGCTCCCACATGCATACTAATTATGTTTGATCCGGATTCTGGTGAGTGGTGGAAAATGTTTATGTATATGTATTTGAGAATGCGGAGAACAACAATGTGATATGCTCACCACTCATGCATGTTTTCGTGATGCCTCCTTAGTTTTTTGGTCATGTATGTTTTCATGATGCTTCCTTAGTTCAATGCACCTATGGATCTTGTGGTATCTTGATATCTGTTTTTATCCAATTTCTTGGATATTATTTTTCTTTTTTTGGGGTTGCAGACTCTCACATCATCGGGAACAAAGAAAGGCGACCTGTTTTTGGCTGATGTCAACACGCAATTGAAGCACAAGAATATCACCACTGATATTAAAGTGGACACTAGTTCCAATGTAAGCTCTTGCGCCAGTTACTCTTGGACTACATTTCATGATATCCTCATTTTTAAAAACAAAAACAAAAAAATGCTGACTTTGAAACAATCAAGATCATTTTTCTTGTTATGGTGGGTTTTTGTACAACTTTATTTCAAACGGGTGAATTGGATTGAAATGGATTTATTTTCCTTTGGAACATATAATTGATTTGTCTATCCGAATGCAATGCCAGCTTTTCACCACTGTCACAGTTGATGAGCCTACTCCTGGTTTGAAAACAATCGTTAGCTTTAAAGTTCCTGATCAGAGGTCCGGGAAGGTAGAATTCTTTTTATTTCCTTGTATTGTATTGTATTGCATTAGGCCGGATCCCGTTTAATTGTTTCTTCGCATTGACACATTGTAGTTTGAACTACAATACCTGCATGACTATGTTGGGTTAAGCTCAAGTGTTGGGTTGACTGCCAATCCCATTGTCAATTTTTCCGGTGTTCTGGGCAACAACAAACTTGCTGTGGGGGGAGACGTGTCTTTTGACTCGAAGGATGGGGATTTTACGAAATACAACTTTGGAGCAACCTTCACCAATGCTGATCTCATAGCTGCTTTGGCGCTGTAAGTGATCTTATTTTGTGTATGCCTAAATTATTATTACTGTTGTTGTCGTCATTATGAATTTTATGGATATACGGCTCCTAAAATAAGAAAATGACAATTTGCATTCTGAAAAATGAAAGAACTATGAAATACGGGTCTGAAAGATAAAACTATCTATTAAAGAGTTATAAATCTAAGGCTTTGGCGTCTTGCAATTTCTAGTTATTAATATTTAAAGACATACATTCTCACACAAAAGGCATGATACATAAATTTCATTTCATGTGTACGAGAAATATAAAAAGTGAAAGAAAATAAAATAAGTTATATTTGGTAATGATAAGGTTACTAATTGCAAGATGCAAAATATGACCTTAGACCTATCAAGTTGATAGGTTTATACTAGAGCCCCTAAATGGGTTTTCTCATCGTCCATGCCCTAAATCATTAAGTCCTTATTTAAGTATTCAGTTGTGGGCACTGAATTGGAAATAGGCTTTGGAGCCCTGTATGCTTAATGGATTTTCGGATCCTGAGATTAATAAACTGCTCTCTCTTGTTTTAGGAATGACAAGTGCGACACTTTGGGCGCGTCGTACTACCACACCGTGAACCCATTTAGCAACACTGCTGTTGGTGCAGAGGTGACCCATAGCTTCTCGAGGAATGAGAACACCATCACCGTCGGCACTCAACATTCGTTGGATCCACTGACCACTGTCAAGGCACGAGTTAACAATTTGGGGAAGGTGAGTGCTCTAATACAGCACGAATGGCGTCCGAAGTCTCTCATCACGTTGTCGACTGAGGTGGACACCAAATCTATCGACAAGAGTGCCAAGTTTGGGTTGGCTTTGGCTCTGAAGCCATGATGAATGTTGGCATTTGTTCACTTGTTCTTTATGGGTAATTTTCTGGATGTTTGGAGATGGTTCCTTTCGCTCAATTTCGACTTTTTTTTTTTAGTTTTCTTTTTATCATTTGTCTCGTGTGGAACACGACTGCATTCACACTTTCTTTGGAGGCCAATCTCATTTTTTGAGCAAGAGTGTTCTGAAGTGTTTTGGACATTTGATGACTTTGCAAAATAAAGAATCGGAGAAATAGGAGCAGATTAATTTTATTCTGTATTTTGCTCTCTATTTTCTATAAAAAGTAAACTATACCGTATTCTAGGAAATGCTTACAACCACCACTAGGATGTAGGGTAGGGTTGGGAAACCGCTTCTCACCATCCTGCCCCACCCGTAAAATCTTATACAGTTGGGGTTAATTTGCAATGATTTCGTCGCCATTCCATCAGTTTAGTCTCAACCTGCATTACGGCTGGCAATTCGTGCGTGTCGGGTCATTATCGGGTCGACATAATATCGACACGACATAATAAGGCCCGTTAAGTATATGCCCAACACGAACACGAACGGACACGATACGGATACGATATGACACTATATTTTTCGTGTTGACATGACACGATAATGACATGTTACGACATGAATCGATAAATTCAAATAAAAAATTAGAAAATAAACTAAAATATTCAAAATAATTATAAAATTAATGCTAAAAATATATAAATATTATCGGGTTACACGAATACGACACGAATACGAAAGTTATCGTGTTATACGAACACGATACGAACCCAACATGAACACGACACGAAATTAGCGTGTCCTTATCGTGTCGACATGGTAAGGAGGCCAAACACTTACCAATTAATTTCGTGCGTGTTCGTGTCGAGTTATCGTGTCGTGTCGAAAATTATCAGCCTTAACCTGCATGACCTCAAAAAATTATGTTAGAATTACAGTCGTCCCGTCCCGTCTCGCCCTCTCCTGGATTAAATTGCACCGCACAAGAATTACTCGGTGTGTTCGGTCCGGTCCCACATTTGACACGCGCCACCCACCCACACGCAAGCCTTACTATGATCTTTTTTTTTTGGAGTAGTATTTTCTTATGGTTTAGAAAAAGATATAACCAAAACAGTTGAGAGAGAGACAGAGAGAGCCGGGCACGAGACATTACTATTTGTAATTTAGAAAAAAATATTCTTATGTACGGTGTTACTTTTTGAGTATATATAAATAAAAGTGTTATTTTTCAGTACTAAGAGAATTATTTCGTAACAAAAAAGTTATTTCATCCGTCCAGATTGAAATGCTACATTTAATCAAAAAATATCTATTTAAAAGTGCTACAATTTATTGAATATCTCTAATCTTATCAAACCATTACAATTTCTACTTTAATTTCCACCACGCACTCATCATGATGTCTTTTACTTTTTAATCTACACATCACAAATATTTACAAAATTTATGCATCTATGACACTCCATAATTCACCTAAAATACACATTAATTTTTCACATGTTGCCACTGGATTGAGACACAGCGAGCACTTACTTAATTATTAAATAATGAGGTAATACAATCAAAGAGCCACTTTGATTAGGTGGACTACAATATTTGTCAAGAAACTTTATATGGACAAATTCTAGCCAATTTGAGTGTTTTTGGACCATTTTACCTTTACTTTTCACTTTTCCCCTATTTTCTCTTTATTTTTTCCCATTCTTTTTTTTTTTCATTTCTTCTCCATCTTCTCTTTTCTCCTTTTCTCTCTCTCTCTCTTTGCACAAATATTCTCTCCACTCTTCATTTATTTATTTTTCTCTTTTCTCTCTTTTCTCTCTCTTTCTTCTTCACCGTTTTTTCTTGCTTCTTTTTTTCTTCTTCATTTTTTTTTCTTTTACTTTTTCTGATTTCGCGACTTGAAGTCGATTTTGAGGTATTGTTTTGTATTTTGTAGATTTTAAGTTTAAAAATATGTACATCGCACTTATATGAAATATTGAATTCGTAACATGGAATTATAACAAACTGATACGAATTCATAAAATCGTAACATGGAATTATGACAAAGTGATATGAAATCATAAATTCGTAACAGAGAAACGAGGCATATTTATATGAACTGTAAAATTCGTAACATAGAATAATGACAAACTGATACGAGATCGCAAATTCGTAATAGAGAAACAAGTCATGTTGATACGAAATAAAAAAAATTATAATTCGTAATAGAGAAACAAGTCATGATGTAATGGAGCGCTTTTTCGGATCTTGAGACGATGTCGAGGAGTTTCATGAAGGCTCCAAATGTTGATTTCAGCGGATATCCTTTACTGTGTTCTCCCCACCAGTTAGCATAACCCGGTGGTCTTCTGATGCCAGATTCTTTCGACTAAAAGTTCATTTGTTCTACAATAAACAAACAATCAAATCAAATCAAAAATTCGTAACATGTAAATAATATTACGAAATAGCAAATTATGTTACAAAATTATAATTCGTAACACAGTTACAAAACACAACCTGTTACGATTTTACAATTTCGTAACTGATCAGAATTAGTTACGGCGTAATAAAAATTCACAACAAAAGCAAAGGAGTACAATGTTACGAAATTCGTATCAACAATAAGTGTTACGAAATTATACTTCTTAACCGGGTTAAAAAAACAGGACAAAAAATATGTACATCGCACAAATGTGTTACGAAATTTAAATTTCGTAACTTCGTAACATATCACACGGCAGAATTAGTTATGAATTTCGAAATTCGTAACATATGTTAGGAAATTGATAAACATTTATTACGAAATACGAAATTCATAACAACATAATTAATAGTGTTACTAAATCTCACAAAAAACCCCAATAAGCTTAAAAATGACCTTACGAATTACGAAATTCTTAACAGAATACAAAATATCCAATACGAAATTCTAAATTCGTAACAAAGTTATAACCTTATTATGAAAATCACATTTCGTATTACTTATTCTTGCTTTTCGTATCATTACCCCAAATGTGTCGCAAAATTTAAATTTCGTAACTTCGTTACCAGATCTCACACAACAGAATTAGTTACGAATTTCGAAATTCGTAACATCTGTTACGAATTTGGTAACATTTGTTACGAAATACGAATTTCATAACAACATAATTAACGTTGTTACTAAATCGCACAAAAAACCCAATAAGCATAAAAATGACGATACCAAATACGAATTTCGTAACAGGGATACAAAATATCCAATACGAAATTTTAAATTCGTAACAGAGTTATAATCTTATTATGAAAATCACATTTCGTATCATTTATTCTTGCTTTTCGTACCATTACTTCAATACGAAAATGTAAAATCGTATCAGAATATTCAATACGAAATTGAATTTTTCGTAACATGTGTAACAGATCTGAGAAAAACAGGCGATAATAACAAGATTCGTATGAATTCACCTATCAGTTCAACCACAAATCGTATCACTCACCAATCGTAACAGTTACGAATTCGTAACATGTATACCAAATCTCCAATACGAAAATTTCAAATCGGCACAAATGTGTTATGAAATTCGAATTTCGTAACTTCATACTGATACGAAATGATAAAATCTTAACAATAAATCAAGGCATAGTGATACGAAATGACAATATTGTAACATGGTAACCCAGTACGAAATTAATAAATCGTAACAACTGTAAATTTGTAACCATGTATGCAAACATGCGAAAAACTAGATCTAAAACACCAATACATATAAATCGGTCGGAAATCACCCCAAATATAACACGAATAACCAGGAATCATATGAAAATTTATAAATCATCAAAAATAAACGAAAATAACATTATTTCAAGCCAGATCTAGGATTTTTCTAGAGAGAGAGATGGAGAAAGAGAAATAAAATCGAAAGAGAGTGTAGGGAAGATCCCGAACCTTGAGTTTTGTCGAGAATATTACGAGCTCCATGGTGGTTTGTGGGGTAGCAGCGGCGGCGACGATTTCCCGCGAGATTTTGAATATTTTTAGATAGAGAAAGAGAAAGAAATGGAGAGAGAAAGATGAGAGGGGAGAAGAAAGTGAAGGGTGGAATGAACAGATGAAAAGAGAGGGGAAAGAGAAAAAAGATGAGATAGAAAACGGAGAGAGAAAGATGAAAAGAGAGGAGAGAGAAAAATAATAAATGAAAAGAAAATGATTAGATAAAAGTAGGTGGATTGAAGGATAAAATCGTGTTGTAATATTAGCTAGAATTTGACAATATTAAGTTACATGACATAATTTGTAATCTAAGAAGTCAATATGGCTACATTTCCACTCCTCTCTATTATTAAATGTATTTTTAAAATATTTGAAAAAAAAAAAATTCCGTCATACGGCGACCTAGTTTAGTTAGTTACTATTGACAAGGGTTTAACCTTTTTTCTTCCAGTCGCTCTCTATATTTCTTACACCCTCGTCGGGGGCGCTAAGTTCCGAGTCGCCGGAGCACCACCGTCTTCTGGGGATCGCAGCACTTATCTTTTGAAGCCCTATAACCTGCAGAATATAAATACTTCAGAATTGAATAAGTGAAATTGGGGAAATCTTCGCCTATGAAGCTGAAAGGAAGCCAAAATATGAGGCTACGGCTTCTCCTGTCGACTCTATCCTCCACGCCGATCCTCATAGAGGACATACGCACTGAATCCACTTGGCCCGGCCTCCGCCCACACGAGGTGTCGTTCCTCCGCCTCCTGGAGGAAGTCTCCGATGGCTGCGTTGTCGAGATCAACGACACCGGTATTTTAAAGCAATCGGCTAACGCTTGATTAAATTTGTTTTGTCTCTATGTAGTTTCTGAACTTGATTTGTGATGTCAGGTACAAAAGTCAGGTACAAGCCTGGGATTGTGGTCGGCGGGAGGCATTTAATTCATGATTGTGGGACAAGCCGATCTATTGGTTATTTCTTGGAGCCATTGATTGTGTTGTGTTTGTTCGGGAAGAAGCCCCTGAATATCAAACTTAAAGGTATTTTCTTATATTTTTATTTTATTTTTTTATCTTTTTTTTTCTTGTATATTTATTTATTTCTTGGTGTGAAGCGTGGTCGATTAATTTTATTAATTGCTGTTTTAAGTTAAAATTTGGAGGATTTCTTCATTTTTCTCTTTTCTCTCTTTTCTCTCTCTTTCTTCTTCACCTTTTTTTCTTGCTTCTTTTTTTCTTCTTCATCTTTTTTTCTTTTAGTTTTTCTGATTTCGCGACTTTAAGTCGATTTTGAGGTATTGTTTTGTATTTTGTAGATTTTAAGTTTAAAAATATGTACATCGCACTGATATGAAATATTGAATTCGTAACATGGAATTATGACAAACTGATACGAATTCATAAAATCGTAATATGGAATTATGACAAAATGATGTGAAATCATAAATTCGTAAGAGAGAAACAAGGATATTTATATGAACTGTAAAATTCGTAACATAGAATAATGACAAACTGATACGAAATCGTAAATTCGTAATAGAGAAA
This sequence comes from Orobanche coerulescens, assembly GCA_033398695.1. Lineage (NCBI taxonomy): Eukaryota > Viridiplantae > Streptophyta > Magnoliopsida > Lamiales > Orobanchaceae > Orobanche > Orobanche coerulescens. The sequence continues at coordinate 218,868,169 of CM065804.1, forward strand.
CAAGTCATGTTGATACAAAATAAAAAAATTATAATTCGTAATAGAGAAACAAGTCATGATGTAATGGAGCGCTTTTTTGGATCTTGAGACGATGTCGGGGAGTTTCATGAAGGCTCCAAATGTTGATTTCAGCGGATATCCTTTACTGTGTTCTCCCCATTAGTTAGCATAATCCGGTGGTCTTCTGATGCCAGATTCTTTCGACTAAAAGTTCATTTGTTCTACAATAAACAAACAATAAAATCAAATCAATAATTCGGAACATGTAAATAATGTTACGAAATAGCAAATTATGTTACAAAATTATAATTCGTAACACAGTTACAAAACACAACCTGTTACAATTTTACAATTTCGTAACTGATCAGAATTAGTTACGGCGTAATAAAAATTCACAACAAAAGCAAAGGAGTACAATGTTACGAAATTCGTATCAACAATAAGTGTTACGAAATTATACTTCTTAACCGGGTTTAAAAATAGGACAAAAATATGTACATCGCACAAATGTGTTACGAAATTTAAATTTCGTATCTTCGTAACATCTCACATGGCAGAATTAGTTATGAATTTCGAAATTCGTAACATATGTTAGGAAATTGATAAACATTTATTACGAAATACGAAATTCATAACAGCATAATTAATAGTGTTACTAAATCTCACAAAAAAAAAACCAATAAGCTTAAAAATGACCATACGAATTACGAAATTCTTAACAGGATATAAAATATCCAATACGAAATTCTAAATCCGTAACAAAGTTATAACCTTATTATGAAAATCACATTTCGTATTACTTATTCCTGTTTTTCGTATCATTAACCCAAATGTGTTACAAAATTTAAATTTCGTAACTTCGTTACCAGATCTCACACAACAGAATTAGTTACGAATTTCGAAATTCGTAACATCTGTTACGAAATTGGTAACATTTGTTACGAAATACGAATTTCATAACAACATAATTAACGTTGTTACTAAATCGCACAAAAAACCCAATAAGCATAAAAATGACGATACCAAATACGAATTTCGTAACAGGGATACAAAATATCCAATACGAAATTCTAAATTAACAGAGTTATAACCTTATTATGAAAATCACATTTTGTATCATTTATTCTTGCTTTTCGTACCATTACTTCAATACGAAAATGTAAAATCGTATCAGAATATTCAATACGAATTTTTCGTAACATGTGTAACAGATATGAGAAAAACAGGCGATAATAATAAGATTCGTATGAATTCACCTATCAGTTCAACCACAAATCGTATCAATCACCAATCGTAACAGTTACGAATTCGTAACATGTATACAAAATCTCCAATACGAAAATTTCAATTCAGCATAATTGTTTTATGAAATTCGAATTTCGTAACTTCATACTGTTACGAAATGATAAAATATTAACAGTAAATCAAGGCATAGTGATACGAAATGACAATTTTATAACATGGTAACCCAGTGCGAAATTAATAAATCGTAACAACTGTAAATTCGTAACCACGTATGCAAACATGCGAAAAACTAGATCCAAAACACCAATACATATAAATTGGTCGGAAATCACCCCAAATATACCACGAATCACCAGGAATCATATGAAAACTTATAAATCATCAAAAATAAATACTAAAATAACATTATTTCAAGCTAGATCTAGGATTTTTCTAGAGAGAGAAAGATGGAGAAAGAGTAATAAAATCGAAAGAGAGAGTAGGGAAGATCCCGAACCTTGAGTTCTGTCGATAATATTACGAGCTCCATGGTGGTTTGTGGGTAGAATGGCTGATTGCTTCCGTGAGATTTTGAATATTTTTAGATAGAGAAAGAGAAAGAAATGGAGAGAGAAAGATGAGAGGGGAGGAGACACTGAAGGGTGGAATGAAAAGATGAAAAGAGAGGGGAGAGAGAAAAAGAATGAGATAGAAAACAGAGTGCAGAAAGATGAAAAGAGAGGAGAGAGAAAAATAATAAATGAAAAGAAAAGGATGAGATAAAAGTAGGTGAGTTCAAGGATGAAATCGTCCACAAGTTGTAAAATCGGTTAGAATTTGACAATATTAAGTTGCATGACATAATTTGTAGTCTAAAAAGTCCATATGGCTCCTCTCTATTATTAAATGTATTTTTAAAATATTTGAAAAAAAAAAAATTCCGTCATACGGCGACCTAGTTTAGTTAGTTACTATTGACAAGGGTTTAACCTTTTTTCTTCCAGTCGCTCTCTATATTTCTTACACCCTCGTCGGGGGCGCTAAGTTCCGAATCGCCGGAGCACCACCGTCTTCTGGGGATCGCAGCACTTATCTTTTGAAGCCCTATAACCTGCAGAATATAAATACTTCAGAATTGAATAAGTGAAATTGGGGAAATCTTCGCCTATGAAGCTGAAAGGAAGCCAAAATATGAGGCTACGGCTTCTCCTGTCGACTCTATCCTCCACGCCGATCCTCATAGAGGACATACGCACTGAATCCACTTGGCCCGGCCTCCGCCCACACGAGGTGTCGTTCCTCCGCCTCCTGGAGGAAGTCTCCGATGGCTGCGTTGTCGAGATCAACGACACCGGTATTTTAAAGCAATCGGCTAACGCTTGATTAAATTTGTTTTGTTGGATACTTTTCTCTATGTAGTTTCTGAACTTGATTTGTGATGTCAGGTACAAAAGTCAGGTACAAACCTGGGATTGTGGTCGGCGGGAGGCATTTAATTCATGATTGTGGGACAAGCCGATCTATTGGTTATTTCTTGGAGCCATTGATTGTGTTGTGTTTGTTCGGGAAGAAGCCCCTGAATATCAAACTTAAAGGTATTTTCTTATATTTTTATTTTAATTTTTCATCTTTTTTTTTTCTTGTATATTTATTTATTTCTTGTTGTGAAGCGTGGTCGATTAATTTTATTAATTGCTGTTTTAAGTTAAAATATGGAGGATTCTGTCCAATATATTTGCAAAGTAAACGATCAACTGATAAGGAAACATCTGATCTAACTGGCCTAACATAGTTTGATTTGGTTTAGTTCAATTGTAGTTCTTTGTGCTCTATTGACTTTTAAATTGCATATAGTTGGTGATGTTGCTTTCGCCACATCTGAGTTACTCATCATCGTCATCATCATCATCGATTCCATCAACCGCACCTTAATCCCTACTATGATGGGTTAGGTGACATGAAGATTGTAGTGTCAATTAGTTGTCTAAAATTAGTTTAACACGATAAATTCATGCAATAAGCAAAGTGGTAAATTTTACACCGGATGCCCTTCTTGTAGCGACCTTTGCACGAAGGATCCAGTTACATGAAAAATATCATGAGACAGGCAATGAATTGAGATAATTGAGAAAATATCATACGAAGGAGAAATTGGACTTTGGTTCAAATGATGCATAAATTTTAAATTTATCGAGCTTGAAACAAATTACACTTGTATCAAATGATAATGTTAGGGAAGTGCAGAAAAGAGAGTACATTTTTCCTCCGCTTTGGGTTTTCGCCTGCTCAGGTTACTCCATTTAATGAAAGTCCATATGCTTTCATATATTTGAATGATTCCTAGTTATCTGTTCCTGCCCTCTTAGGTATCACAAATGATTCCAAGGACATCTCCGTTGATACGTTTCGATCTACTACGTTGCCCATGTTGAAGCAGTTTGGAGTACCTTCAGAAGGACTCAATCTGAAAATCGAGAGCCGTGGTGTACCCCCTCATGGCGGTGGCGAAGTTATTCTTTCAGTCCCCATTTTGCAAGAAAGTTTAAAAGTAAATACTGGCATGCTTCTCTTTAATTCCCCCCCCCCCCCCCCCAACCCCTTCTTTCTCAGACACACACGGCGTCCGCATTAGAAAAAATCATCATTTTTTTTTGGTGGGACAGGCGATTACCTGGATTGACGAAGGGATGGTTAAGAGGATTAGAGGGGTCACCTTCTCAACTAAAGTATCTGTGCAGTTTGAGAATACCATGATACATGCGGCTCGTGGCATATTCAATCGCTTGCTTCCAGATGTTCACATATTTACCGATCATAAAGCTGGACAGCAAGCTGGAAAGTATGCTTTTTTTTAAGCATTATTCAAATATAAAAGGGACAATTGCAAAAAGCACCCTTGAGGTTTGACTTAATTACAGGGGGGAAAATATCTAACCGTTTAATATCACAATAAAAAGCCCTCAGGTCTGATACAGTTTCAACAACACGAGGGGCCAATTATAACATTTTTGTGTGGTGGTGGTGGTGGTGGTGGGGGCGTGTTTCTTTAAAGTGGCCGTTTTTTTTTTTGTTTGGGTGTGTGTGTGTGGGGGGGTGTATTAGGTGAACCCTATAAAGAAAATTCTGCCGACTGTTCAGCACAATGCCACTCGCGATTTATTCATTTTGAGTTATCTTCATATGCAGTTCACCTGGTTATGGAATTTCACTAGTCGCGGAGACCACATCGGGTTGCTTTATCTCTGCAGACACAGCAGTTTCATATGCTCGGGCTGAGGACGAGAATGAACTTGAGGACGAGAAGAAAGAATTGAGCCCTCCTGGAGACATTGGTGAAAAAATTGCATCGGCCTTACTGGGTGAGATTGAACAAGGGGGGGTGGTGGATTCAACTCATCAGGTATATTTATTACAAGACTTGCACTCTTAACTTAATCCCCTTACGTTTGATTGCCTTAATGTTCCTACTCGATTATTATTTTTTTCGTTCTCATAGTTTATCAGCATATGATTTGAATGTAGCTTGTGCGCCTGAAGTTTAGAAAGATACTGTGTTTGTAGTTATTCAAATTGAATTGGAATGGATTATATATAGGGATAATTACAAACACTACCCCGAGGTTTGGTTTAATTAAGGAAAAACTCAATTGTCAGTTGAAAATTACAAATATCCCCTTGATATTTGATTCTATATTACAATAAGGGTGTATTTGTTAGGTAAAACACAGACTTTAAAATGGTGCTTGTAAACACTCAAGGGGGTAAATTGTAATTTTGAAAGATAGTGAGAGTTTTTTTTTGTAATCTGACTTAACCTCTGGGCTAGTTACTATTTGTTAATTATCCCTTACATTTACGGAGTTGTGAACAAAATATGGTAAAACTAAAATTATCCGTGAATATTGAGGTGGTTTTTAAGATGGTATGTGATTGATATGTGGTTTGTTTTGTTTTATTTAAGGCAAAATAGTTCTACTAGGGACTGAAGTTTGCTATTTTTATCACTTAAGGAACTAAAGTTTTAAGTGTTTCAAACAAGGGACTAAAGTTTAATTCGTTTCACCCGTTAGGGACTCCGTTAGTTTGGTCCCGTTAAGTTTTAACGGATTGATGACATGGCCGTTAAGTGCCACGTGTCAGCATTTTATTGGACGGTAATAATAATTATTTTTTGCAGGGCTTGTTGTTTCTCCTCTGCGCTTTGTGTCCTCAAGATGTTTCAAAGGTTCGTGTCGGAAAGCTATCGCCTTACGGCATTGAAGTCCTTAGGCACATTAAAGATTTTCTTGGTGTTCAGTTTGTGATAAAGCCAGATCCTTCGACAGAGACAGTCATTCTTAAGTGCGTTGGATGCGGACTGAAGAATCTGTCTAGAAAAATTTCCTGAGAAATCGAATGGTTCGAGTTTGTGATGATACAATTTTGGTTTGTTTCTTCTAGTTATAATTTCATCCTCTATAATTTATTATTGTCTTGATTTCCTGCCCAACACCGACGGGATTACTGAATGTTAAATGCGGGTGTAAGTTCTGTGCTGCCCTTCTTCACAGCAAATGTCATTTTATACAGTATCTTTTTTTCTCAAATTCTTAGCAAATTTACAGCAAAAGTTCTGTTCATGCCAAAATAAAAAAATAAATAAAAAATTATAAATATAAATTCGTGATAAAATAGAATAAATTTCTATCTACTAGTGAAAATCAAATATGCATTAGAAGAAAAGTGGCACTTTGGTCGTTCTTTTATTACGGCTATGTTTGTACTGCTTTATTGTTTTCACCCTCTTTTCACCGACTATATTTTGTGATCTATATGTAAGAAAAAAATAATAATCCGTGGGATCTTGTTAGATTCGTCTTGATTTGTATATTTAGAATATCAATTTTTTATATTCTTTTACTAATAAATAATTAAAGGTATTAATAGTTAAAGTTGCCTATTGGCTACACTCTAGCCGACAACTGTCTCATGTAGTATGGTCGGCTAAAATATAGCCGATGACTTTTGCAATCTTCTGCTAAAGGTTTAAGATATTAACCGATGACCACTACTTGTCGTGACCGACGTAGCCGATCCGAAACAAACTTTGAAGAAATAAAGGTCAATATATGCGGAGGGGGGGTTTTGAAGTCGCACATTACATGTACGAAATAATGCCAAAAAATTTCCTTACACTGTGGAAATCCATGTTATTGATATTAAAAGTTTGTTTTTTTAAAAATTATATAATATATTAAAACTGTATATTTTATTTTAAAAGAGTTGTGGTTGTCTATATAAAAATCATATATTTATAAATAATCAATTTGTCTTAAGATTTTAGCCGGCGATAAATTTAAATGTCGGGTAAAATTCTAAAACTTTAATTTTTTTTTTTTTTTTTGATACCGAGGTTCCAAGCTTACACCTGACTAGTCCTCGGGATAACAGCTCCGGCCCCACAGTACTGCTACCAGTTAAATCGCGAGATGTGTATCTGGCTCCAAGGTTCTTAAATATCCTCAACTTTAATTGACGATAGAGAAAGTGGTCGTTAAAATCTTGAGATTTTAGCCGACTCTAGCTTATTTAGAAAGTTTATAAGTTTATAATATTTAAATAATTCTCGTTTGGTTGGAGAGCATATTTGAGATATTCAAGCTTATCTCAACTGTTTTTTTATTATCATCCCAAATAAGCTCCATGAGCTTTTTTTCATTTTTAATACTCCCTCCGTCCCACCCATCTTGAGCGTTTGTTTTTCGGCACGAGATTTAACAAAAGCTAAAAAGTAGTGTATAAAGTGATGGTATGAATATATATTATTTAAAGTTGTGAGAGATAAATGTGTTAAAAGGAAATTACCAAGTATCTTGGGACGGCCCAAAAAGGAATATGAACCAAGATCGTGATAAAACACCCTAAAGGCAATCTTTTATACTTAAAACATCTACTTGAATAGTCGGTTTAAAAAACATGATTTTATTTCAAAAGAAGACGCTTTCAAAATAAAATCTTAATTCTAATTGAGATTTATATAATAATTCCTAAAACAAAAATTTATTTTAATAAATAAATTGATCGAAAAAATTAAGCCAGAGTAAATGATTTAATTTTTTTTTGGATGTATTATAGAGAAGATATGCCGAGCATCGAGTCAAAACTAAAGTTGGTTTGGAATAATTTGAATTTTTTTTTGATACCGATATTCTAATTCTCGAGATAACAGTTTCGATCCCACAATACAGCTACCAGTTAAATCGCGAGATGTGTATTGACCCAAGAACAATTTGAATTTGGGTTCATAGTTTACGCAGAGAGAGACAACAAATGAAAAAAAAAAAGAATTTGGGTTCAAAGTTTACGCAGAGACAGACAACAATGAAAAACAAATGGAGATGCGGGGTATCGATCCCCGTACCTCTCGCATGCTAAGCGAGCGCTCTACCATCTGAGCTACACCCCCTGATGTAAAAATTGGACCGACATGTTTTAATATACGATATTTGTTATCGGAAACATTATTTATTATGGCCTGGGCTCTTAAAAAGAAAAAGGGCCCAGAAGAGTCCACTTCACCAACTAAGAATTTTTGTATGGATTACATGGTAATATTGTACTACATCCCACTTATATTAATTGTTTTTTTTTTTAAGTTTGAACTCTAATTATATATTATTTCTCAAAATATAATTACAAAAAATATTTTATGTTAAAAAATATTTTCTATCGAATCTAGCAGTATAATTTCATAAAAATTTATAATTATTTTTATGAAATAATTTATGATCGAAGTTCGACCTGAAAATAAAATAAAATTATCAATTAGTATGAAATGAAGGGTGTGATTTATTTTCATATTCCACTTATATTCTTATTGATTGTGAAAAATAATTTCGGACCTTGCCAAAAAAAATAATAATAATAACTTTCTGAGAATAAAATTATTTCTCGAGATAAGACTATCCAATTGAGACCGAGAAGTATATTCTAACAGGCATTAATTTACTGACGATATCGTGTAATTTCCTTCTTGCTGCCAGTGAATGTTCTGCCATTTTCCAAAATCACATTTCTTTTTTATTAATTCATCGATTAAATCATTTTCCTTTTGAACTCAAACCTCTATAAATTAATAATATCAGGATCGAGAAATTTTATTAATTCAAAGAGATATTATACGATTGATAAATAAAATCTTATTAACTTAGAGAGGTTTTAACATATGGATTATTGACTTTCAAAGTTTCAGGTTCTATAAGTCACTTATAATGTTAATGTACATTAATTATTCATGAGAAATAAATCAAAACACAAGTTCATATTATCATTATATGAATGTATACTCACGAAAAGAAACATTACAAGCAGGGGAAATATACGTAAAAGTCCCAATATTTTAGGTCAGTTTATGATTTAGTCCCAAATTAATTTTTTTTACGAAAAAATCCAAATACTTTGGCTCAGTTTATGATTTAATCTTAATATTTTGAGTCGGTTTAGTCTCAAATTAAACCTAATCGGTCCAACCCTTTTTTACCTTTTCAGCAGGTAAAAGGATATTTATGAATTTTTAATCAAGTAAAGGGCTTTTATGAAAAATCAAGTCAAATAGGTCAAAATTGACCTCTAAAACCATCTTCCCCACAACGTATAACAAAATCTTACGCCAGTAATATTTGTATTCCATTCTCTCTCTCTTATTACTAATCGCACCCAACTTCTCCCCTCTTAATATTCTAATATATTTCCAGTATCTATACATTGAGAGAGAGAGAGAGAGAGAGAGAGAGAGAGAGAGAGAGAGAGAGATTTATATAAAAAGACCCACAATATGAATTTTATCTTAGGATTCCAAAATTTTGCTTTCTATACTACACCAACACCCTCCTCTAAAGAGGAAGAAAAGCCAAGCCTCCAATGGTTGATCCGGTCGATCATGCATGAAGAAATGCAAGCAGTCGCAACCAACAACAAACGCAATACCCACATCACATCATAAAAAATAAATGCTGCAATCAGACCGTGTACGCCTGTTGGATCGTGTCTATGTCGAGATTCTTCATCTTTATAACTGATTCAACATGGCCCTTCAGTGTATGCAGCTCTCGAAGCCTGCAACAAGATAGACAGGTGGTTAAGTAGTGGTCCCATATCGATCAAGGGGATATTTTCCCTAGAGTCTACAAAACACTCCCCAAGTATGATAAGAATCAAATGAAAATAATTTCCAATGCCTATTTCTTTAAGGAAAAATAAAATAATAAAAACTAGCAAAAGAATTTAGGCAAGATAAAAAATTATACCAAATAAACAGCTGAAAATGAAAAGAAAAGAGAAAAAGGAATCTAAGTTTCTACCTTGCTATCTCTGCTCGTCGCCTTGCCTCTTCAGCTATCTGATTAAGATCATTGTGATGACTAGTACGTTCACCATATTGTGTCTGAGCAGTATGAAGCCCGTGTAGGGTCCTTTGCGCCTGCGCCCACTTAAGCTCGCGATCTTCCTTACCAAAATCCTTTTTCCTTGTAAATGCAATCTGCAACATCCCCCCCCAAAAAAATATTAAAAACAAAATACAAAAGCTTCACAAGTATACGTGACTCGGAAAAAAGAACAAGAGTGGCTCTTTTTTCATACCCTCTGCTCAATGACAAGATCCCAGGCCCTTCCACTCAATGCGTATCTAATGAAGAATTTGATGAGATCAAGTGGGAAATAGAAGACGATATTATATAACCATATAACCCCAGCCCAACCCCAGCCTATCCCTTCTATTGCTGCAAAGCTCCAGTTCGCATATACTGCAATCAATGTAGCAATCTGCCATAAAAAAACAAATTAGAAGTGTCTGAGGTAAGAAAAAGGGTACATACACGATACTATTAGCATTTACAAAATATATATAAATAAATAGTTAAAAAGGAGGGATAAAATTTGCGTACTAGCTGAGCAACAAGGAAAGCCCCCATGAGAAGAAGCCCCGGACGCTCGACGAAAGACCAACTTCTAGATCTTGTCACGAATATGAGAGCCTGGCTGACTATACTCACTTGCAAGTATATTGCCGAGGCAAGCATTCTGAAGTTGGGGTTTACTGTTCTCTCAAGAGACTCAACTCCGAATGTTTTCTGCAAGTTAGGAGACAAGGTGAACATAAACATTTGAATTTGGAACAACATCAAATTAGAAATGTCAGTTCATAATCATAATCATGCTTTCCTAATTAATAACTTATATTAATGAAAAATGGCGTATGTCTAACTAATTTTGTAATTTAATTTGTAATATTTAAAAAAAAAAAAACACTTGCAGGGAAGAAGTCTGTGTCGTAAGCTGCCCAGAAGAAAATGACGGTCATCATTGCTAAGTATGCTCCGAGAACAACTCCAGTAGTGAAAATCTCGGCTAGCTTCCAGCTGTCTGGTAGAGGAGACGGTTTTACCCTATCCTTCGATATTGTCATGATTGTCCCTGAGAGTCCGAAAGCCAAAGTGTTTAGATATTGCAACCAATTATCACAATTAGGCTATCCTTCCATATGTGCACATTGGTATTTTTCCGTTCAAGCACGAGATGAAAGGACAATAAACTAAAATTAAGTAGCCAAAAAAAAAAAAAAAAAAAAACTTACCATCATTCAGTATGGCGATTATCAGAACCATAAAGGGTGGAAAATCAAACTTCCATATGAGGGCAAGCAACATAAAGCCAAGCTGTAAAAATGGAACATTACATAAATCAGAATAGACAATATTGGTAATGTTCTATTATGCTACATACTAAATAAAATATTATCTTGTAGGCTTACCACGATCCGGATTGTGATGGAAACAGCATATATCTGCATATTTAAAAAATCTAGTGAGGACAGTGAAGAACTAACTAGAGCAGGACCAACAGTATAGGCATGGCAAATGTACAAACACATTTTAGGAAAGTCAATTATGAAGACTTACTGTGTAATTCTTCATCCTCTGAAAAATTGCACGACTAGTTAGCACAGCACTGATGATTACACTCAGACCGGGTTCAGTCAGTACAATATCAGATGCACTTCGAGCAGCGTCAGTAGCATCTGCAACAGCTATTCCAATATCAGCCTTTTTGAGAGCAGGGGCATCATTCACCCCATCTCCAGTCATCCCACATATATGTTTCCGGGCTTGCAAACGCTTGACAATTTCGTACTTGTGCTCTGACATAGGGAAAATATATTTCTAAAACATCTGACACGTGATATACATATATAGGAAAGGATCAAATGGTAACTAAGTCCTGGAATACTGTGTGCGAATTAAGCACTATGTTATAATATGTTCTAGATGATGCTATTATCAGTCACATATGGTGCTCTTCTATATTTAACATGACATATTATCAGCCATGTGATAATACCACTATCTTTTATTAGAATCAAATACAACTGATAATAGCATCACATAAAATGTATTATAGCACAGTGCTTAGCATATTGCATACCCGAACAAATAAATTGAAAAAGTATACATACCTGGGAAAACTCCGGCAAAGCCATCAGCCTTTTCGATCAACTCGTCCACAGGCAAAGCAATAATGGACTCATCTTTGTCCTGACCTAATAAAGCAGATGAAGGATACATGTTTGTGCCCATACCTAAACGACGCCCTGTTTCCTTTCCTATTGCTAGCTGATCACCTAATATTATTTCAAAACAAGTCATGGCCATGTAGAAAACCGCAAATTTCGCACCAGGAAGATATAATAGCTAGTGATGCAGAAGTTCCATAACAAAAAGTGCAGCATTTAAAACTTTTAGTCAAACTAAGGAAGATTATCTATATTTTAAGAAAGAGCAATGATCTACTTGAAAAATTCTCAGTATAAAACAGAATATCAAACCAAGCTATCAATACCAGTGGACTTCTGATAAATAAAATAAGCTATAGGCAACAACAAGTGCATATAATACCAAGACACAGTCAGACAGCTCTATTAACATCCTCTTGTTGGAAGTGATCATGTTATTTTATCCTCTTCTTTCCCCCTTCTCTTCTTATTCTCCACATTCAGTTCAGCTTGCAATACTCCAAATAAGCATAAAACAGAATATTAAACCAAGCTATCAATACCAATGGACTTCTGATAAATAAAATAAGCTATAGGCAATAATAATTGGATATAATACCAAGACACAGATAGACAGCTCTATTAACATCCTAGTTGGAAGTGATCAAGTTATTTTATCCTCTTTTTTCCCCTTATTTTCTTATTCTCCACATTCATTTCAGCTTGCAATATTGCAAATAACATGATTGCGTTAGCTGACATAAGCTTACCAGTAATCATTTTAACATTTACACCTAGATTCAGAGCCCTTCTAATAGTCTCCGCACTGTCGTGTCTAGGAGGATCAAAAAGTGGCATAAGCCCTAAAAATTTCCATGGACCTCCAGGACTCTCTTTCCTTCCTTCAGGAACTTCCTGTAGAGCAAAAAGGTTTTCAACTCACCAAAATAATTTCCACCACACACCTGGAATTTTCAATTCACAATAGTACTAAGATTAATTAGAAAATCACATCACCTGGTATGCAACTGCAAGTGATCGCAATCCACGCTCAGCAAACTTACTGATGACAGAGTGGACTCTGCGCTCAATCTCAGATCTGTTGTATGCAAGATCCAAAATCTGGAAACCATACATGGTATTGATTGATCAAGACAGATACTAAACAATTCTACGATAATCAGTTATCAGAAGACCTGACACACCTGTTCAGGGGCACCCTTGCTAGCTCGATGCATTTTACCTTCACTACCAACATACGTCAATGCTGTGCGCTTATCAGTTGGATTGAATGGTAAGAAATGGATCTCATGAATTCCAGCCCTTGCCTTTTGGTCGCAACACATAGTATATAGAGAAAAAGACATAGTAAATAATGTAAGAGAAAAAAACTGAACGAGAGATAAAGGCCTCTGAATTAAGGCACTACATAATATCAACACCTGAGAGCTACATGTGACATTATACCCAAGAGAAAAAGAAGAACTAAAAGGGGTAGGTCATACTTCCTTGGGGTCAGCCAACATCCCCACTATTGCAGCATCAATCGCATCTTGATTTTCCAAACGAGAGGCTCGTGCAGCCATTAAAACAACAGTATCTGCATCTACTCCTTTAGTAAAGACCTACATTTAGTAATATCATGGGGTAAAACAGGAGGGGATTGCCAATTTCAAATTTATACACAATATAACTATTTTATCAACCTCGATAAGGTTTTTGTCAACAGTTAGTTTATTCAACGTCAAAGTTCCAGTTTTATCACTGCAGAGCACATCCATGCCAGCCATTTCTTCGATTGCTGTCATTCTTTTAGTGATGGCTCCCTAACAGATAAACGAGATAAACGAGAAGACAAATTATGCATAAACATCAAAGAACTTCAAACCAAAAATAGCAGCTTCAACCAAAATACCAGAAAGAATTCAACCTGCTGGGACAAACGGTGTGAACCAATTGCCATTGTAACAGATAAGACTGTTGGCATTGCAATAGGAATTCCTCCAATTAGAAGCACGAGCAAGTTATCAATTCCTGGACGATAAGGACGGTGTTGAATAGGGTACATTACAATGATCTCGATAACCATGCCCACTGCAATCGAACATATGCAGAAATTTCCAATCGCGGTCAAGACCTTCAATGGACAAACAAAAGCAGGCTTGTAAGAGAACCAAACTATATTTCTCAAAAACATAACATGGAAGAGAATGAGTCATTTCATAAATGAAGGTCACCTTTCAATTATATGTCTTGTAGCATATCCACAAAAAAGCTTAAATAAATTCTTAAGTTATCCAAACAATAACTATACTTCTAGCAATGGTGCTCACCTTCTGAAAATGTCCCACTTGATTAGTGGAGTCTACTAAGTGGGCGGCCTTGCCAAAAAAGGTATGAACCCCCGTTGCAATGACCAATGCATCAATCTCCCCTTGTTTGACAGTAGAACCCGAGTAAACACCATCTCCCGGGCCTTTCGTCACAGGAAGGGATTCCCCAGTTAGAGCAGACTGCAAAATCACGAAAATAATTCAGAGCTCGACAAAACAAGTTAAAGAAACAAAAGAATTTACGAATAAAGAGAGTAAAAAGCTAGACCATAACCTGGTCTATCTTCAAAGGATCACCATCAAGGAGACGAGCATCGGCTGGAACAATATCGCCCAACTTTATACTAATTATATCTCCCGGAACAAGAACAGCTGCATCTTCCTCATTCCAACGCCCATCTCGAAGTACCTAAATATATTGTTAGCATTTATCAATCATAACCTTGTATCACCGAGTAGAAATTTCTACAGATAATAACAGATAAACGTGTTATGCAGCTAGAATGAGAATTTCACCTTTGCTTTAGGTGCAAGACGAGCCATGAGAGCAGCAGCAGCATTTCCAGCATTGTTCTCCTCTATGAAACTTATGGTTGAGTTTATTACTAGAAGAGTTATGATCCCAACAAAATCCTGCCAATCCGGTGGTCTCCCCTACAAAGCACAAAAGAAAAGTTTCATGAATAAACTGGATAATTAATTAAAAAGTAAAACAAAAATAGCAAATTATAATCATCAACAAGAAACTAACACTGTAAATTATTAATAGAGAGAAAAGAGTGTGTGTGTGTGTGTGTAGGCGCTTCCGCGTGTTAGTAAATAGTAGAACTTACTCCTCCATTTGCTAGAGCAATAGCCATAATTGCCGCAGCTTCCATCACCCAAGACAGAGGATTCCACATAAATCCTAAAAACTTCAGAAATTTACTGTCCTGCGATTTTCCATTAATTTTCCACCAAAAAAATGAAAACCATATTCAGATATAAATATATTAAAAAATATATTAAATAAAATGTCGAAAAAAAAACTGTTAATAATCATAAAATCTCACCTCCTTTTCCTCAAGCTTATTCTGACCAAAAATTCCAAGCCTTGTGTTTGCATCCTCTGATGAAAGCCCCTCTCTAGTGCATCTCAGATGTTCAAACACCTCCCGGATCGGTATATTCTCCTACAAACAATGATAAAATTTAAGAGTACTATAAATCGAAATCCCAAACCATCTAACATCGGGAAAAAGAAAAGGAGAAATTCGACCAGTACCAAATCAACTGCTTCTCTCTTGAGAGCCTCCATGGCTTCATCCTTCTCCGCCATCTCTACAAAAACGACACAAAATAAACCGTAAATCTTCAGTTGATTTCTTTATATATGCTTAAACATGTATCCGTCTGAGCTCGTATACATATATGTATATACGTACACAGAGACAGACGCATAGGTATAAATTCGTGAATATATCATGGATAAAAGGCTTTATGAACGGGCAAAAAAAAGGAACCACCGGAAAAATTAGTTTAGTTGCCTATGCAGCGGCGGCGGCGGCGGCAGTAATCCAGTGAAACGGAAATGGAGTTGGAACGAATATGGAGCAGCTCTGCTCTGCCTTACATATATATGTATATACACACAACAAAACCTCTTTTATAAAGCCACGCGCTGAAAGGGCGCGTGAATAGAACGGAATTAGATGAGGTAGAGAGCGGGGGTCAGACAGTGTACGGACGGTAGGAGGTGAGCCACTCTAGCCTCGATAAAGATCGTGTACCTGCCAGGTACAAAGGTTTGAAGGGCAATTTTTTATTTACACTAGATGTTCTCCACCGCATAAGATATTATCTTATTAGAAAATAATTTCTTGATCTCTAAATTTATTTTTGATGATCTTCGACATGAATATCATATTAGCGTGAGTGTATTATGTGGTGTAATATAATTTAAGAAAGAGTACCAAATTAGCGGAGTGTTAAGTCAATTAGTGTCCATTACATGAATAAATTTCCTGGACATACCGAAAAAAAGTAGGAACAAATTTTAGAGAGGAAAGTAATATGTGATTAAGTCTTAATATATATGTGTGTGTGGAGTGTATGTTTTATTATTTTTAGTTATTATAATTAAATAAATATCATAATTTATTTTTTATGTAAGCAATAAATGAGTTAATATATTTTTATTTTGCATCAATTAATTTTACTGAAAATAAATATTCATAGTTTTTGTAATATAATTTTTTTGTGCAATCGGTCATTATTGTAAATCCATCAAATTTATTATATTCATATGGATGTCTAGTTGAAAATTATGAAACAAAAATTAATTTGATATATTTTTAATAAAAATAAATTTGATTTAAAAAATTATAAACATTTAAAAATTTAAGCTAAAAATAAAGGAAGGATTTTTTTATTGGTAGATGAGTGTAAGTTGTGGAATAAAACTCCCACGATACATATTTAGAATTTCTTTAAGAAATTTAAGGATAAATCTCTATATATAAACTATATTTTAAAATAAAAAATCAAAAAACTTAAAGAGTGACATGTGTCATGACTCTCTTTTAATAGAAGTATAGATACGACAAACATTGTTATTTAGAAAATGAACAAAATTGATATGCATATGTCATCAAATTCTGATGATTTTATAAAAGTTACTTATATTTTAATAATAAAATTTCCATATAATAATATATTTAATCAAAGGGTGTTAGGTCATGTTTTTTTGGATTTATTTTTGTATTTTTAGTTGAGTTCAAGTCCATTCAGTTATTATTATTGTTATTCATCTTGATTATTATTATTGTTATTATTATTATTTCTATTGTTGATTACTGTCATTATTACAAATAATATTTACTATTGCTAATAATAATAATAATTTTTATCTTTCTTTCTTTCTTTTTTTATATTTTTTAGTATTATCACTACATATTATTGTTATTATGACTATTGTTGTTGTTATTTATTATTATTGTTCTGTTGTTAATTATTATTATTAATATGATTATTATTGTTATTATGATTATAATTAATTATATTATTTTATTATAATATATTTATTATTTATTATTTTTATTATATTTATTATTTTAATATTTAATATTATAATTATATTATTATTATTTTTACTTAATATATATTTCAATTCAGTTTAGTTCAGATCCATTCGATTTAGTTCAATTCAGTTTGGATTCATTCACTCCAAAAGAACAGAGCCTTATATGAGACTTGAATTGAGGGGAAAAAATACTTTAATATTAATATACCACATTTATCGTATCATAAAATATCAAACACAACGAAATTTTTTTGATACAATATGATGTTCGATATAGTATGATATTGTACTAAATATTTATAATACAATATACATATATAGGTAAAAATGGTATTTCGATATATCATTTTATAGTAAAATAATCGTATCTCGTTTGTATAGCAATATACCATCATAACGAACATATTTTTCGACATATACCAATATACCGTCATATTGTACATGAATTTTTATTGTACTCAATTTTGATACGACACAGTATGATCCATGTGTTGTATTGTAATTCTTTTTGCCGTATTTTCATAGACCTATGAGTAAAAAAATTAGTATGTATAGGTCCATGTCTAATTTGAACCATATACCTTTTAATTTATTTAAGAATTATGATATTCTCATCTTTGTTTCTAATAAAAAAATCAATATATATATATATGTTAATAGAAAATTATTGAAAAATATTTTACAATTAAAATAGATATGAGTTATTTGTACTCTTGTTTTGTGTTGTGTGTGGTTCACTTTATTAAAGCCAATAATATATCATTCGTATGATGTACTTTTACAATTACTATGTATTTCATTTTAATAAAAAGGTGAATAGAAAATCAACTTCAAAAAATCTAATATAATCCTGAATTCAATAATCACATTGATATAATGAAATATTTTGTATTGGATTTTAGGTAGGTTTTTCTGCGGTGGGAACGTCTTGCCTGACGTTAAATATAGTTTCAAAAAATACGTAATTTCAATGTTATATTGCCATATAAAAGATCGGAAATTTACACATTATTTTGAAATGTTTACGGTGGTTTATAAGGATTATAAAATAATATGGTGCAATTGCCTTTGTGAGGGGGTGGTCCATCTATCCGATTTATCAAAATTCTAACTTTATAAGACATCTAATGTGATTTTACGTCAATTGAACGTATGAAGTCATGGAAAAGACCAAATTTCTATATAATATAAACAAACAAAAATAAAAAATGAGTCTAGTTTTCATCATTCCGCCTGTAGTCAGATAATTATTGGTTTAATGATATGTCGATGTGAGACATTCCAAATTGGTCTCGGCGTGGGAAGATCATCTAAATTTAAATTTTAAAATGAAAAATACCAAGAAAGCACAACAAACTCTAAATAAATCAAAACTAAATTACAAAACAATTAGCCTTAAAAACTAGAAAATAAAAAAAAACTCTAAAAAAGAAATTTTTTTTATTATGACTTGTAAAAATAAAAACTAGAATTGCATTGAACGTGTTATCTAATATTAAGGCCAATGGTGTAATTCATGAAAAGACGCCAATGATATTATTTCCTTTTCTTATATATTATTTATTTTCGTGTGGTTAGAAAAATAATAAATGCACGAGTCTTGGATTTATTAATTTTTTTTATACAGGGTTAGAACTACACTTTTGTAGTTAGGGATAATAGCCGTCCCACAAGATCGCTGCAGGTTAAATCGCAAGATGTGTATCCGGCTCCCAGATTCTTAAATATCCTCAAATACCGCGAGTCGTCACTGCAAGTGATTCTAATCTTTGGGTGGACCCCCAAATCCATTGCGAGTTTCCACGAGACAGGCCCCACATGTGGCCACCAAAGCCTCAATATTTAATTGTTCCACCAGCCTATTCCGGAGGATTAGGACTTAACCCTTAATCAAATATTAAGAGATCATTGAGGCTTGAGAAATTCAATTCAGAGTGTTGTGGCTAGGAATTGAACTCGTGATAGTTGGTTAATCTTGGATTATTAATTGTGTGTGAATAATGTTGAGAAATTGTATGGCAAGAGGGTTATAGGTAGCGTTAGGTTGAGATTTTAGCATATATAATAGCTACAGCATAAGAGAGTGCCACTTGTTTTGACAATTTTATCCTTATCGATCTTTGGAAATAAGTTCTTGGCTACCTACTCATATGTTGCTTACTAAAAAAACATTTTAATCTTTTTTTTTTTCATATAGTTGAGTTTAATAAATGTAGTAATAAAAATATTATATAATCATATTAAATAAATATTTTTTTAATATGAATCTTATAAAATAATTTTTGTAATTTTTATATCTGTTTCTATGAGACCATTGATAATCAAAGTTCAATATGAAGAATGTAGTATATCATAATTAGAAGCATTCACAACTCTATGTACCCTATTGTTAAGTAGAAGTAAACTAAATATGACACCTATGTTACACCAATGCAAATATGTGTCTGTGTATCTATATATATATATATATATATATATATATATATATATATATATATAGAACTTTATTTTGTAACTCTTAAGTCAGAAGCTGGTAACTCCTCTAAACCAATGAGATTTTTATAAATATTAAAAAATATTTTTAATTCAAAGGATATTATAGTAAAATACAATTTTTATATTATATTTGAATTTTTTTTATTTAATATAATAGCCCCTACTGATGATAACCTCTACTATATCTATAACCCCTACTATATAGTAGGGGTTATGATCAATAGGGGTTGTATGCATTGACATGATGTACATTATGTATTATTAGGAGTACAAAAGGTGGTTCTCGCAGTTCTCGCACTTAACAGGGTTCTGAAAATAAAGTTACAATATATATATATATATATATGTGTGTGTGTGTGTGTGGGTTCATGTGAGAATACAATTTAAGTTAAGAAATAAGAATGAATTTCATCTATAAATCTTGATAAATGGATGAGCTAGATTTATTCTCACAAAAAATTGATGCATATAATGCAATATTTTAATGGATCGATATTTTGATGCATATAAGGCATATTTTAATGCATTGCAATCTTGATGCACGAAATATATATATTTAATACATAATTATTACAAAACTCATGCATATTCGCAATTCGCAGGATAAGAAGCATTCTCATTTGATCATATATATATATATAGTGGCGCGTTCTATGCAGTACCAATATATGCATCAAAATATCAATGCATTAAAATATTAGATTATATGCATCAAATATATTGTATATTTTAATGCATTGAAATTTTGATGCACGGAATGCATATATTTCATGCATAATTAGTGCAAAACTCATTCATAAATTAGTACTGTAAAGTACTGCATCTAATATTGATACTGCATCTAATATTGGTACTAATATTGGTACTGCATCTATATATATATAAATATATAGATCAAATGAGAATGACTTTTTGAGTAAAAAATAAGAATAAATCTGAATCATTGATCTTTATATGATGTACGGTCCATATTGACTTATGCATGCAATATATGCATTTCGTTCATCCAAATTACAATGCATTAAAATTATGCATTATATGCATCAAAATACCAATGAAAATATTATATATATATATATATATACATATTATATTGTAAAATATTATTTTAATTTTGTTATCATTATATCGTCACGGTACAACCTTAAAAATAAAACGGACACAATAGATATGTTTGACAGTTTAATCTATAAACTATCTCAACAAGCTATCTTATAAATTAGTTTATATTACACTAAATATTTTTTTAAATAAACTCAAAAAACAAATTAACTTATAAGTTAATTTATATTTAAATATAAAAAATAAAAATCTTGCCTACGAAGTGTGTACATATGTAGTCTAGTCAAATATATCTGCGAGGCATATCAATTTTACCAACTGGGTTTGAAAATTCTTTAACTAGTCAAATTATAGTGGAGCCATATTAATTAACAGGTTTGAAAAATATGCCTTGTTGAATCTTTCGAGCTGTGAAATTGTCCAGTCCTCACGGGTTGGTTGGTAGCAACAGACTCGGGCCGCGACAGGAAAAAAGAAAATAGCAGATTCGGGCCGCTGGATTTTGTTACTAACATTAAATGGAAATTACAACATTTAAGAGGAACGTTACATCAACATCCCAATCATAACACACTTCTTTGCAGAAATTGTACTGTGTGCTTTATAAATATTTTATTATAATATTAATTAATATTATTTAAAATTATAGTAACTGTGAAACACATGATACAACCCTGCAAAGCAGGTATTGGTGGAGTGTGGATGGTGGGGTGTTGACGTATCTATGGTTGAGCACCGGGCCTGACCCGGCCGGAACCGACCCGGTTCGGAATGGACTGGATTATAAATAGTCGGACTTTATCGACCCAAAGCCCGAACCTGTTAGGAACGGAGCTAACCCGGTCCGGACCCGATAAAATCGGGTCAGTCCGGGCTGACCCGGTTCTAGCCCGATTTAGTAAAAAGTTATTATTTTTTTTTTTTTTGCATATTAAGTCTCCTGTTATTACATCTAAAATATTTCTTTTCTTTACATACTCCCGTAAAATACAATTATCAATCTTAATATTTTTATTTAGTCATCAAACTCCCAAATTCAACAATAATTTAGGATAAATAAACTTAATTAGAATAATATGCAATCATAATCGAGCCATTAATCACCACTATTTCATCACCATCGAGAGTAAATTACATAAAAAAATATTTTTATGTATTGTTATTTTTACCGGGTCGTTCCGGACTGGATCAGAATTTTTCGGGTTTCAACCCGGTCCGACCCAAAACCCGAATTTAGGCAAAATACAGACCCGAGACCTGATTAACAGGTCCGATCTGAATTTGAGTAAAAAACGAGTTCGAACCATTTGTGCTCGGCCCTAATTGTATCATTCCTCCAACATTTAATACATTTTATTGAAATATTACCCTAATAACATCATCATAAAATAATTACTCAACAAACCTAGGTGTTTCATTTTTTCTCTTAATTTTACTGTTTTTACTTTGATTAAATTACTCATTTATACTCCATTAAAATGAATTCTACTATAAAACTAGCTTCTCTCTCTCTCATGTTATTTTGCCCTCACACAATTTGTTTCCAGGTTGAGGAGCCGCGTGCGGCGCGATGTATCGAGAACCGCCCCTTTAGTATATCTGGAGTCATCGGAGTTAAAAGCGACAGCCTTCAGCTCAAATTTTCATCTGCCGATGGTCTGCGGTGCTGTAATATTCCCGAGCAGATTGGAGGTGTTACATAATCTGGTATCAGAGATTAGGTTGTGGAAATCTAGGCTGTCGGGATGAGTCGTGTGTTGTTGAGTTTTGTTGTGTCGGATTGTGTCTGACTGAGTCGTGTCGCGATGCGCCGTCTGAGATGTCCGTCGTGATTAGTATTGTGGTATAGCCATCATTGTTGGATTATTTTATTCTAAATATTCATTATCGAGTTTTGATGATTAGTTGTTAAACAAAGGAAAACAACAAAGAAACGAAATAAAATAACGAAAAAGTTGAAGACGTTTTTTTTCATGCCATCTTCTCGGGGCGCCGACGCCCGAT
The DNA here is from genome assembly GCA_033398695.1 of Orobanche coerulescens. Lineage (NCBI taxonomy): Eukaryota > Viridiplantae > Streptophyta > Magnoliopsida > Lamiales > Orobanchaceae > Orobanche > Orobanche coerulescens. Next base: position 218,890,877 of record CM065804.1, read on the forward strand.
CTCTTCCAAACCACGCCACCGGCACACACATCACTTTATAAGACGACCAACATAATTGATTTCCATCGCCACCGCTCTTGAATTTGAGTGGAGATGGTAATGGTATGGTCCCATTTTTTATTGCAGAGTTATGTTAATTATTGTTGATTAATTAAAAAATAAATGTGTGAGTCATCTTTGTTATTGTTGTAAATAAATTGAAAATATGGAGTAAAAGTATAAATGGTATTTTCTGAGAATGGAATGAGTACACTCTTGTGGGACGGACGAAAATGGCAAATTGAACACACTCTTATGAGATGGAGAGAGTATTATCTATAAATGTGTGGTTGAATTTGGATTGTTATTTTAAATAACTCAGATATTCAACAATAAATGACAACCCAATGCATAAAGATCATAACGATGATAAAATCCTGTATTGTAGAAACAGAATACTTGTGTGAGCACTGAATGCACTTCACATGGCTTATACTTGGAAAGAATTGTTATGTGTTTCCCAACAATGGGCAAAATTGCAGGTTATAAATTTATTTAAAGTCGAGGTTTGTGTTGGACACAATTTTTATAAGACGAAACTGCCCCATATACAAAGTGCTAACGGTCTTCGGCAATCATCCTAAAGATACGACTACTTTCGATTCGTCTTTTGCAGTTTTGCAAGAAACGAACCTTCGACGAATACTCTATGTTCGGAACTTTCAAGATATAGAGAAATATGACAAATGTGACGATATGCAAGTGAACTAATTAGAAACTACAAATCGTTGCTTCCTGTATCTGTGTATATTCCTATATATTTTTCATTCAATTAAAGGAACATCTATAGATAGATAGATAAAACTTTCAATTGAAATAATATGACTTTTCGGATAAAATTTTTCATCGAAATAATTTGAATGAAAAGACATATGAATAGAATTTAGACTAAAACAACATACTCTTTCGTACAAACCCTTAACTCAATATTTTTGAATAACTAATTATTATTTTTATCCACTAATTTCAATCACGTAAGAATGATTTATTAAATTTAATAATTCTCTCTGATCTAAATATATAGAGAAAATTAAATAATATAATTGTAATTTTTTAATATCATTGTTTGAAAAGTAACGTATGTAGGAAATTGTATTCAACTAAAATCAGCTTTTACTGCATCGCTTGAAAAAGTCAATAAAATTAAGTGGAGTAGTAGTTTCATTTCGAAATAGATGACCGTAATATATACTAGAATTCTCTTTTGTCTCAAGTTTGATATCAATCATTTTCATATTCAAATTATCAGATTTGACTTTTACTTCAAGATATTCAAGTAATCTATTTGAATAATATATTCGAGTCATCTCAATTAAGAGAAAATATATTCGAGTCAACTATTCGAGTTATCTAAATTGCACTTGAGACGCATATTTGAGTCACTTAATTATATCGCAGTCACTTAATATCCATTCGAGTCACATATATTCGAGTCACTCGAATAGGTGACTCAATGTATTCAAGTTACTCGAAGAGGTGACTCGATTGTATATTTGGTGACTCGAATAGATGAATCTGATGTAATTGACACGAGTAGGTGTCGCGAATGTATTTTAAATGAGTCAAATGTAATTTAGGTGACTCGGAGATAATTAAGTAACTCGAGTAGATGACTCGAATACAATTAAGATCATTCGAATATGTGACTCGAATATATCTTGACTTGATTAAGTAGATACCTCAATTGTGTTACTAGAATAGATTAATCAAATATGTCAAGTCGAAATCAAGCTTGACAATTGAATATCACAAAAATTATTGATAAACTTACTGTAACACCCCCAAGACATTCAGGGCATATTACAGCGCCGTGGACCCACACTGTGGAATCCACCAGGCTAACGTACCAACAAGACATTCGTCAACGACAAACAATCATTAATAAAACGACAATTCAAATAAAAGACTACAACCCGACAAATAGAATCCAACATCAATCCATTTCTCAAAACGGGGACACAACATTAACAATTTTGAAAAGGAAGTAGTCGAGTACTTAAACCAGTTTTATAATACATAAACCTCAACACAAGACATCAAAAATAATTGACAGAACTAAACACCAACAATTGCCTACTGAACAGTATCATGTTTGCCCATCATCCTCATACAGCTCAAGTGCTCGTTTGTCCCCACGATCGATACCTGAAATACAAAAAGTATTTCCCCCATTTAAGGGGTTAGCGACAACTGCTAATGCAAGTACAATTCATTTGAACTACATTCTAATCAGATGAATATATGCGCCAAAAATCATTTTAGAAAACATTTTATATTCCGGAATATTTACAATGTACAATCACAAAACACATTATCTCCAACAAATCACAATTCAAAGTTAACCGTCGGTACGAGACTCACGGCCTCCGTACCCCGCAGAGCCCCGTCGGACATTCCTGGGTGGCTAACCACAGTTCGCGATACGCACACTCACGACAATACGTATCCCTAGAGGTCCCATCGGACCGTCCCTAGGTGAACATACACATATCCATCCACAACAACCACGATAAAGCCATAATTCAAATACTAGAACATGTAAACAAATGTAAAGTACTTGCCTTTGAGACATTCTTGAAGAAACGGAAGTGAAACACGACTACGAACGGTCCGGGTGGAAAACGACGGTTCCTAAACGAAGGATCAACATGGTTCAGTCCCAACGGACAACAATACTCTATTGGAATACACCCATAACCCCGATTACAATTCATGACAAAAACGATCAATCGATACGGGCGAGGGTTTACGCAAAATCTCCCCGTATCAACAATTCACGGATTAATTCGAGGAAAAACGGATTGAGAATCATTCAATAACAACAGCCGGTAAGAAATTACGTAACATAATTGAACAATTCGGAACTAATCCCTAGAATCCCGAAAAACGCCCAAAATTGACAAGTTAGGGTTCTAGATGAAAATACCTTGAATTCGAACGATGGAGGATGATTATGCTGATGATAATATGCTAACACGACTCTACGGTGATAGAATTTGAAGAGAGCTCCGGCCAGTACCGGTGGAAATCGCCTCTGAAGTCGCACGTCGAAGAAAACGAAGAGAAAAGAATAAAATCATTGCTGCTTCGAATCGCCACGACTTATATAAATCTGGAAGTTAGCGCACGCTAATCGTCATATATAGCGCGCTAACGGGCCGTGACAGTCCAAAGAATTCATCGCCACCATTCGCTAGCGTACGCTAACAATAGCGAGTTAGCGACGCTAATCGCACATCGGTAGCGCACGCAAGGTAACAGAGAGTAGCGGCGCTACCTACGCAGCAGATTAAGATCTGCCGCTCACATCGCCAGACGCATTGCCGAAGGTACAATACACGAAACGCACGACGAGGCCAGAATCCAGAAACATAAACGCGAAGCATACAAGACGACGGAGCTAAGTGCTAAAAGAAAATATAATTCCGACCACCGGAGGGTCCGTAATGCGACAACGAAAATGATATTCCCTAAACTATTAGGAAATTATAAAAATGGCCCAAGTGCCCGAAAATCACGAAACGACGTCGGATTTACAAACCGAAAGTCTCCACATGACCAACTCAACCATACGAACTTGTACAAACCAAGAAACAACGAAAACGAACGAGTTTTACGAGAATCGAACGTTCATACGGCAAAACATGTCATAAAATGAAATTACGTGAAAACATCATCAAAACTCGTCCAAATGGAAAAACTCCAAGAACAAAGTAAATTCAAAATGTCGAAACGGTTATAAGCGAGTCGATAAAAATAGACATACACCAAAATGGAAACTGCTAAAAATGGAAAGTTACGGATATTACACTTACAATATCAATATATATATATATATACTGTTAGAAAACTGCAAGAAACTAAAGAAATACAAAGAGAATAGAGAGAATATAGAGAATGTATATTCTCTTCGTATTCTCTTTAGTTTCTTGCAGTTTTCTATCATATTATCAGCACGAATGCTCTGATCCTTTCTAAAGAGTTTCAACGGTAGGAACTTCTTTTATGGTTTTATTCAGTATATACATATCATTATGCTTGTGTGGATTACCCAAGCTCTATACTATACATATTATTATGCTTGTGTGGATTACCCCAAGCTATATATATTATATATTACTATTATGCTTGAGTGGTATGACCCAAGCTATATATATTATATATTGTTATTATGCTTGAGTGATATGACCCCAAGTTATATATTATATATTATTATTATGCTTGAGTGGTATGACCCCAAGCTATGTACCGTATATATTATTATTATACTTGAGTGGTATGACCCCAAGCTATGTACCGTATATATTATTATTAATTTTTGAAGCGGTATAACCCCAAGCTATAAACTGTGTATATTGTACCGTGTGAAATGTTTACTGAGCACCAAAAAGGATAAGTTATTAGTGGTTGATTTTTTTAATAAAATTCTTATTTCAAATCTTGCGTATAAAATAAAAATAGTGTTTTACTAAATCATTCATAACTATTATATATTATTTTCTCTCCCCTCCACAACGGCTAGTTAACGGCTATTTTACACTCTATAAATACATCACATTTCATTCAACAATTCGCTCATTTTCTCTCATCTTCTAATAAATTTTCAGTACATATGTTTTGTCAAAAAATGTTCGATCGATTGATGTTGGCATTCGCTATTATGCTAGTCATTGCATATACTGTATTAGTTGTTTATATAAAGTTTAATACGGAAGAAGAGTTCTTACCTTTTGTTATGAGTCTTTTCGTATTTATTCTTTGTTAGCACTTATGATAAATATCAACATGTATTAATCATTGTATGCTTACTACATTTATGTTCTGAATTGATTACTGATCTTATGAGAAATGTTAACAAAATATATATTCTTAATCATTTAACACTACTATGTGATATTAAACGACTATGTGATCAATATGATAAATTAAAATTTTAAACTAGATATAAGTAATATAATTGTTGCCATGTCGCGATATATTGAGTTATTGACTAAATATGACCTTTTATCGTAAAGGACTGGACTATTATGAATACCTTAATTGAATTTGGAGATATGGTTACATGGTCGGTCTATCGACTAAATATATGTAATATTTTACATATATTCATATTATACATTATTTCAAAAACACCTCAATTGTTGGTTAATTCTAACATATTAGAGGATGTTGTCAACATATATATGTGGTGGTATAACCCTAGTATCATTATTGTTAACATGTATACGATATTATTGTTATTTGATATTTCATTAAATGGTACCAGAAGTTACCACTACTAAAGTGATAATATGATACTAGAAGTTATCATTACCAAAAGATTGTTGGATGTTGATAAAAATAGTTTATCAAACGGTACCAGAAGTTACCATTATTTGTATTAAAAGGATAGATGGAAATAAATTATCCAACAAGAAAAATATTGATGTATGATGAGATAATATCACATGATAGAACTGAAATGGCTAACGTGAAAATAATCTCATCATTATTATGAGATGAATACTAAATGATTGAAATAAACAACTTTGATAAATATCTGGAAATGTTCTTGCACAAATAGTTATGTACTCTAGAAGTAGTTCATATTTATTCCAGAAGAAGTAGTTGATCGATTATCTAAATCCTCCACTTGAAGAAGCAGTTGAAAGAAACAAATCCGACTCTGAAGAAGTAGTTGATCAATGATTCAAATCCTGCTCTCGAAAGAAGAAGCGGTTGATTGAAATAATATCCGATTTCCATGATTATTAAATACGAATGGAGAAAATTGAGCAAACGATACCAAAAGTTATAATCGATTAATTAAAGAATATCCCATGCAAATACACCGCATGTGGGATCATTGAAATCATATTGATATGACAATATCTATGGAGAAGTGTATGTCATATATTCGTGGGAATAATGTATTTGCATAAAGATGATGTTATTATTGCTGGAAGAAGCACATAACAGTCGAAGTGAAAAATATTAAAACTAGCCGAAAGATAATAAACACTCGATGATATGCGAAAAAGAGAATACATATGAAACCCATAAAAAAAGAGGGTGCGTCTCGAGAGTATAAAACTCTGTAACTCTGCCACCCCTCGGCATCAGGGTTTATAATGAAAGATCTAAATCATCTAAACTTCTATTTCGTTTGGCGCCAATACTCTGTGGTTGATGAGCTTTAACTTCCAAATTGTTAACTGAAATATATGCTTGAAACTTTATAATTAGATCAGCAACTGTATCAACACATATAAGAATATCTCTTGATGACTGAGAGATAAACTTGTTATCTACTCCTTGAATCCAGAATGGCAAGCAAATCGTTGAAGAAATTATTAATATTCAACAAACCTATAGGTTTGGTAAGGAAGTCTCACTCAGCCCATGAAGTGATAGTGAATATCTTATTGAGTGTGCCATGGCCACCTCGAAGAACAATAAAGACATCACTATTATTCACCATATACATCAAACTATCATGCATAGACTGTGCTTGAAGCATTAACCCAGTTGAACCTCATATACTACTGGTTCTAACTGTGGGAAAGTGTAAGACACTTGTTACTCTTATTCTTCCATTTTGTGCAGCCTCTAAAAGATAATCCAAAATTCTATGATTACTCTCACCATACAATATATCAATTTTGTGCTTTCCCTCATATACTACTGGTTCTAACTGTGGGAAAGTGTAAGACACTTGTTACTCTTATTCTCCCATTTTGTGCAGCCTCTAAAAGATAATCCAAAATTCTATGATTACTCTCACCATACAATATATCAATTTTGTGCTTTCCTAATTCTTTTACGAATTGATATGCCATATCCATATACTGGATATGACCTATTAGTTTGGATCCACCTAAAATACATACAGTTTTAATTGGATGAGATCCATATGAGGATTCTGAGAACTCCATCTTTGTACACTAGACTTTCAAAATACTTTTATGAGATATACATTTTCTGATTTGTGGATCCTAAATTTAAAGAACAAACTTCTTACTAGAAGACAAATGGCTTCGCTAGTTTTGTTGAAAAGGGGAGCGATAGATAAGTCAATATTTTTACTATTTTTTTTGACAAAATTACGAAGAAAACGAATGATATGATATTATATTTTTCAATGAAAATGATGTTATCGATTGGAAGCTGGGAAATTTGAATATTAGGAAACAACATTTATTAAAATAAAAAGAAAGCATCAACTTGCATTATTTTGCTATTTACCTTATACCAACTTTGATAGAACGGACTTACAAATAAGATCTTTTGATACTAATTTTTCATGACTATAGTGTTCCTGTTCATCCTTAAATTGTGTCCGTAGAGCCAATAGTTCACGATGAACGTATCCACTGGGATGTGTATCAAGAATCTGTTAGATATCATGATCCAAATATTCCTTACTCAATCCATTCTTGATAAATGCTATTTTATCTTCTCGATTTTTAGATACAAACCCCACAGATTTGCATCGTGTGTCACATATCCACCGAGCACATTTGCTCTCCATTTCCTTGCAAAACTGCTTCTACCATGTAGTTAAATGAATTGAAAATTCGCCAGAAAATTGAACTTGTGCTTCGATCAACCATCGAATATCTTCTGGGATGCCATTTCTCATTAGCACCCTTAATCATTCGAGTCGAGCTCGATAAATTCTTTTTATGATATTCACTCAAAGAGATGGGTAATATTTACGAAGATTCGAAAGCATTGAATCCATTACGATAATCAAACCCTCAGTATGGGTGATTGTGAATACAATAATAATCTATTTATAGATTGGAATTACGCATATAAGATTTGACTCCGCATTTGAATAGTTCATATCCTGAAGCATATGAACTACGGTTCTATATTTGAATAATCAACATAATATGACATGTGGGAGCGGCGACTCCATGTTGATAATGATGTGCAATAATGACACCGAAAAATGATGGGATATGTCGGTAAAATATCTATATGGTGATATAAACACACCGTCTTCAAATATTTGTTCTCGATTAATATCATTACCAGTACCAGCCAATATTGGGAATGAATCCCTAATAAATTTGGAGTAGATTAAGGGGGAGTATGAGCCCACTTTCTATACATGTGAACTACTAGATATTATGGATCCACTAGATAGTCACATGTGTATATGACTCGTAATCGAAAATTTACGACATGATTTGCTCACAGTTTGAGCATATATTCCAGATCATACAACGCTAGTAATATATCTCAAATAAACTTGAATAGATCCTATAAAGGATCAAGATATGCACATACAAGTGGGATATTAATTGGCATACTATTTGAAGTCCTCCAGCCAATATCGAGAACATAATATATGAAATCCCATGACTAAAGATGAATACTGAGATACTGACTTACGGGTTTCGTGCTCAAGAAATCTCTTAGCATGAGGGGGAGTACTGGTAGTTGAAAATATGTGAAATGCATCACACTATATCCTCACAGCTGAAATATGAACTTGAAGTTCAGAGATGCATGATAGATTATTATATGCCTTATAATAAAACCATAACAAATGGGCTTACTGAAAGTGACTTCTGGGGAGATTTTAAATATATTATCAGTGCGTGAAGTCACTCAAATAAGATGTTTTGAAAGAAAGGTATATGTTGTACTCTTTTCCTTGTTTGGGGGTTTTATCACTGGATTTTCCTAGCAAGATTTTTAACGAGACAGCTTAGTCACAACTAATATGGAATTTCCAAAGGAGATTCGGAATATATATGGAAAGAATATGAGTTCGATATTACAAATTGCACTGAATATGATACTCGTATCAATCCTTGGAGGATTATTGTAATGTTTGGGGTATATTTGTGTACACGCGTTGCACTCTTTTTGCCTTGATTGAGGTTTTGTCCAATTAGGTTTTCCTAGCAAGGTTTTTAATGAGGCAACAAGAATGGCGTATTAGTATGAATAATGAACTCTTTTCCCTTTATTAGGATTTTTCTCATTGGATTTTTCCTAATAAGGTTTTAACGAGACATATTCATGGCATAATGAAGAACACTACAAAGCTCAAAATTAATCCTCAAAGATGTGAAAAGAGGAGGAGTAGTTGTACTCTTTTTCCTTCGATCAAGTTTTTTCCCACCGGGTTTCTTGACAAGGTTTTAGTGAGGCAACACATGGATACTACAACAATGAATGATATACATGACAGATTCACTCAGTTTTCGTCCCACGGGGTTTTACTGAGACGACACAAGAATACTCATACAAGAATCGAGATAAGGGGGAGCACATTTATGGGATTACAGATTGGTGAGGTTTTATCCCACATGATTTCCCAGCAACATTATGACGCAACATGATATGATTGTCACAAGCTTCAATATTGAAAAATTTTCTCCCATTGAATTTTTATTTAAACTACTTCAGCGAATATTCATATAAATAGTCATTCAAGGGGAGTGTTGAAATGCGCACTTCTCGAAGTGTGTAATAATATAATATATTATAATATGTAAATGACTATTATGCCCCTGATGAAATTATGTAATTACGTTTGTGATATATGAAATTTTTCTATAAATAGATATTCAGTTTTAGTGAAAATGAATTTGAAGAGAAATATGTTTTCTATATTCTCTTTATTCTCGATGTATTCTCTTTAATTTTTCGGAGTTTTTTAATATAATACTGCTATATTTTAAAGGCATTCGCATGTTTTCTCCCTTTCTTGTTTGGCCTTTTCCCACTGTTGACTAGTCAGCTTTAATTTGGAAGAATGGCATTGACGTACGGAATTGTCCTTCTACACTACTCCGTCATTATGGTTCTTTTCGGAGAAACTAATTGTTGTCTGCGGTGGCTATTGAATATTGAGTAATGCTACTTGCACAATTCACTTGACAACAAGGGTGACAATCTGTATACGTGGCACGATCCTGTAAAGTGAAATATCACAATCACATTTATCTCACTTCACATGATCGTGCCACATACACAAATTGTCAACCGCGTTGTTATCCAGGTTGGGAAAGTAGCATTTTCCTTGAATATTCTATTCGTCCCGGTTCGATAGAAATTATAGATTTAATGTATTTTAGGTAATAGTTTGTTTAAATAATAATAATAATAAAGTGATGGTGGAAATTAAAAAGTAAAAAAAATAATAATAAATATATAATGATCTCTTTAAAAAAATATATGATGATATTTAAATATTAAAAGATAGTCGTTTCATTTGATTGTACGAATGTCATACATGTAAGAGTTATAAATAGATAAAAAAAGATAAATATAAAGTTTTGGACAGTATAAAATAAGTAAATTTGTAGCTTTTAATTAGAATTATTAGTGGTAGTTGTTAAAATTATTGTTTTATATGTGTTCTACACCGACTAAATATTTGAATAATAAAATAAATAAATAATTAATATTTTAAAATTATTTTTGCTAGTTTTTTCAAACCCTAATTCAGAAGCTAATTTTATTAATTTATGTGAAATACTACTTTCAAAGAAAAAACTATCATCCATCACTGTTTACACAAAAATTAGTATTCTTATTTATTGATTTGTGACTTATTCAAAAAATTAAAAGTTACTTCCGAACACGCCCTATGCCGATAACAAAATTAGGGTGAGCATGGTTTCTGACTGACTCAACTCTGAGATTTTAAAACTTCTGAAAGGGTACTATGAATTGGAGATAATAAAATTTCTTAAAATACGCGAAATATGCATCATTTGTCAAGCTTTAAGCGGTATAAATAGAATATTAAATATGCACTTTCAATTACATTTGGAACAGAACTGAAGAAATGTATATTTAAAAACTTATAAATATTCAAACTCAATTCTTAATTTCGCTGTTTTAATTCGTTACAATTCGATGTCGATATGGTTTAATTGTCAATATCGATATCGGGATACATAGTATCAACTTTGTTCGAAAAAAAAAAAAAAAAAAAACTATTGAGCTTGCCCTAGTGGGAGAGTCTCTCACTTCAAGTGAGAGGCCCAAATCCCACAAGGAACGCGAATTTATTTAGGGACCTATGACCCCTCAATGTCAGTTGAGGGTAGACCCTAGCCTCTCGGGTACGTTGGTGGAATAATTAAATATTGAGAACTTCAAGCGACAGTGTAGAAGGTCTAATCTCGGTGGGAACTCGCGGCTGAATGAGCCAGATCCAGCATGAAGAAATCTTTGGGAGACGAGAACTCAATGAGCATCTGCGGCTGGATAAGCTGGATTCAGCATGAAGCAATCACTTGGGGACGACTCCTTGTGCGTGGTAGTTGAACATATTTAAGAATCAGAGAGCCATATACACATATCGTTATTTAACTAAGATTATGAGGACAGTGGCCATTCCAAGAAATTGTCAGTGTAGTGAAACCTCAATATATATAAAAAAAAAAAAACTTTGTTCGAAAAAAGTTAAATAATCTTTTAAAATATTTCTAAAACAATTCCAGATTTTCCCCTCCGTACGATTTCCGTGACTTGATCGGTGACATAGAATTCCACAAACTGACTTCTTTTTTGTTTTCTCTCTCATTCCATACTTTTGGTGCCTCGTTTTGTTGTCAGTTTGTATTATCTGTCCAGGTTACCACGTGTGAAATGAATATTTTGACACAGTCTTTATTTTATTGGGTTTTTCTAAAAGCAGCCCTTAGGGCTTTTGATAACAACTATTTTCTACCAAAATTTTTGTATGCTTTTTTAAAATCACGACTTTATCATTTAAAGTTTTTATTTTTTTTGTCATGTCATCATTGCTCCATTCCATATTTTATTTACTACTTTCCCGCCCTTGAATTTCTGATGGCGCCATTCCCTCTTTTTTCTCTTTTTTACTCAAACAAATTTTACTCCATATTTTATTTACTATTTGAATCATATCTCCCTATTATGTCTTTTCTTTAATATTTAACATTATTGTATAAGATAACACAATTCTTGTTATTTTGACAGTACAAGATTTTTAATAGATAAATAACAAAAATGACATTCTCAAAGATTTAAACAGAAACACGAACTCACATAACTAAAATTCGGACTTAAACTCGAAACTTAGAAACACACACACACACATAACAAACAAATGTCCATTTCAATTATTGAACATAAAGATACTTGAGGAAAACTTGGAAATTATGCAAAACAGTAATGGAAATATAGTCTTCTAGTGCTTCAAATTAAAAACTGGATTTAGGCCTGCATTGTGTGGCAAACATCTTTTCTTCTTCTGTGACGTACTGTAGCATCATTTACCATGAAAATAATATTTCCTTTCTCCGGACACTTAGGTTTTGTATGTCCTCGTTGTTTGCATAAAGAACATCTATTTTGCCCCTTATTCGCCGATTCTTTTCCACCCTTTTCGCGCCTTTTTCTTGGACGACCTTTTGGTGTTGATTTCGGAGGACAAAGAATATTATTTTCAGGACCCACCATGTCGTCCAAGATAATATCTTCATGGTTTATCAATGTCTCATCCATTGATACTTCGTTATCCTTAGTATTCTTTTGTAAGTTATCTGAACACCAACGTAAAGGTAAGTAAACCGGTGGTATCTTGAAACAATCTTTGTGGAGAAGTACCCGAAATATATGGCGACAAAGTATCCCCCAAAATTCAAAGTTCTTGCAACTACACATGATTATATTTCCATCCCAAAACACCTTGTGAATTTTATTTTCTCCATCAAAATATCTAATTATAAATTCATCACCATCAATGTGAACTACCAAATACCGACTTGCTCTTTCGAATTCTTCCTGAAACTTTTTGAAAGCAAACGGTGTGAGAACTTCAAAAGCTTGTTCTTCCAATGGTGATTTTGTCTTTAAAGATGGATATCTAAGTTTCGATAACATCGTGTTATGCGCTTCTGATTTTTCAATTTCTTCGATAGCGAGATCCACCTAACAAGGTGAAGTAAAACTCACATGAAAGATCATATATATCACATTAAGAATAATGTTGAAGGTAAAGTTATACCTGTCTAACAAAGTCCTTCAAACTTGTACGAGAGGAAACAAATCTTTTAATGAAGGCATTTATACTTTCTGATCTGCTAGTTGATGTCATCCCTCCAAAAAAATAATTGCGAAGATAACATGGAGCCCAAGACATCCTAATTTCGTACAAACCTTGCACATGATTATTGTTTTGCAAATTATACTTTGCGACTAAAATTGGCCAATTATGCTCAAACTCTTCAGCAGAAGTCATTCTATATAGCGTATAAAAGTCACCACACCAACTTTGATACTCGGTACGTAAAAGAGCCGAAAACCAACAACTAAATTTTGAAGTGATATGCCATATACAAAAGCTATGTTTTGTTGTTGGCATTTCAATGGATATTGCTTGCGACATCCATGGATCTTGATCTGTTATAATTGTTTCGGATGGTTTTTTCATTATAGTAACAAAGGTCTGCATTTCAAAAGAAAAGAAGAATAAAGTTAGGAACTAAATATCGAAAGTAGAGTATGTATGTTTTGATAATTACCTTCATTAACCACCTAAAGGTATGCATAGTCTCGTTACGAAGAAGTGCACTTCCGAATAAAACAGTCTTACCATGATTGTTGACACCAACAAATAGTGCACAAGGCATGTCGTACACATTGACCTTGTAAGTGGTATCAAATACAACTACATCGCCATACTTTTGATACCAATCAAAACTCTGTGGATGACACCAAAATATGTTTTCAAGTCTTCGCTCTTCATCCACGGTGTATACATATTGAAACTTGACATCTTTTTGCTTTAAGGATTTCATATACTCTATAAGATTCCTTGCATCGCTGCCTCCAAGTAGTCTCTTCACTTTAGTAAATAAATTGTGAATATCCTTGTCAAGGAATGAAAGATCCCCATGTTTCACATTTTTCTTTAGCTCCATTACCCGAATAATTTCCCGAACATTAAGTCCAGCCTCTTTGTAAAGTAAAATTTCTTGCTCGTCCTCTGGAGTGATAATGCGATTAGCAGGAAGAAAACGCATTTCCTCGCGTGATAGCAGTTCGTGATTATGATCCTTGATAAACTTTGTGACATGCCATTCTTCGGGGAATATATCAAAGCTCTTTTTTAGAGTTAATCGCATATGAACCTTGCACCAACATTTACTTGACTCCCTGTTTCTACGATTATTGGAAACGACGGGTGATTTTTTTGATGGGTTTCCAGCACGATGACAACAAATATCACGTCTTACTGACTTGTTTTTTCTTGTGTCAGAACGGTCTCTGCGAACTGAAAAACCATGTTGAATAGCATAAGCCTGATAAAAAATATGTGCCTCTTCCAAACTCGAAAATGTTTGACCAATGAAAGGTTCATTATCTAGAGTTTGGTGAACTAAAGTTCCACCATCTTCTTCACCCGGAGGCTTGTTCAAGTCCAACATTATTGACTGCAACAAATAAGAACATATAGTAATGGTAGCGGAAAATTATTTTTATTGACTGCAACAATCAAGCAATTATATATGCTCATTAAATGATCAAATAAATGGAGTTATATTTTTGTTTATGTACTGCACCAACATACATAACAACATGTGATAACAACATATCAATCCAATACAAAAATCTAAATAAAGCATACTGGATGTGTAAATATGCAAGCATAACATAAAAAGCTTTACCTTGAGAAGTGGATACAATTACTGTTAAATATTAATGAAAACATATAATAGGGAGATATGATTCGAAGTAATAAATAAAATATGGAGTAAAATTTGTTTGAGTAAAAAAAGGAGAAAAAAGAGAGAAGGGAATGGCGCCATCAGAAATTCAAGGGCGGGAAAGTAGTAAATAAAATATGGAATGGAGCAATGATGACATGACAAAAAAAATGAAAACTTTAAATGATAAAGTCGTGATTTTAAAAAAGCATACAAAAATTTTGGTAGAAAATAGTTGTTATCAAAAGCCCTAAGGGCTGCTTTTAGAAAAACCCTATTTTATTATTATATACCAAAATTTTGTACGGAGAAACTATTATTTTTAATTGCAAAAACTATTTCTATATTCTCTCCATCCGGTTCAATTTCTATATTTCTATAATTTAAGTTATGATTGGTATAATTAATGATGATAAATGTATGGTGGAGATTAAAATATCATAAGTATGTGGTAGAGATTAACAAGTAAAAGTTGATTGTTCGATTTGATTGTATAAATATGATAAATATAAAAGTTTTTAAAGGGACAAAAAATATTGGTGATTGTGCGGTGTAAATTAAAATATAAAATATACTGATTGATGTGGAGATTAAAGAATAAAACATAATGGTTTGAGGTTATTGAAAAAATTTAATGAAACGTAGCACTTCTCAAAAAATACTTTTTTTAATTGAAATGTAGCACTTTATTTGATCATAATTTTTGACTAATACAAAAATAAATATTAGAATGTAAGATGATGTTAAAATTATCTTAAATATATATATCTTCAAATACGATTTTTTAATATTTTTTATTAATATAGTTAACAAGTTTAATAGTCAAAATTATATCTTAAACTATGTATTTTTTCTATCTTGCATCTAGTGATGAATGGAGGTAGTACGATATTTGAACAAAATAATTACTATAGTCACGTTTTCAACATTGTGATTCTAGTTGCAGAAACCTTTTGTTTGAGATACAGCACTTCGGACGAGACGGATGAAGTACTAATATTTGATCGTAGTTCTTTAGTAATACAGGAATAAATATTGGATTAAAGATGTTGCTGAAATTAAAAGATTCTATTTGGGCTAATGCCCCATACGGAGGACCTGCTCTTTAACGGGAGGGGATCTGGTGCAGTACAGCACCATGCTGTGCTGCACCCTACCATTGGATCATACACACCCGCACGGGTGTGTGTGTGGGTGTATAATCCAACGGCGGATCTGGTGCACAGCATGGTGCTGTACTGCACCAGAT
Organism: Orobanche coerulescens; assembly: GCA_033398695.1. Lineage (NCBI taxonomy): Eukaryota > Viridiplantae > Streptophyta > Magnoliopsida > Lamiales > Orobanchaceae > Orobanche > Orobanche coerulescens. Next base: position 218,906,855 of record CM065804.1, read on the forward strand.
CCGAACCCCTCTTTAACTATACAAGCTCTGCCATATAAAGACATTACACGGTTTGATTAGAAGCAACCCCATTGGCCAACTCGGGAGTTCAGGCGAGTCTTGGACAATTGACGAGTCGGAGGTTGCATTTTATCAAATCCATCGTGTTTTTCGGGTTTTCAGTTTAAAAAAAAAAAGAAGTTGCGAACACCAAAAAAAATATTGAAGTACATAATTCATAAAATTTGAATGAGTTAAAACATAACTTTTGATAATAAAAAATACGAAAATTACGAGAGTGATTTTTGAATTAGTGATTAGATTATCATCACCAACTACACCTTAATTCAATCAACAATGTTTAGATCTTACTTCAAAAAACACCGGAAAACGAAAACTAAATTTTCGACCGGAAGCTAAGCCGACAGTCACTTTTACCACCACTATTACTACTACTACTTGCCATTAGTGTTCGAGTGCTTGTTAAAGGGCCAAAGATTGACAAGCCGCTCTAAAACTGCACTCTTGGAGAAATAGCCTGAAAATCCCTGAGGGATGGACGGAGGGGGGAAATCCTCTGCAGGCATGGCAAAGGGACGTATCATGTTCTCCATCGTATCCAACGTCAAACATGATCCTATTTCCTGCAGCCTCTCAGGACCCATTATTGGCAATGTGTGCTCCTGATGTAACCAAGCCGCCTCACTGTCGTTTTCCTGCCAAAATATACGAGAGCGAATTAAACAAGATTGACTGGTTCCAGGGGTCAGGAATTAAAAAAGTTTGTGCTACATATATTTCTTGAAAAGTAAAAAAGAATTATACACATAAAAGAAAAAAGGGATATTAACAAAAGAGCCCTTGAAGTTTGACCTTATTACAAAAGAGCCAGGTACCTTTGAAAAAACAAACAAAAAAACATGAGGACTGGTTTTGTTTGTGTCAGAATTAATGGGCTGACTTTATAATTTTTATAAATATCAAGGGGAGTTCTGAAATATTTTTGCTTATGAATAGATAAATGTAAGACAATAAAATATCCGGATTTCTATTTTGTAATTCTGATATTTTTGTTTTTGTTTTTGTGAATAGGTCAAAACTCATGAGTACTTTTTGTAATTAATAAAAAAGCAAAACATAGAAGATCACTAAGCTGAAAATTAATTACCTCCAAAGGGGATAAATCTGCACCACGGCTAAATGTCAACTCAATTCGGAATCTTTTCGGGTCTTCCAAAACAACCTGCATTCGAATATATATATATATATATATAATTACTTCAGAGGACGAAAATGTTTCGATTTCTTTTTCTTTTTTTGGATAAAAAATGTCCTTCAAATAATAAGCGAATTGTTCGTTTTCGTTATTTTCACGATACACATAACGTTTAGATATAAGAAGAAGCCAACCGCTGTGTCCTCAAATAGCCTCAATACGATATAACTCATGTAATCGAGCTCCTTTGTCCTGCACAACCGCTCTAAGGCACTATCACATACAAGGCTCGGTTCTCCTTGAAGAGATTCATCCAGGTTGCAATAACGAAGAACATTCATCAACGAATGGATATGTGATTCCTGTCATTTGAAAAAATAACAATAATAATAATAATAAATTCCGATGAAATGCGAATGCAAAAAGTACCGAGACAGCCGAGTTAACTCACCGACGTGAAGTACAGCCGAGTTCGCACATGTCGTTCTGGTGTCTTAACATTTGCATACCTAAAAAAAATGTAAGAAAACCCAAAAATGGTAAACAAATTATTTGCAGATATTCTAAGAGAAATGTGTGACCACGTGAAAAATATTAAAAAGATATTCCATACTTTGGGTCCAGCCGGTATTTAGGTTCTTTGTCATCGTCGTCGTCTTGATCGATTGACCTTTCACTGGTAAAACTACATTTTCTCGAGAATTCAATCTTATTCTGATACTTGGTAGGATAATCTGCATCTTCTTTCACAATGCTAGGACCGACCGCATTATTATTATTATTATTATTATTATTATTATTATTATTATTATTATAATTATAATTATAATTATTATTATCATTATTATTATTGTTGTTTTCCTGGGCACTCTTCAATTCTGCCACACTGATTGCTTCTTCGCGTGTATTTCTCAGATCGATCAAAATTTTCCCCAACAGTCGCCGAGCAATCTGATATTTTGAAAAAAATAAGGTTTCTAAATAGAGATCTATAATGAAAAAAAAGGCCTCAAACATGAGGGATTTTATTAATTTTACAGACAGTAGATAGGTACAGCCATTCTACCTTAGATCCAATCTTCAGTTTTTGCTTCGGATTGATTCCATACTCGTTCGGAATAACACCGTCTGCAAGTATCTGAGGAGAAAAAGAATCACATAATTAAACGGGTCGAAATGCAAAATTAAAAGATTCTCAGCTTATTGAGAATCATTTGTTTTTTGTTTAGAATTTGCCAACACACACCCTAGCAGCACATGAATCCGATTGTTCTCCTTACCTGAGCTACCTTGAAAAGTTCATATAACCCTTCTAGATTCAAATGTGCATTATGCAAGAGATCGTACCTGTCAGACCAGAAAAAAGGAAATTGATCCATAAATCTTCTCAAGAAATCACGATGACGCAGATTTTTAATAAATCACAACAAATAAATACGATAATGAAACTACTAGGACACGATCCACTAGCATTATTATACTTACTTGCAAGAGTCATAAACATCAGGAATTTGTTTTATGTCGAACCGTCTGCAATTGTGTTCACATATTAGTTAGTTAGTTAGTTAAAGGCCCGATCACAGAGAAATGTCAGCCACGCCAGATAAGTATTGCACCATTTTTTTTATCATGAGACAATTTTAAAAGAAAAAAAAACATGATCGAGATAGAACTCACTCTTTGCGCTCGTTATACAAATCTCTCTCGAGTTTTCTCCATCGAGCAAACATGAGAAGAAATCCCTCACTACCGCAAGGTAAGCCCGCAGCTATACGGTCGACATCTATATTCGTCTTACCAAGTGCCTTAGCTTGATCATATGGAGGAATTACATCTGAGACAAGCTCCTCGCATTCATCCTTGGCCAATACTCTTACTTGCTCAGTAACCTTCTTTGTTAACTTCACCTGTGGCGCACAAATTTTACAATCCCCATAAAATATTACTCCCTCCGTCCCACTTGAAGTGGATACTTCAGAACATGATTTTGACCAAGTAAAAGAGTCTATTTTTCAATATTAAATTTTAATATCTAATTATAATTTAAATAATATTCATTAAAATTAAAGTTTTCCATTGTGTAAATTACAACAGTGAGATCAGATGCTTTAAAGCGAGTTGTACCTGCGTTAAAATGACTACAATTAAAAATTTGTACCTTAAACAAAGTTCCCTCTTCAAGTGGGATGGAGGGAGTAATAAAAAAAAACTCTTCAACCCGGAAAAAAAAAAGTAGCACCTCACCATTTCGGGTAAAAGTTGAGCTGCATTTGAAGGAACTCCATTCCCATCAACCATCCACGGCTTCTCTGGTGCGCCACTGCTTTGAACAGTTTTTGTCCCAGAAGTTATAATCTCATTTAGCCTAGCCTGGGGGGAGGGGAATGGAGAAGAAAAAAGGGGATGAGGACGCCTTACTAATTTCTCGTCTCTTAAAAAATAATAGTTGAACTAATGCGTTAAAGAAAACTAAAGCACCTAAATTTTATTCCCTGTATTCAGAATACTAAATGAAATCGAAATGTATCGTATTTTATTTCCTCGACAATTATGGTGAGTTATGGTGTTAAATAAACTTTGCCACTTTGTTATTTGCATGAGTTATGGTGTTAACTAATTTTAGACAATTAAACGACACTATAATCTTCATGCCACCGACCCCAACATAGTTGGGATTAAGGTGCTGTTGATGATGATGATGATGATGATGATGACCGTCTATGTATATCAACATATAAATCAAATGGAATATCAGGGAAGAAAGAAACTACCTTAGCTGCTTCCATCTCGGAACTGGCGTTTTCGAGTCCATCCAACATGGACGAGTCCTTGCTAACGAGTGAAACCTTAAAAAAGAAAATATTAAAATAAATATAAAAATGACCATATATAAAATAAATAAACAAGTCACAAACAGTGTTATGGTTTACCGACCAGAATAGGTGTTAACTGTCCTTCTAAATCTAGAAGGCCTTTGGCAAAAGCAGCTACTGACATCTGCCAAATATGAAATGAATAAAGGAAGTGAACAACCGATCATGTTTGTTCATTAAGAATTTGGACATAGAGGGAGTGTATTCATTAAATACAGCATCAATCATAAAGAAACTCACGACCTGCACACGGCCCTCATCCGAGCTGTATATTTTTAGGTCATGGCGATATGTACTGTGGAGGCGGAGAAGACCAGTGCCTTCACCTGAGATAGCATAACCAAAAAAAAAAAAAAAAAATTTAATTCAAAAAAAAAAGGAATTAAAGAAAACTGCACCATCTTGAGATATTGGAACCTAACTGCTGACCTGGATACATATTATTCCGGAAATACCTTCCAAGTTCTTCAGCCTGCCAAAAAAATTGATGAGAATAGCTGCGAGATAAGCCTAGGCCTATGGGTTAGGTCCAAGAGAGAGCTCTAGCGCAACTTGGATGCGAGTTTTTCATCCACTTGGCTTCATAGGAGAAACATACATTTGTCAGCATAAGCTGGTCACGACTCACGTACACGACAATTAGTTATAAAAATAACGAATATTACGGACTCTGCTGATGTCCGAAACCCCCCAGGTTTAAGACATTTACCAAAAAAAATGAACCCAGAGAAAATTATGAAAATCACAAAAATAGACCCTTGAGGTTTGATTCTGTCTCGATATTAAATGAGTATAATATTTTTATACACCAAACCTCACGAATATTATCACGTTGTGAGACCGAAAAACACAAAGTACACATGCAGGACATAACAGAATGTTCACCTGCTTTCTACCAGCATGAGTGAGAACACCGCCATATTTAAGAACCATCAGTGCCTCAACAGGCTTTTCCTCTTCCCCTTCACCATTACTTTTTGCAACTTTCACCCACTTTAATGGCTTGAGTTGGACCTTCCTGTAGATGCCAGAGAAATGCCCTCCCTGAAAGCCATAAGCATTATCACACATGTTTAAATACTACCTCCGAGAATCGGAGTAGCCAAAATAGAATTAAGAAATAAATCTGACAAAAATAAAATTTAGTGGTGCAGGAACCAAAAAAAAAAAGCTATTAAATGACTCGAAACAACAGTTTATCAATCAAAAAAATGAAAAGAGAGAACGTCTTTATTCACAATATATATAAGTGAATTTATAAAGTTTACTGAAACGGACCTCCTCGAGAACAGCTTTCACTTGGCGAAGCTTTTCGGCATGCTCGATATCTTCAGCATCACTATCACTCTCTGGACCAGGTCTGGAATATAAAAAATATTGTACATAAGCATAGCGTTATCTCGAAGGAATTCAACAACCAGAGATTTATGTGTCCTCTGATTTTTATAAAGACACCTAACATTTACAAAGATGCATATATATATTCTGTAATGGAATGCCTTCTAATATTAAAGAAGACAAACTAACAAGCAAAATTTGTTGTGCTGTGGGACCTGAAGTACTATGCACCAAACCACGATAACGACGATCCAACTGTTGGCGAATTTTTTAAGAGTATTCTAGGTACTGTCAAAATTTATATCAGGGGTTACGACTCTTGGATTACAAATAGCACATCGATGTCATTGTAACATGTACTCTCTCAAAAACATATAGTGCATATCCTGGCTCGATAGGAGCGCCCCAAGACGTAGTCAGAATCTCTCACGGATTGGGTAAACAATCGTGTGTCTTTGATTGCTTTTCTCTAGATTTTCTTATCATATATATATTCGTAACAAAATCTACTGAAGGGCTAGGTTAGTTTTTCTAACCTAGTACGAGGTACTAAAATTCGTGTCGCGTCCAAAAGATCTTGCAATTGAACCGCACTTTTCAGCTTTGTCTGCAGAAGGGCATCAAAGAAGCATACACATAATAAGAATAAACTCAACAAAATGAGGATTACACAGAATAATAATATAATAATAATAAGCACCTCTGCTCTGGGTCTCCCCCCATTATATTTTAGCATCAAATTTAAAAGCTTTTCCTCAGTAACTTTCAACTTGACCTTTTGTTTTGGGGTTCTATCTCCACTGTAAAGGAAGGAGTGAGTTCACAGAGGGAGAAGCAAGCACAGGTAGAAATGAATCAAGGAAAGTAACAAAAGGCAATCTTTATCTTACTGACGAATAATGGCAATCACACAACGCAACTCTTCAGATTGCCCGAATGTCCCAATTATCCCGCTTCCTTGACGTGTCAACTCTGACTGCTGATCGGGTTCGTTAACCTTCCATGGTAAAGTTGGAGGAATTGCTGAAGAAAGATGTGGTGCTTTTGCATCAAGAAACATTTTCCTCAAAACACAAGCGGCATCATCGTAATATCTGACATTTTAATAAGTAATATATATAATATTCAAAACGCCTAAAAAACATTGAAAGTAAGTCGAAAAGAACATATCCAGGAACTTTCTATAAATGCCAACAAAATAAGTGCAGCTATAAACTGCATCAAAAACAATTAATGGGGGCACACTTGGTTTTTCTTTCTAACACACACACACACACACATATATATATATAATAGTTTTTTTTCTTTAAAAAAAATGCAGTTGAGACTCAGAACAGCAACACAAATATGTTTTAGAAAAATCCGTCCAACTCATAATGAAACCAAACATTCGACAAATAAAAACAGCAAAACCATAAAAGTTACTTGTAAGAGTTCTTAACAAAGCTCCATCCATTTACGTCACATACATAGGAACGCCCATCACAACGCAATAGATCAAACCCACAAACCTGAAGAATACATTAAAGTGAATAATTATTTAATTCACCGAAATATTACAATGTGGGCTCTTCGTATAAATTTTGGCAAAACAATAACTTCCACACATAATTGAATGGGTAAAAATTCGCCAAGTGTTACTTACAGCTTGCCTAAATGCGATGCAAACCTCTCTCGACATTTCCTTCTCCATAGGAGTAAGTAGAACAGGGTACCTGACCTGCAATAGAGCAACTCTTAGAGCCAATGGACACAAGCTCAAACCTAATATAGCAGGGAAAATCGAAAAAAAATGAATACATTTCAAATGTACAACTAATTCTGAGGGTTGTGTACAAAAATCAAAGTCGCTTACTTCTTTACCATCAGGATTTCTCATAACAACGCCATCGACCACAGGAGATTTCCTCGCCTCTGCATGAGCATACTCCGGGCCCACTGTGTACACCTATGTTACAACAATATCGACTCTCTTAAAATTTTAAACAGATCATTTCTCTTCCCCGATTTAAGTTTTCTTTTTTATGTTAATATCACTCGTTTCTCCAAAATACACCCAACTAGCACGAGAACACCCAAAAAAAAAAAGTAATAATAAAAAAATCAGAAAATAACCTATATAAATTGCTTCTTTATCCAAAAGCTTCCTAGAGGTTCAAGAACACATAGTACAACACCAATAAGGCATTAACCTTTTTCCGGATACCTCAGAGATTTTGTCAGGACTTCTATACTAAAGGGTTAAAAGATCACAAGGACTAAAAAAATCTCATGCAAAGATTAAACAACCTTCACATCTGTTCCCCCTGTGGGCATGAATTCCTCATATATATAAGAGCCTTCACGTCTCACTCTTCTGACCTCTGGATGAAATTCACTAGAGCGATTACCAACCTGAGAAAAAAAGTTCTTAATCTGCAGCTGATTCAAAATAACTACCACCCTACTAGTTTCATACTTTTGACAGGATGACTATTTGAACGAACAATTACGATGATAAACGGCGTATAATATCAACACTTCTTGAGTTATAAATTTAAATTTCCATTTACTAACACAAACAAATCGCTTGCTTTGTCGAACGAAATATCTCCTAAATATCTCACCTTCCGAAACAACTCCTTCATTCCCCCACCAGCTGAACTAGGGTAGTATATCATTATACTGTGATCATCACCTTCACAAAACACAATACAATAATTGGCTGGCAGTTCCCAAAAAAAAGCAAGAAGCAAGCAAACACGTCGGAGATTCCAGCATTATATTCTTGATAGGACTGCCAGTATCATTACAGCCATTACAAACAAAATGCTCTAGAATATGAAAGCAACACAGATAGATGTTACAAATTATATCTTACCATGAATAGGCTTCTCCACAAAAGGCTTCCAAAACCGACTCCCATGAACCTCAACAAAATCTTCCTCCTCGACAAAATAATCGAGCTCTTGATTAGGAAATTCTCTATTAACCAAGGCATATCTTGGGACAGGAAGTCCAAACATTTCAAGCCTCTGCCAGAAAAAAAAAACAATGTTTTTAAGAAATTCGATCGTTTGTCAATTATAATAAATAAATAAAATTCGCTAGCTTAAGCTTATGCTTTAATGACCAATGGAAAAATAAATCACTTTCAAGATGGATAACTAGAAAGCCTGCATAAATAGACTAAATGCATCTCACGAGAGGAACGGAAAGAGCAAAATGTTTAATTTAAGAAGTGCGTGTGTATCAATGCTCCCATAAAATGGAATTAAAAAATGAAATCTAGATTAAAAGATGCAAACCTCGTAAACTCTCCTCCGGTCATGAAGAAGATGTTGTTGCCCCAGTTCATTGACAAGGAAAGGCCTTTTGAAGAACGTATGTATAATCAAAAGCAGCAGTCGGCCGGAAAATAACAAAGATACCATTAAAATTGCCAAATTACAGAATGTGGGGGCAAAATTAAGAATCTGCAAATGAAAATAAGAAGAAAACGAGGTCTATTGTTACTTTCTCAGTTCAGCGTATGCTTCAGCCTTCTCCAGAGGATACCCAGAGGAATAGAATGCAATCAAACAGTCACATAAAGGCCAACTGCAACAATATAAGACCATATGTATAAAATTATTGAAAACAGAAAAGAAAGAGAAAAACATATAGTTGCATGGAAAAAAAATCATAATAATCATCACCACATCAACATTGTATCGTATTAAAAGTATTTTTCACCTCTCAATAGGCTCTTCAAGAATTACCTTGTCCCCAAAATGCACAATCTACAACCATTCACGGATCAAAAAGTCATCATAACAAAAAATAAATAAGATGAGAAACCCAAACTATAATGCGGAACTTCTCTTATCGCCATTGATAGTGAATCTTTCTAGTTTCTTGTAACCATGTCATAATTTCTTTTAGTTACCGTTAAAACAACAATAACAACAACAACATTATCCCAATGCCTCAACGGCTCCCGCAAAAAGCGGGGTAGGGGGGATCGGATGTACGCAGCCTTACCCCTGTGTTAACACAGAGAGGCTGTTTCCGGATGATCCAAAATGAAAATTGCATCGAGAATTGCATGGAATGACTACTACTTCATGAGAAAAAGAAGTGCAGCCAGTTTAGTGAGTCATTTTGTTTTATTCCATTATAATCCAGAACCAAAGAATAAAGAGTCTTTGGCCCCGTTGGAACAATGGAATTTTACCGTTAAACCAACAATAACGAAAAATAATAAAAGTAAGACCAGAAACCGAAATCGAAAGCCACAAACCTCTCAAAATCAGCATTGCAAACATGAATATCTAATGTTTCTTTGCAAAGTATTCTTGCATTGCAATGGACTCAATATTCAGAAAAGATTAAATTTCAGCCACGAACCAATTACCTCAAACTCTCCAAACGCCTGCAATCTCTCCAAAATCTCCAACATCGGCCGTGAGAAAGCCTGAAAAGGGTCGAAACGGCCAAGAAATAAATAAAATCAAGAAATTGGGAAAATAATAAAAAGAATAAGAACAGTAATCATCCACATTATCAGTGCATGGTTTCTTGGAGTGAAAAATATTTGACGGACCAAAAAAAAAAAAAAAAAAACGAAACCTCGGAGCCGCATTTCACCTTCTTTTCCATGACACAAACTCCTACTGTAATTTTCTTTCGAAAACTATCCTCATCCCCCTCCATTCTATCTCGATAATTACGAGAAATATCAACAATACTCCCGATTGAAAGCTCCTCTAACACACTGCTCAGAACCAAAAGAAAACAAAGCAAAACGCAAATACATTCATATAACCAAAAATAATATTATCAAAAAGGCGGTACATATATACATTGCAAGAAAATACGAAGAAAGAAAAGCAAGAACGCGCACGAGTTTGTTAACCTCAGATGCAAGAATTTCGGTGAGGAGGGTATGAAAGAAAGACGTATACACTTATCAGTGTGTGTGTATGTGTGTGTGTTCTGTTTCAGAATGGGTTTTTCATTTTATGTGAATTTATACGTGTGGTATCAAAGGAGAGAACTTGGTGGAATCAAATATCTCTTGTCGAATGAATGAAAAGGCGGTGATGGGGGTAGAAGATATAGTCTTATAGAAAGTGGACCTTTACGGATCCTCATGGCTCCTTTTACATAAAAAAAAAAAATGAGAAAATAGATACTCCCTCGATCCCGCCCAAAGATTTACATTTCTATCAAAAAGTAGTCCCTTTAGTAAGTTTACATATATCACTTTTTACAATCAAATCAAACAATCACTTTTTACTTTTTAATCTCAACCACTCATTCATCATCAATATTTTTTACTTTTTAATCTCCACCACATATTTAATCATCATTACTTATACCAATCATTACCTAAAATACACCAAATATACACCCTCTGTCAACCTTTGGCTGGGACAGAGGGAGTATTATTTATTTGAGTAATGTATTTTGTTCTAATTTTCAATCATAATTTTACTGGATTACTAAACATCGCCCTAAATTACTAGACACCGTCCTAAAATATTACTTTTTTGCCCTTAATTCCTATTAAGGGGATTTAGGATTCTAATTTGACAATACTTTTCTCTCTAAACAACCCACCCGACGCAGCCGCACCACCGCCACACCACCGCCGCAGCCGCTGTCCGCGCCATAAGACTGGCCAAGATAGCCGCTGCCGCAACGCCGTCGTCCGCCACCATGACTGGAAAAAGAAAAGCTCTGGTAATTATTTTTTTTCGTTTTACTGTTTCATTGGCCGCGGCCGCCGTGGCGGAGTGCACGACAGAGGCCGCGACCGTTATTTTGTGACAGGCGTCCGACGATAACGCCTGGCCATGGCACAGGCGTCCGCCGATTCCGCCTGTCCATGGCGCAGGCGTCCACGGCGGACGCTCAACCTGTGGTATAGACGTCCACGGCGGACGTCCAAACCGTGCCCAGGCGTCGAGATCGGACGCTGGCCACTGGATAAGCGTGCGCTTTGACGCTTGAACCATGGAAGTAGGCCTGCAGACGCACTGTGCCATGGTTCAAGCGTCTGCTCCGACGCCTATCATTTTTTGGAACAAAATAAAATTTTCAATTAATAATTAATAATGTGTATTCTTTGTATGATTATTACTTATTAGTTGTATTGTTTGCTAAATACAGATGAGAGGAGGAACGGGCAAATCTATGCCGCTAGTCACATAGTTGATGGGTTCTGGAGCGCGTCACACCAGAGCTCGTGGTGTTGATGCTTCCGTTCGTAGACAGCAGGAGGCAGAGCGTAGGGGATTCGAGGACGTACCTTATACTGATTTTGGTACTGAGGATTCGAGCGAGTATTATTCGCACGATGAGGCCGACGATCAGGAGGGCGGTGATGATTCTTCTTCATTTTCGTGCCGGGTTCGGAAGGGGAGAGGGGGGAGGTTTGTGACTTCTGGGTCTACCAGTAGTAAACGGCGTAGAGCAGAGGATGAGACATCTTGGATGGTTTCTGAGGAGATGCCTGGTGGCCCTATCGACGACAGCGTTATCCCGAGTTTCGGTGGGCATGTCGCCGCGCGTATCTGGACTGGAGATATGAGAGGTTTGCTGAAGTGTCACACCAGATCGCCGCTTGTCAGAGCTTGAGTCAGTGGCGCTCAGTGATGTCACCCTCTTTAGTGAGTCGGATCAGTGGGACTGGGTTATCCCACCTGACGGACGCCATGTTCAGACATATTGACTCCCCGTTGATTTCTGCGTTCGTTGAGTGGTGGCAGCCCGATACGAACTCTTTTCACATGCCGTTCGGAGAGATGACCATCATGTTACATGATGTGTGGCAGATCCTTCGCATTCCTGTCGAGGGGCGATTGGTTGATGCCGATAGCACATCTACACAGTTGCAAGTGGATGTGATGGAGGTTCTTGGAGTATCGCGGTTGGAGCTACTGAGTACTCACTGGGGGGGTGGCGGCGTACTTATGGACTCGATTTTCAGGTCATGTCGCGATGGAGGTCGAGTGGAGGGCACCCAGGCCTTAGCTTGGATGTGGTTGTTATTTGGATCCACCTTGTTTGTTGACAAGAGTGGTAACCGGATTAGGCGTTCATGCATATTGGAGGTGAGGGACGGTATGGATACTACCGGTCAGTATTCATGGGGTTCGGCCGCATTGGCTTTCATGTACCGTCAGCTCGGTATCGCTAGTCGCGGCGACTCCATGGGGATTTGTGGATGCCTTACCCTCGTTCAGGCTTGGATTTATGAGTATTTTCCCTGCTTTCGACCTCATCGAGAGCGTATGATTATTGACTCCACGCAGCCTCGAGCTTCTACATGGAGTGTCCAGCCCGAGTGTAAGGACGAGCACCGACTCCAGTCTTTGCGTCGCCGCATTGATCAGTTGACAGCCGCAGAGGCTTGAGTTGATTAAGTTGATCAGGACGAGCACCAAATCCATGCCAATGAACCATCTGTAGGTCCGGATTAAGTTGATTGATGTTGGATGTGCCATGAACACGTGGGTAACAGCATTTGTATCTGGGTCGGACTGCGTCCAATGTACGTAGTTATTCGTCACAGCCAAATGGTGAAACTGACCGACGACATCTATTTCTTCAAAATCATGCTTCCTCAAGTGGTCTCTATAATTATAGATATGTCTTCTAGTCGGTTTGTCCTCGGGAAATTTATTCTAAATGGCCGCCAAGATGGCACACGACTTGGCTTGAGCAACACTCATCTCACGAACAACTTGTTTGGCCGATTTACTCAGTCCACTCATTTGACGATGCCCTTCCGGATAAACAATAAATGAGTGATTGTGCATACCCTTACTCCCAGAGATCGGTCTGATTATCCAACCACTCAAGTCATGCAATTGTTCGGCCTTTATCTGAAATGTACACTTGCATGCTTTCGTCTTTGTGTCCTTCCGAACAGCGACATCCAAATCTCTTAATACCCTCTGCACTGCTCACCACTTACATCTCAATAGCTTTGTCTTTCTTTTATTCTTGTACGATGAAATGATCAACTCAAACCAATTTGAAGAGCAATTTTTTCGCCAACCAATCGCATCACAATCACTAGCGAATATTTCGTCATTAACGAAATAACCACTATAATCAACGCCGTCACCTTCAAATTCTTCCAATATAACTGAAATTTTTAATTGAGAATGTTAATAATAATACCAATAATATTATTATTAAAATTTAAAATCGTGCAAAAAAGGGTTCGTGGGTCCAAAAATTGCGCTGGACCATGGCCGAGGCGTTCGCTTGACGCCACGATCTGACAGCGTCGAATCGGACGCCTAGCCATGGCACATGCGTGCGAATCGGACGTCCGACCATGGTTCGGGCGTCTGGTTTAGACGCCTAGACTGGGGACGGAGCGTCACTGCACGCCCTGTACCATGGTCTAGGCGGACTGGGACGCCTGTACCATGGAACAGCGGAATATTGACGCTGCGTCATTTTCTCCAAAAATTACCTCCAGATGCGAATTCTCGTCCATTTTCGTAGTTATCGATGATATTGACGATATATATTTGATTGTGTGTTCTGTAGAATAAATGAAAAATTGTTTCTAAATTTCAATTCGAAAAACTTGAGCTTGAAAGATTTTGGTGTGGTGTGGTATTTAGAAATATTGAGAGATTTTGAAATGGACAAAAAGGTAATCTTATAGGGCGGTGTCTAGTAATTTTGGGCGGTGTTTAGTAATACCCTATTTTCGAATATATTTTTAATCAAGTTATTCTGTTAATTTAACTTTATGAAAGCTGACATTGCAGTGACGTGGCGCTGACGTGCACAGCGACATGTTAGTTTCCGTTAGGTTAGATTGACGGAAATGACAGAAAAATCTGACCGAAAACGTAATCGAAATAGAATAGTGCAATTGAAAAAAAAATGATGTGTTATATTACTCAAATAAATTACTTTCCTAAAAGATATACATACATTTTTTTTTTATGAGAGGAAAAAATAAATACGCCTTATGTAATCCAAATTTAGATAAGGTACAATTACTATTAAATAGAAGACATCAACATAATTATTTTCTGGTCATTTTATTCACTAGGGACATTTTTTCGTTAGTGGAATGTTTTAAAATATTATTTGTCACCTATATTAATAAGATATATAGTTCATACATTCTCTTTTATTTGCAACCGCTTATTATTTGTACTTTTTTTTTACTAATATGAAAATAAACATTAGCGTTAACTATATATAACTAAAAATATTAACGATCAAACTTCTCTATTAAACTAAGTGAACTCTAAGTATAAGGCCGGATGAGTATTTTAATTTTACATTAAAAAAATATTGTTATATAATAATTTTAATTACAATTGTATGACATACATTTACAATCTATAATTTGTGATTGCAAAGGGTTAGTCATGCTTCCTAATCGAGTATATCCTGATAACTCCATTAATATAGAAGAATATATTTTGAATATTTGAACCGAATTTATTTTGATAGGTCCACGTCTGGCACCACTCAGTCATTCCGTTATGAGGCGATCCAAATAATATAACATAATTACAAACCTAAAAACACAACCATAATTACTGACAGTATTTTTTATATGGATGTGATTGTGTCACATCAGTCTGGTCACTCAGTAACAGTAACGAATGACTGCGTCTGCGTGACACCAAATTGAATTCCCATTAGTTTGATAACTCACTTTGTTTGAGCATAACACATCACTTCCAAACAACATTTTCTTAAAATGTAACTTAGGTTGATGAAATGAATGCAAATGTTTCTCTAGAGATCCTTCTTATCACTGATCCGATCAACAATTGTTGACGCGACATTAAATCCATCTGCCCTTTCATAAATACCAGCAACAACAACATGCAGATCCTTCTTGTTAATATTAGGATCCATCTCCAGCCTCTCCAAAAACACATCAACCATCTCGTAATCCCTTCTCGCGCAAACTCAACATCTGAAAATGAACTTCGTCCGAGAAAACACATCCCTCGTCTTGCATCTCTATATATGCCCGATCCGCCTTCTCAAACTCACGCAACTTGCCATAAGCATTCAGAACAAGTGCTACCACATTAGAATCGCGAGAATAGCCGAGCGACTGCATTACCATATTTCCTATATTTAGAGAAAAGACATATCATTCGCTCAAAGACTGCTCTATCCTAACCTCTCCAGCGTCAACAGCCTGTCTACAAACCCAAGTGGCTTCTTCTACTTGGCCAGCTCCAGCAAGAATAAAAATGGCGGTTTCCCTCGGAATATTTTCCGGCACTTAAGTTCATTCAACAAACGTTTGGCGTGCGCGACTAAACCAGCCCTTTCATATGCTACTATCATCATTTGATAAAGAACCTGATGAATCTCGACACCAGAGCTTCAGAGCTTTTGAAACAACATTGCTGCCCGATCTAAGTCCTCTACTTTACCCCATGTCGAGATTCTTGTCGAATAAGTGATTGCATTGGGCTTGATTCCCCTGCTAAGCATCTCTTGGATAAGGTTATTGGCTTTTTCGTGCTCGAGAGTCTTCCCGTAAATCATAATCATGGTGTTATACGTTACGACATTCTGTTCGATATCCTTCCTCTGCATCCCCAAAAAGCTCAGCATCACTATAAACCCTCAGAAGGGTATTGTAACTAACCACATTCGGCTCGATTTTCATTTTTTTCACACCCCAGAAGAGTTTATCTGCTTCCTTAACCACATCAAGCTGCCCATACACGTCTATCATGTTACACATAGTGAGATCAAGGGAATATTTAATCTCCCTCATTTCTTTAAACACGGTCGAGCCTCCAGAAACTTTTGATTCTTAACATACATTGTCAAGAGCGTCTAGTAACTAACTGTATCCGGCAAAACCCCTGCTAACCTCATTTCACTAATTGGTGACCTTGCTTCACGAAGAAGCTTGGCCTTTCCAAAAACATTAATCATCAAATTATATGCGACAAGATGGGTGTAATCACCAATCGTTTCAGCCTAGAAAATATTGAAATAGCCTTTGAGTAATCACACAGTTTACGTGACAACTCGATCAAATTACTATACGAGACCAAATCCACGGGCAGCGGTCATGTTCCATTTTCTGAAGCCAAGGTAATGCGTCATCAAGAAGACCCTATTCCCAAAATGCGTAATCAGAGTAGAGTAAGTATAATACCAATCTGGAGACAGAGCTCTCTCGCACATTTCGTCGAACGGTCCATAGGCGACCTCGCACTGCTTCGCCCGCAGCACATTAGGCAGCACCACATTGTAACCAAACACAGACGGAGTATACAGTGCATCCTGTTTCATCCAATCGAGCAAAGCTAGCGAGCGTTGCCAGTCAGGCTCACGTGAGAGGAGCGAGACCATGAATCTCATAGCGAGGCTGCGGGTTCTGTACGGTGACATTAAATCATAGAGTTCGCACTCGTCGGAGGTCTGCCCAATGGAGGATAGGAGGCCATCCATATCCACGCTGCGATCGATAAAACCTGGGTTTTGCTTTCGCCGGAGTGGCTGGTGCGGCGTCGTGTTGGTGGGTGTGGGCGAGACAATGGTAGGGATGGTATTGGCAGGACCCGTACTGCCCCCACTGACCCGTGACGTATGAGTCGGCCCGCACCACGACTCACGAGTGGCGGTCGAGTATGGGTATCACTCTTATCCCGTGATACCCGCTACGTCTCGACCCGCACAATTTTATTATTATTTTAATATATAATTTTTATATATATATATATATTCTTTTTTATATATTTATTGTTATATATTTGTTATAATTTTTATATTATATTTATCTTAATTATGACAAGTTTTATAAATAATATGTATTATAAAAGTGAAATAATAGATACAAATTCGTAAAAATATCTATTTTAAGTAATATTTTTTCGACGCGGGTCGATCCACTCCATCCAATCCCGCAATTCGTGGTGGGTCGACCCATTTCAAGAAACACCCAGAAACTCATCTCACCATCTTTGCTTCCTCATCATCAGCAAAAGATGTCTGCTAAAGACTAATTGAGGTCTAAGGATGTAATGGGGCAGATCGAGATGGATACTTGACGATTCAGACCCACCCCACAAAATGAACTGGACGGGACAAGTTGACCCGCCCCACTACATGTCTCGACCTCGATTTGTCTCGATGAGAAAGCAAAGATGGTGAGATGGGTTTCGGAGTGTTTCTTGCGGGGCCAGACTTGTATAGAGGCCCATAAGGCCTGGGCCTAGGGCCCATAAAATTTGAGGGCCCATAAATTTAAAAAAACACTATATATGTGTGTGTGAGAGAGAGAGAGGCAGGGTTGCACGTTTCTCTTCCGTGTGGCCGTAGAAAGAACCTCCCAATTGCTTTATCTCTCCCCTATCACCCAGCAACACAGATAAAAAATAACGCATCACCCGTCCCAGATTTTATTCTATTATTTTTTAAAAGTGACATTTTTGAGTTCTATTTTATCTCTATTTAATTTAAATTTGTTAATTGTTGATTGACTGGTTAGTAGAAAAATAATGCCCTAGATAATAGATATATTTTCAGATTAAATGTGTAAGAGAATAAAGTTTATCGTGCAGCAATCATATATTATATATTTTTGTTGATTAAATTTTTGGACTACTTGATTAGTATGTATATCCTTAAATTGAATTAGGACTTTTGTTATTTGCAAAGAAAGTTTTTATTTCATTGTTGCTTTACTTTTAAATATTTAGCTGATGAATATCAAAAGCAAGATTAATTCTTGTTAGTGCTTTTACTCCATGTGGTTAATTTTGTAACACCCTCAATCCGCTCAGGGATATTACACGCCGTATAACCTTTCATCAAGGATCTACCAGGCTGATAACAACATAGAACATCTCAAAAATGCCTTTAAGGCTAAAATGACTCAGTAGACCGATTTGGTCTTTCAATAAATACATACAACTCAAACTCATTACATACCCACGCAGGGGTCGAATACAAACACTCCCGTACAACGGGAAAGAACACTGCAGCAGAAAATAAACTATAACTAAACCAATGACCTCATACGGATCCTCGTGTGATTAGTATCGTTCATCTTTCATCATCCTTCGTGCCGACCCTTTGTTATGCTCCCAAACCTGAATGCAAAAATAGACATCCACCCCCCGAATACTCGGGGGTTAGCAAAACTCTACTGTTTTGCTAGTGCAAGAACAAAGTGCAAATACGAGCCATACAATTCACATTCCACGAATAACAATAACCAGGAATCCTCAAAAATCCAAAAGTAACGAAAAGTACTTCCCGAGGCATGAGTTTGGGTAAAACATTTCAAAAACTGAAAGATCACAAATCAAGGGAAAACAATTTATAAAATGGTTTAAAATGCCATCGAGAGTTTTAATAGAAAACAATTTAGGATACTCAAATCCTTCTCTTTCCAAAAATCAATATGGTCACAGCCCAAAGGTTTTGTTTTCGCAAATAGAAAACCGACAACAGTTCACAGGGTTAAAACCCACGTTACGTGTCCTCGACGGACATAAAATCAATACCAACTCGTGAAGTTTTTACTCGTGAATCCCGAACTCAACCCATTGGAATTCCCTTCGAGGCCCCGTCGAACCTACCCAAGGTGAGTAAAATACGTTCACTAAATAAACACCAACCTGTGAAGTTTTTACTCGTGAATCCCGGACTCAACCCATTGGAATTCCCGCCGTGGCCCCGTCGAACCAACCCACGGTGAGTAAAATACGTTCACTAAATAAACACCAACCCGTGAAGTTTTTACTCGTGAATCCCGGACTCAACCCATTGGAATTCCCGCCGTGGCCCCGTCGAACCAACCCACGGTGAGTAAAATACGTTCACTAAATAACATATCACACCAAGCATCGCCTTGGGAACAGGGTAATACCATTGATCCCGCCCGAGGCCTCGAAGGACCCTTCCGAGCTGGCTAGCTAAACAAATCACAACACATGCATCGCCTTGGGAACAGGGTAATACCATTGATCCCGCCCGAGGCCTCGAAGGACCCTCCCGAGCTGGCTAGCTAAACAAATCACACACATAGCACAATGCAACAAAGATATCCAAACAATTCATTCAGAGGTAACACCTCGTCAAACCACAACGCACCAAAATAAAATAATATACGTCCACACGCAATACCAAGTGCAACATCAACACCAAACATATCCATAGAAATCACATAGTCATTTACAAACTACACCATTCACAAAACACACGCGTTTTGAAAGTGAGCCTTTAACAAGGCTAGCCAAATCTTTTGAAAACTCGTTTCAAACAATCAAACAAACATATAAAGACGATCACCAATTATCATATCCATAAAACAAGAATTGTATGGACAAGGTACTTGCCTCGAAATCAGCACACAAGTATTACGACGAACACGGCTCAACCAGAAAGCTTCGAAACGCCCGATGCTATCGAAAAGGAAGACGACAACGAACGGAAGGGTTCGACATGGTTTATTCGCAAGAAACTCGACCCTAACATCATATAATCAATAAATCAACGATCATACGAGGAAGAATAATCGTAGAACGTCCGAAAACCCCTCTAAGACATTCTACCGGAGACTTTCAAGGCGTCGATCAAGAACTCGACCAAAACAACGAATCGATACGATCCAACCATGGAATAACAAGGGAAATGATATAATACATCTAAATATTCATCAATCCATCATAATCCTAAGTTAAATCAGATTAGTCGGACGAAAACAACCAAAATACCCAAATTCCCCAAAACTAGATTTTTAGAAATCTAACCTTGATTCGGTAGATCGGAGGAGGTTATGGGATGATTGATTGATGATATGAACTCCAAGACTTCATGGATTTATTGTCCAACAACATCTCTCCATGATCAATACACCCCCAGCCGCGGAAGAGAAGAAAAACGAGTGAGAAATGGCTGAAGAAAACGTCTGCTGGCCTTAAATAGCCGATCACGGGCCGCTTTACGTACGTAATCGCCATGGCTTACGACGTAACCGTCCCATGGCCGAACTCACGCTAGAAATGCCGAAAATGTTACGACGCACGGCCGTGGCCTTACGACGTAATCGCCTTACGACGTAATCGCCGAGCACTACGGCCGTAACTCTCGGCCTCGCCTGCATCGCCCGGCCATGACTCACGGCTAACTCCGACGGCCCGAACGACCCCGAAACCCGAACCTGAATACGAATCGAAGATACGGTTACGAAGTACTCGCAAAGACGAATTCGAGCACTAATAGAACACACGATTCCGACCACCTGAAGGCTCGAAATTCGACAACGGAAAGTAATTACCCCAAACTTTGGGAAATTATGAAAATGGCCAAAAACGTCCGAAATACACGATACACGATCGAAACACCAAGCCGAAGCTCGCAACATGAATAATAACATTAAATGAACTTATGAGAAACTAGAAACAACAGTTTCGGACGAGATTCGCAAGAATCGAACTCAAGTGCGGAAAAACCGCTAAAAAGCACGGAACTCAACAAAACGATACCGAAACGAACTCGGATGAGTGCATAATTAATCATTCTCAGAATGACGAAACGGTCATGAGCGAGTCGTCAAAACGGACTTCCACCGGAAAAAAAAAAATTACCGGAAATCGAAATTACGGGTATTACAAATTTTGACCTCAAAATGTATGTTTCACCTTCTTTATGATTGCACTTCTAACGAATAACGAGCTCAATAATTTTGAGTTTTTACTTGGAATGGTGATTTGGTACAGGATGCTACAAGCAATCAACAAAGTGAGCAAAAATCTTCAATTTGAAGATGTAGATATTGACATTGCTATTACACTTTTGCAAGGACTCATTGTATTTTTTGATGACTTTAAAAAATATGGATTTGATCGTGTCATGGATGAAGCTAAAGCTATCGCTTGTGAGATGGGTGTTGAAGCTAAATTTCCGGAAAAACGGATCATCCGTAGGAAGAAACAATATGGTGAAAGTGGTAGTGATGAGGTCAAACAATCACCAGAAGAATCTTTCAGGGTTGATTATTTCCTCTACATAGTCGATCAAGCACGATCCTCACTCCAAGAAAAGTTTGAAAAATTCAAGAAATACGAACTTACTTTTGGATTTTTGTTGAATGTGGAAATGTGGAAGACTGAATCATATGAGAGTTTGTTGAAATCTTGCATAAATCTTGAGCAATATTTGAAGCACAATGGGAATGCATATATTATTGGAGATGATTTATGCACAGAATTATTGTGTTTACGGTCGTATTTTTCAAGTGAAAAGTCGAGAGCAGTAGAGGTCCTGCGCTATTTGAAGAGGGTGAATTGCTTCCCAAATGTTTATATTGCGTATAAGATTTTGCTAACCATTCCGGTTACGGTTGCATCAGCGGAAATATCTTTCTCGAAGTTGAGGTTGATTAAGACCTATTTGAGATCAACAATGTTGCAAGACAGGTTAAACGGATTGACTATGTTATTATCGATTGAAAGAAAACTGGTTGATGAGTTAGATTACACAGACTTGATAAATACTTTTGCGTCCAAAACCGCTTGACGTGTTGTATTTATATAAGGTAAAAAAAATTAACTCCTTTTCAATTAATTATCATTTGTTCCATTATTTTTTTATATTAGTTTATCTCTCGCTTATGAAGAGACCCAATTTTTTCCTGTCGCCTAGGGCCTTGCGAAGCACAGGACCGACCCTGATTTCTTGGGAATTATTATCCAATGAAACAAGAATGGTTTTGGTGGGAGTGAAAGGCGGCAGTGTGGATATGGGATTGGGTGTTGCGCGTGCATGGAAATTGCAGGGAGAGACCTCGTACTCATCTATGCGACCCCAATGATCAGATCTGGCAATTTACCACATGATACGAAAACCTGATATGAAAACGACACGAAAATTTAGTATTTGAGTTGCATTTTGAGTACACGACACGAAAATACACGAACACGAAAGTACACGACCGAGATTTAGTGTCGGTTTTGTGTTTACCTTTTGGGTACACGACACGACACGAGATACACGAAATAAATAAATAAATAGATATATATATATATATATATAATATTTTATATTTAATTTTATAAAGATATATATTTTATGAATTATGTTTATACTGAACTTTAAAATTTGAAAATATAATGTGAACTTCCATAAATTTCGTGTAAACATTCGTGTTTTCGTTGCCATTCGTTTCATTTCGTCTACTAAAACCTATAAAAATAATATTAAAATATTAAAATTATTATTTTTAATATTCATATTATATTATGTGCCTCACACGAAAACACGTCACGAAACGACACGAATTTGTGCGGTACACGACACGACATGACACGAATTCATTTCATGTCGTGTATGGATTTTGACTTTTGGTATACGAAACACAAAAATACACGACACGAACGAATTGCGAGGTCTAGCATATTTCTCCTAAATGTCGCAAACAAATTGGTGATAATGGTGAATACAACAGTATAATACTCCCGATTTTTCAGCTTGAATGGAAGTTTGAATTCTCTATACTTTCTAAAATAAATTCTATATATGGATATTGGTTATTGTTATACTCAACTTACCTATATTTCAATAAATAAAGGGTTGGTGGTCCAGTGGTAGGACGTCTACTCTCAAGATACTCCTTTGGGAGAGGTCTTGGGTTCTATCCCCACTAATGAGGTGAAAGGGGAAGTTTTTCTCTTTATGATCCTCTAGCTCCCCGGGGCTAGCTCGAGCGATCGCTAATCAATGTTTAATCTTGCGTCAAGCGACAGTGTGGGAGTATTTTCTTGCTGGGAACCCGGAGGTGCTGACCAATCAGTGGTTGTTCTCCCGAGAATCGTGGCCGGGAACCCGAGGCGCCGCACCGCTTAAGGGATGCTCCTTGTGCGCAGAAGTGTACAGAAAAGGCATTGGGAACCCTGGAATTGCTCGAGCGACTCGCGATTTACTTCTCTCAATGGGTTAGGAGTGGGTTTATTGAGGGACTAGGATTAGTCCGACTAAGCTGGGATCACCTAGTTATCAAAAAAAAAATAACTTTAACTCATAAAAAACATCATACGGCCAGGGCCGACCTTGACAATATGAGGGCTATAGGCGAAGATAAAATACATAGCCTTTTATTGTTATAATATAATATATATTCCGGGAATTATTATTCCCCTGATTTGTCTTACCTAATACTGGTTGTAGATATATAGATAGAAGGTTCTAAATCCTTCTAGAGGTAGTAGGATCCTATTAGATGTCTTACCTTATCTAGGAATCCTATGTATGGAAGGGCTCTCATTGTAATGCTTATATAAAGGCCCCTCTATCATTGTTATTAATGCAATTGATTGACTCTATTTACAGTCTTTTTACTTTCTCCTGAAACACGTTATCAGCACGTAGTTCCCAACTGAGCAAGAAAAAATCCATCCCGTTTTTCTGCAAAATCCCGAAAAAAAAAAAACGAGCGAGCTGCCAGAAACCCTAGCCGCCGCCTTCTGACCGACGACCCACCTGCATCTCCTTCCCCGATCAGTCATCTCCTTCACTAACCGACGCCGATACCCCGGACGCAACACCTCCCCTTCGACCAGAAATCGTCGCGATCCGAACCAGACGTCATCGCCCGCAACCGCCGCCCACCTGCACCAGATCGGAACCACCCATGAACCGAGAGCACAGAACCTCTGTAACAAGATCCACGTCGGATGATTTTCTTGAAGAAGAACGAAAAGCAGATCAGGAAGCGACCCGATACAAAAAAAAAAGTCCAGAACCCGGACCGTGACCAGAACCAGAAAGAGGAACCCGACCCGACCCGCTCGGCAGTCCCGTTTTTAGATCATTTTCGTCCAGTCGACTGT
This sequence comes from Orobanche coerulescens, assembly GCA_033398695.1. Lineage (NCBI taxonomy): Eukaryota > Viridiplantae > Streptophyta > Magnoliopsida > Lamiales > Orobanchaceae > Orobanche > Orobanche coerulescens. The sequence continues at coordinate 218,931,088 of CM065804.1, forward strand.
TGCCTAAAGCTGCGACTCGATCTGATCAAAGCACCGCCGGATTGTCTTATGGTTTTATGCACGTGATATTTAATGTTTGAAAACCTAGTGCAGTCGAGACAAACCTATCAAAATCGAGAAAAAAAAACGAGAGACGAGAATTTCCGCGCGTAAATTTTCTGCACAGCGCAGTCGTACCAAAATCATGTTTTCCGATTCGTTAACCGTCGGATCGGTGTGAAATTTTGACAGCAACTTCCCAACACAAATATCTGTATATTCAACGGTGAAGATCAGATTCTAAGTAATATTAATTACTGAATCTGCCGCCGAACAGAAGCAGATTTTTACGAGGAAATTTGGAGATCCGACCTCATCCAATACCGAGCTGCTGCATCGCCGCGCTCGAGTCCTTTTTCGACCGAATTATCGAGCCCAGTAGCCCTATCCGGGCCCAACTCTCTATTTTCCTAATTCATGATTCATTTATCATTAACTTGTATGTTTATGAATCTAACTATGTTTATGCTTTATGTGGCATATAGGAAAATACGTTGCTCATGATGATGTGCACGCTATGGAGAAAAGCCATATTTGTTATCCCATTCAAGGATCAAAGTAAATATGGAACCGAGTACCACGAAAATATTGCTCATATGGAGAGAAGCTCTCGTTCAAGATCAAAGCAAATATGGAACCAAGTACCCGTAAGATTTTATTAAAGTTCCCGTTTTTCAATTCCTCTCTTGTGGGAAATTTTTTTGAGGGACTTGGGTAGTTGGGTTCTTTATCTCCCATGCTACTTTGCGGTGGATGAGACTATGAGAGGTGGTATCACTCTCGTATGTCGAAGTAAACTGTGTGACGGTCCTGGGGGAGTCACGGATAATTGTTGAAAGTCGATATTTATGGTTGTTGCATACACCACGTTTTGGGTGCGATTTGACGTCGCCGTTTTGTCGATTTTAAAGCAACAATTGAAAAAAAAAATGAACATTATCGGTAATGGTAAAGTTATGACTCGTTCATGATTAATCACGGACTTGTGACGTACAAATGGGACAAACATCGATTGCGACGGATATGTCGTGGTTAAAATCGTTTTGTGACGGATTTGTCACGATGAATTGAGCGACCACCACGTTGGTCTTGACCCAATCCCATACTTGGAAAACTCCATCTTTCATCCTATTAAAATAAAATATTGTATGTGGGTGTAGTCATGCACCGTCTCCTTGCAATATAATATATGAAAGAGTGTAAGAGTAATTCTCATGAATTTTAACATGTAAAGTAATGGCATATTGCGGTAAATACATGAATTCGTTGACCTCGATTATAGTTCGTATGACTATAGGTCCGAATACTTTTCCGAGTATTTGTAAAGGCATGTGCCTTATACATTTGACTATATTTAGTCGATCTTATTGGATGGTCAAGACAAGTTGGTTATGGTATATTCATTATGTCTCATGTTTCAAAATTCTTAATTATGATGCACCGCGTTGTATCTATATAATATGGCTATTATGACGTATACTTGCAAACTGAGAATTAAAATATTTGGTTGATTTGATGCACTTTGGTGGATTTTTACAGTTTTGATCATTACTAGGCGCATCCTCCTCGGTATTTGTTTATGCTTTGAAAGTTCAAACGGAATCAGTGGTTTTTAAACAGCCTTAGCTGTACCGATATTCCTACTTTCTCTGCAAGTCTACCAAGTTGGAGTTACCGAAAGGATCATTAGTTGAGATAAGAAATCGAACACCCTGCTGCGTTTAGACGCACCTATGGCTGTTATTGCCATGTTTTTGTATCAACACTTATGTCATTGAATATGGTCTCAACTAGGGCTGTTAGCGGTCCGAGTGAACCCGAAACCCGGTCAAGAATCGGACCGAAAAACCCGGGACCGAAACTTACCCGACAATTAACGAGTTCGGATTCGAGTTCTAAACATTGAACCGAAACCGATAAGACCCGGACCGAGAAAACCGGAAAAAGACCCGGTAATATATATATATATATATATATATATATATATATATATATATACACTCTCACACACACACCAAACAAGGCCTAAGGCCTTTGGTATATAAAATTTTTATTACTTGTTATTATATTTATTAATTATAGTAATAAAAAATTAATTAATAACTTGATAATAATAGATCTAATTAATACAAAATAATTAATAACAATACAATATAATATAGATCTAATTAATACAAAATAATTAATAACAAAATAATTCCCTTGTTTAAAACCATCAGGGAATTGAGATTTTTTTCCCATCCTACATTGCTTGGAGCAACAAATCTAGCTCCCATCCACTGCTATAAATAGGTGCTCACCCTTTCATTTTTTAACACATCAAACCTTAAGCCATCAATGGTGGTTCAAGCCCATTGGCTTGAGCCTTGCCTTGTGGCTTTGGGTTCATAACGAGTTCCTTTTTTGGTTCCTTGTGGTTTGAGTCTTCCAGCTTGAACCCGATGGTCTAAGCTTTATTGGCTTGAACTTGAGCATGGCTTGAACCTTGGTTCACCTTGAGTTTCATCACCATTTTGCTTAAGGTTTCATCCCACATTGGTGGGATAAACCATCTAAAAGCCTTGGTATCAACTATAAATATGTCTCCTCCCTTCCACTACTCTCTCATTTCTGGATTCGGGTTTTCGGGTTCCGGATTTTGGTTTTGGATTCGGGTTTCGGATTCGGACCGGGTCTACCCGGTACCTATTTCGGACCGGTTCCGGATCTTAAATATGACCCGGTTTTCTTACCGGTCCGGACCGGGTCTATCCGGTATCTTGCCGGACCAGTTCCGGGTCTGTAAAAAACCGGGCCGGACCGGTCCGATAACAGCCCTAGTCTCAACCTTATTTTCTCACTAAACTTGGGAAATACTAAACAGCCAATTAAAACATGCACTGTGATCTGAGTTTAATGATCCGTGTGGTGAACAATATATGGATAGAAAGATACGGAAGTCTAGTTTCTAGAAAATCTGACCGTTCGTCCATAGCCTTTCTAACAAGAGAGTTATTGCTGTTTTAGTGAACAAAGGTCAAGCTGCGCGGAATTTTATTTCCAGCGATTGTGCTAACTTTTGTCCCAACCAACTTGGTTCCCATCTTAAATTTGCAAGTGGTCTTATGACACATATTTTTCAACCTCTTTTTGGCCGAATTTGCCATAGATGATGCAGTTTTTTATATGCATTGTACGCTAAACTATCATCTTTCAAATGTTGAAAAACAGTTTCCTTGGGGAAGCCCAAAATACGCACCCTTATAAGAAGGTCGAGCGTATGCATGCTAGTGTTACACCATGCTTGTGTCGTAATTTTGCCCCTTAGGCATATAACCTTGCCATGTTATGCACTCAATATGATAGATCATTTTGATCGTATCTGGTATAAAATCTCTATGTTGTTAGAGTATTCGCTATGCTCATATTTGTAAAATTTTGCAAGCGAAATTGAGTGCGTATTAAGCTATTTTCAAGGAACACGATATTTTTTGGATTTCGGTTTATAAATCCATTGTGACTATGATGACTAGGTCATCACAATCAATGAGTGGTATAATGCTCAAGTTGTTGAATGTCGAATGGCGTTTTCTAGTCACATATGTTCCGTAACAATTGAACCATGTTATGACTCGATGATATATATGCCAAAGTGTATCACTCATAGCATCTCATCATGATTTGTGAGAAATAAAATCTTATGCATCACTTGTATTGAATATGTGAAAGGAAAAATATTCATGAGTCAATATGGTCCGGCTTGTATCGGTTTGTGTATTGGGACATTGACATATTTAGGCTTTAATAGTCCGGAGTTTGGATAATTTGATGATCCATATACCACGGTATTGCCATGGACATCATTTTTTCTTTGAACAAAGAAGCTAGTTGGATCAAAGACACCAAAGTACGTTGGTGGAGTCGTGAGCAGGGCTCATGACCGATGATGATATTTATGTCATCCGCGTCTTGCTTTCATAAGCATGTGTGACGCCAAAGACCCCCTGATGATCCTTCTTAGCCATGTTCATTGATTAAAGCCTATTTTTTGTCACGATTAGGAGATGACACCCTCCTATGCTAAAGAGAATAATGTAACGACTCGCATAAGCATGGTGCTGAGTCTTCCCTTTTTCACCGAGTCCTTATACATACATGATCATAAGTATTAGCCTGGGTGGCTTATGATGCTATGATGGTGTTCACAAATGGTCGTACTCAAGTAATAACATTGTATGTTATGTGGTTCCTTTGACAATGATTGATAAGTTGATGAAACCTGAGTTTATGGTTGTCCAACTTACGGACCAATCATTGTAAAGGTCGGTTCACCCACTTTTAGACCAAGTCTTAAAGTGAAATTTTAACGAGTACTTCCTAACATCCAAGGCTACCTTCTCACAAATTTCGGTGCCATTTGGAGACTTGGAAGGAGGTGAACCACTTAAATGAAGTTTTCACATACCACCAGCCGTCCCAACAACAAGTTCGATGTCATTTAGATCGGTTTTTGACCACAAGGTTAATGGTTTTTGAATCCTAAACACCCGTTTATACATGCTCACGAAATTTTGAGGTGTTTGGGGCTTGTGAAGGGAGTGAACTCTTCAAGAAAGCACTAGAGGTTCGATAAAACCAACGGCCTATCATCGGTTCAATCGTTTCTTCATGTTCGATCCTGGTGGTGCACGGTGGCGGTTTTGTTGAATTCTCAAGACCAGTAGCTACAGCTGTGTAGCATAGGTCAACATGTCATATTCACCTATACCTATCATCATTCAAATACTTAGTTACGAGTGTAACAGTATGTATTTTGTTAACTGTATTGTGTTAACACTGAAAACCTTTATCGTCCACATGTTCATGTGCCAAAGTGCATCACCACAACGCATTATGACGGGTTATAAATGATGAATATGACATGCGCTTTCACTCATAGTCCGCTTAAAATATACCTTGGCAGACGATCTCGTAAGTTACTTTGATAAGCCAGTCTTCCCATCGTTAGGGGGAGATGCGAACGATCATGTTCGAGTAGAATGACTTGGAATTGTCGTAGTTTATCCCTACTGTGCCTCACCAAGTTCCCTAAAGTGACGAGATTAAATACATGCTGCAAACATGTCTGCAAGGATTGTGTCCGGTCATGGACGTTCGTCACCTATAAATGGTGATATGGTAACACCACAAATTGTGGTAGATGGTGTTACTAGGCCGTGGATCTCATCGAGTATTGGGATGCCACTTGGTTCGATAAATACTCTCGCTAAGAATGTATGCGAGCTTGGTACATGAAACTTGATCATATGATCAAATGAACTCATCCGTCTCATGTGATTCTGGATTACAGTCATTATTGGGGGACGCCTCAATGAATGTCAATCCATAAAGAGTACTCTATGAATAAAGCCGGTACATGAGGATGTGGAATGTGAGTTTAATCGAACCATACTTCGTTGAATATCTACAACGTTGTAGCCTTGGCCTAAAATGGAAATATATGTGATTTCAGTATAAACAAAGTGATAGCCCTTTGTTGAAGTGGTGCCGACACTCCAAAGATAAGATCTATCCGTATACTTTGTTAAAGCGAGTGAGAGAAGGAGTTAAACTCACCTCATGGTGCGAGGTTTCTCATGAACGCACTGGAATCGACTACGATGACACAAAACCTAGTTGTGCTATCGTAATGGATGTTATAGCATCCACTATCTTTTCAGTTAGATAGTTTCCCAAAAACTGACGTGCAGCTTGTGGTTAAATCTTATCTTAGTGGGGAACTAAGTTAAGTGATGGAAGGATCTCGTAATGGATCAGACTCAAATCAAGTGGCTCCTGACCACGGAGCGCGTCGACAAGTGAATGTCGGGAACGCATACTAAGTATATACTTGATTTGGAAGAGATATGAAGCTTTTGCGTGTAAAACTACGGGTTTATAGTGATGTACTCTTGTGAGACTAAGAGATTCCGCTAAATCCAAAGTTAAGAATGAAAGGATCTTGGGACACTTGATGATGCGTATTCATCAATCGGTTTAAGGCAATCTAAGGGACGGTTTCCCTAAGAGACGATAAAGTAATGCCTATATGATTCCCAATGATTAGTCGAAGTCATCATAAGACTTGGCTCGCTTAAGTGATGATGCAGCCTTAAGAGAAAAGTACGGTATTATGTACTCATGTTTGACTCGATGTACTCATTCGTAATAATCCGGTAATAGGATCCTATTAGATGTCTTACCTTATCTAGGAATCCTATGTATGGAAGGACTCTCATTGTAATGCCTATATAAAGGCCCCTCTATCATTGTTATGAATGCAATTGATTGACTCTATTTACAGTCTTTTTACTTTCTCCTCAAACAATATATACATATATAATCTTTTCCCCAAAATAAACATGCAAATTCAATAAAAAAATAATATCTCAATCGTATCAAATTTTTTTCAAACTTTTGCTTGGAGTTATCTTCATAAATTTTTTATAAATTCTTCTTCAATATGTATGTAAACACCTATACCTATAATGAAAAAAAACAATTCTTTAGTTTAGCAACATAACAAATTTATAATATTAATTCTAATATTATTTAATAAAGTATTATGTATTGTAAAACAAAATAAATTATACCATTTAAAGGGTATAAATTTGGTGTCGTGGAAAGTGGGGGGCCTAGGCACACCCCTAGTTCCGCTACACCTATTGTCGACCCTATATACTGCTATATTTTGACCATTTCATCATATAATGTTATTTTCAACACGTTTTAACCTTATAATTTTTTACTATTTTTGTTTGGGGTATTATTTTTGACTCGTTTCACGGCACGTGTTATTTTAGATCCATTTCACGTAGGATGCAATTTCGACTATTTTCACAATGGGGCGTATTTTCGACCTGTTTTGCAACACGGTGATATTTCTGTTCTGTTTTGTCCTGGGACGTTATCGACTATTTTCTCCCTGAGACATGACTTTCAACTGTTTCTGACCGGTTGTCGAGACATTATTTTGAACTGTTTCGTCATAAAGTGTTATTTTAGACATGTTCGCAGCCAGACCTCATTTTTTGAATGTTTTCGCCGAAATACGTCATTTTCCATCATTTTCGCCTCGGGGACATTATTTTCCGACTCTTTTGCAATATGGTGTTACTTCCGACTTGGTTCGTCCTGAGACGTCGTTTTCGACCCTTTTCGCCCAAGGGTATTATTTCTGGCACATTTCGCCATTGAGTGTTATATTAAACCTGTTTCACCCAAATATGTCATTTCGTCCCAAGATATTACTTTTGCTTATTTTCGACCAAGGAGATTTTTGACTACATTAATATGTTTGCTTTTGAAATTAACCTTACCATTAGGGGTGGGACTTTTGAAATCGGGAACCGCGGAACCGATCCGAACCGCATCGAAACTGACGGTTCGGTTCGGTTCCTAGCAATAATTTTTTTTCCGGGTTCGGTTCGTATTGTTAGTATTCGGTTCGGTTCGCAGTTCCTGTCCGTTTTAAATAGGAACCAATCCGAACCGCAAAGAACCGTTCGAACCGCACCGAATCGAGAAACCGGCCCTCTGAATATAATACAATATAATATATTCTTATTAAACATAATTAATATAATATAATATATTCTTAATAAAATATAATAGAATATAATATATTCCGTTCGAACCATACAAAATCGATTCTGGTTCGATTCCTATGCGGTTCGGTTCCGAGTCGGTTCAGACCAAAAAACTGGCAAAACCGAACCGCGAAAAAACTATGCAGTTCGGTTCCAATTCCTGTATTTTTCTCCCTGGAACCGAAAAGTCCCAGGCCTACCTACCATTTTCCTTTCAACTAAAACTACATAAATACTCCCACTAGTTCTTAATATAATTTCATCTTTAAAAGATTGAAAGAGTTCAAAATATAAGTCTATTTGTCTAATTTTCTATAATTATTCAAGAGGATTGACCGCGCTGTCGTGACACGTCAAAATTAGTTATTTTTTTTTTCTTGGCTTACTTCTACTAACTAGTAGTATCGGCAAATAAGGATCGATCCCACGGAGAACGGTAAATCAATTATGCTTTTTAAGGGGTAAATACTTTTTGCAATTAAATAAAAATAAAAACGAGAATGGGGGATTTCAGTTTCTAATCTTAACTAAAAATAATTTGCGTAAAAGAAATTAAATTAAAATAAACAAAAGAAATAAAAAATCCAAAAATATCAATTAACGAACAATCTAGTTCTTAGCTTCGTTATCCACCGTTTCGAATTAATTCATGCTTCAATGCAGCGCTTATCTCTTCTCTAATCTCATGAACTCCTATTCTGAAGCCAACAACAAGCTCTGTTGACCTCAATTATTTCTTAAGTTTATTCAATTAAAACAAGCTCTTTAATTGAATCTATCTATGCGGTGGATTCAAAACAAACTCTTCAAATCTCGCTCGCTAGATGCATTAAAAACCAAAATAATGAATAGGGAAGATATTAAGTTCATAAGCTCGACTTAAGGGATCTCGATTTTGTGTTACTCAATTGGGAAAATTCAATTGTTTGCTACTTGTGAAATTAAAATTGCAACAATTACGGATTACAACTCAATTTTTAGCATAAGTCATAAAACCCCTAATCTAGTTGGCCAAATCAAATTAAGAAATTATATGGAATAGTAGTGAATTCAGTAACACAAAAATAATTCAAGAGATTTCGAGTTGAGAATACGCTACGGGATTAAAAGATGAATAATTCAAATACGGTTTCAAACTTTACTAAGAACTAGAATAGAAAATTAGCCGGATATGTTGGCTATAGAAAACAACAAATTAATAATAGACATAAGAAGAGAGAAATTCAAACGGTGTAGTCTTCTTCCTCGCACGTCGGAAACGGCTCAGTTGCTCCGGTGAGAATTTGGTTCGGTCGTCCTTTTTATTCCTTCTGCTCCAGTCGTAAAAAAATGGTGATCAAAGATGATAATAATCTCAGTCTCCCTCTCCTTTTATAATAATCCTTTATCTCTTAGTTTCCTTCTTTAATTGGATCTCCTTCCTTCTTATCATTCTTGAGTTTTAATTCCCTTGGAGTCTTTCTTTCAAAATCTATTCCAATTCCTTTTCCCAGCCTAGGGACCGACTTATTGCCTTGTGGAACTGATTGGGGCGATTTGGAGTCGTTTCTTGGGCCCAAATTAAGATTATTTTCGGAACAGGACTGACACTGGGTCACCGAACTGACATTGAGTCACCCAGTGTCGCGCGGCAGTTTCTTCATTTAAGAGCCCAAATCACATTGGCTTGGTCCGTTTGATGGTCCAAATTATTCCTTAAGCTTAAAAACTCCATCAACACCTAAATTTAACAACAAATTTCCAAGTGAAGTAAATAGCATTCAAAATATAAATAGATAGAAAATAACCAAGTGTGCCAACATAAAATTCATTAAAACCTTATAATTAACAATGATTTTAGCACACTTTTAAAAAATACCGTACATTTTAACTCCAAAAAAGAGTATGATGTTCAAATTCAAATACGTATATTTACTCTCCATAAAAGTTACCAAATCGTCACTTTGTAATTGAGCACCCTTTTAGGCATATGTAATTGCATAGCCACAAAAGATTAGTTGAGGTCAGTGGCTTAACAACATTTGAGGGGGGTATTTTTACGGCCGCCCCCCTATTTTTATTTTCGGCCTTTATTATTTTTTTCATCTTAATTTCAGCACCCTTTTTCTTTTCACTTCTCCACCCACTTTTTGATAATTCCTCGTCCTTCCCTCGACTTGTTATACACCTAATTCACAACCAAATCTTGACCAATGGTTCAAACGGATGAATTTTTACCAAAAAAATAGATAATGGCTAACAAAATGTGGTGGATCAAAGAATAAGGTCTATGTCCAAATGGGCTTCTAATGATGAATATGTCGAGGTGGGAAAATATAAGCCAAGTGGGTTATTCCTAATTGCCTTTATCACTTTAATGCATGAGAACACCAACATAATCTTGACATGTATAATTGATTAAGTTATAGCATGAACACAATACGTTCGACCCCACAAGAAGAAATAGTGAGCATGTATATGTATAATTATTTATATATGTGTGTATATATATATTTTGCCCTACGGCTCAAAACTCACGAATAAAAAAAAGGGGCTTGTGCCATGAATCCCTCACACTTTTATCCAAATCCAAAATCGAGACTAGTGAACTACCCTAATTAAAATCAAACTAGTCAATCATATCCATCTCCTATGTCAGGTCATACTTGAATCCCCAATACACGAACTTAATTCAATCACACAAATTTAGCTAAGGATACAAATCACAATTTCTAAATTCAACTAATCGTTCCAAATCCAACTTCCCAAACTTAAAATTAAGTACATACTCCAAATAAAATAAGGAAAAGAAAGGAAAATAAAAGATAGTAAAAAGTCTAGAGTAGGAATCACCGGGCTAATGAGGGAGAAGGGCTTCCAGCTGCTCGGTCAAACGATCCACCTTGGCTTGAAGTGTGCGATGCCCCTCCTAAAGCTGCTCGATCTGACGCCTCAGCTCGGCCTCTGTAGCCGACTCTCTTGCTCGGCTTGTGCTAGCACCGTCTGCTTGTACCCTTGCCGCCGAGCTGTCCGAAGGAGTGGATGGGAAGCTCGTGTGCAACATTTTTAAATTTTCTCCTCCCATAGTGAGGTGTACGCGGTGTTCGGTTGAGCTATTGTCTCGTTTGCTGAAATTCGCCACTTAAAAATTCTTCCACTTTTTTCTAAAACACCCATTTTCGTAAGGAGAGTCTTGTCTAATTTTTCCACTGTCTCGACCGGGAACCGACCGCTGAAATCGGTCCCGGCATGCCGAGCTACTGCCGTGACAAAACCCCCCATTACGATTGGGTTTTTCGTGACATCTTTCCCAATGAACATCATCAATAAATCCTTAACACACTTCAACCTTCTTCTGCAAATCATCGCATATATCATCTGCAACTCAAAAATCTGCACCACATTCCGATTTGAATATCTCCCGGTGACCGTATATGCCATAAGTCGTTGAACGTAACGGATCACCGGGTTACGAATGGCGATGGCCTTAGTTTTTCCCGCGACAAATGGACCGGCATCATTCGTAATCATTTGCCAAGTCGCATTTTCGAGTGGCATGTCATCTTCTTCCTCGGGTTTGGCAGTCAGCCCAAGTGCTCGGTCGAACTGCTCGACCCCCCACGTATACCCTTTACCATTTAAACGAAAATAAAAAGTTCCCTTTTTTTCAAAATCCCCATTCCAGATTGAGCTAAAAAATTCATATGTGAGATCCTAATAGACTTCCCAATTCCCTGTTGCCAACTTCTCCCACTCCAGTACACTCAGCTAGGGGTGTTCAAAAATACCCGACCCGAACTACCCGGCCCAACTACCCGATGACACGAAACAAATATTCCGGGTATTTTTAAAAAATTTAAATTTTTTTCGGGCCGGGTACCCGACCCGGAAAAAAGTCATATAGTCGGGCCGGGTCATGGGGCGCTTGTTGCGTAAATTCGGGTACCCGAAAACCCGATTATTTTTTAATAGTTATTTTTTTTTATAAATTTAATTATTTAGTTTGTAATTATATGAAACTTTATCTTTCAAATAATATGAATTATATTTGATATGAGAATTCATGTTAATTATATTTTCAGTAATGGTATTTATTCTCACTAGTTTGGATATTTACAAGAAGATAAAATCTTTAAATAAAAATAATATATTCTTTCATATATATAATTGAATATTGAATTAAGCATAATTATATAATAAAAATGATATATATAAAAAAATTTAGTCGATTTTGAGATTTACTTATTGTATGGAAAATATTTATAATGTATTTAGTACTCAGAGAATTAATTTATATAATAAATTTTAAAATAATTTTATATTAAAAGTACAAAGTATTTATAAAAATTTAAAATTAGTGGTATTAAATTTTGGGCCGGGTACCCTATGACCCGACCCGAAAAAATAGGGTACCCGCTTTTCTGCACCACTTTTCTGTCGGGTCACGGGCCGAATTTTTCAATACCCGCATAACCGGGTACCCGTAAATTCGGGTACCCGGAAAATCGGGTACCCGGTTATGAACACTCCTACACTCAGCAATGCCGTGACATCATCATACAATCCCATTGTCGCAAAATAATTTCATCAAGATAAACCGACGGGATTACTTTTCGTTCCGTGAGTTTGCGGTAGCGTGTAACCTGTCCGGGGGATCCGAAGGCGACATTGTATCGGTTCGGCAGGCCGAGGAGACTCTTGCGTTTCTCTCTTACTGGAGGTGGAGCTGGGCTCTCGGCTTCCCTTTCTTGCTCGTCTGTAGGTTGCGGCTCGGTTTCTGGCTCACGTTCGGTTGGCGGTGAGTGTTCCGAACCAGTCCCATAAAGTGATTTGGGGCTCAATTGTTCTGCTCCATACCATGTGAGTAACAACGGGGGCGGCGCCCAGGAGCCAATTCTTCGCTGGTAGCTGGCGGTGCATTCGACGAGGGCGGAGATGGCGGCGGTGTTGGTTCGTCTCTCAAGCCGCGGTCCGTCGATTTCTGGGGTTGCTTCATCCTTTTTGAAGGCTGACCCGGTGGGCGCCGCTTCGGCTTTTTGTTGAGTGGTTCGCCGGATGCTGCTCGGCCGACTTTTCATTTTCCGGTGGTGGAGGGTTTTGTCGCGGGCTGCTCGGGCTCGGTGAGGTCATAGTAGGTCGGAGCCCTAGGATTATGTCTCCAACCACCGCTTCGAGTGATTCGGTTTAGGGGCCGATTGATATTCTTTTTCCGGTCATAGCGGGCGGCGGCGGGTTGTTCTTGAGGCTGCAGAAAAGAGAGAGAGAGAGAAGGAGGTTAGTCTGGGGAAGACCGAGCGGGAGGGTGTGTGTGTGTGTGTGGGGGGGGGGGGGGGTAACTGATAGATGAGGGAGAAAGGAAAAAATTAATAACTAAGTGGGAGAAATCAAGGAAGTAAAAAAATTAAAAGGGCAGGATAAATAATAAAGAAAAGAAAATTTTTACTACTAAAAATTGACGAGCGAAAAAAATGCAAAAAATAAAAAAATAAATTGGGTTGCCTCCCAATAAGCGTTTTTTTTTATGTCGTTGGCTCGACGAACTCCCTGTTTTAAAATTCAGATGGGTCCTCGAATTTGTATTCTTCCATATTAGCCGTCGTAAGTCCTTCGCGATAGGGTTTTAGGAGATGCCCATTAACTTTGAAAAATTTTCTTGTCTTTAGACTTTGCGTGACATGAAGTTCGTTATGGACCCGCACGACAATATCCCGGACCCGGAGTTTAAGCAATTCGTCATCACACGGAAACGCGAGATATGCGCCAAATACGGGTGGCCGTGTAGTTTGTAGGATTTAATGTTTTTAAGTCTAGTTTTAATGGAATTTTAGTTATTTTATGTTTTTTAGAAATATTATGTAATGTTTTTTTAAGTTTTAATGGAATTTTAGTTTTTTTATAATTTTAATGGAATTTAAAAAATAAAAAATAAAAAAAGGAAGTGAGTGAAGGGTGAGTGAAGTGTTGCCTCTAAAAATATGAGTGAGTGATGAAAAAAGTGGAAAATGATGTGGCGTAAGAAGATTGATTGGGAGTAAGTGATGAGAGTGAGTGAACCACTCCCTCCGCTAGTGATATAAAAGGTCTTGTGAGTGTGATCCCAAGAAACAATATTTAATCCCCGATTCCCTCAATTGTCAAGAGAAAAGACTTTCTATGGTGATGATTATGAATTCCAAACTATGAACACCCTTTTTCTTTACTCTATTTCTTGATGTGCACCAAGAATATTTCTTCTCACACTTATGTATTTTACTACTAATATCTTTGGTTTGTATTTCGAAAAATTACGACGTTAAATCAGCATGAAGCCCCCATTATAAATAGTGCTAAGAAAGATTAAATCTTATCATACGAGTATTTCAGTTGGTTATTGAGTGGCAGATTGCTATAAAGACGTTTAGTCAAATTCTAACAGTCGAAGTGTAGAAATTTTATTCATTCATTGTGGGAGTATACTCTTTATAGACATCAAACATTATTCATTCCATTTAGTAGATAGCTGAATCATCATAATTTAGGGGCTGTTTGTTTGGCTCTTAATGGTTACATTAAGAGCCTACCTCTGAATCGCTAAGAGGCCAGGACTGTTTGGCAAAAAAAAATATGACCTCTTAATGGTTACAATAACCTCTTAACCATTAAGCATCCATACCATCTCTCAACTATTAAGAGGCAAACAATTTCCAGATTTACCCCTCCTCTTAAATTAAGAATTATATTCATAATTATTATTATTTTTTTAAATGAATTTAAATAAAAAAATATTAGACATAATTATTATTATAATTTTCTAATGAATTAAATTAAAAAATATTATACATAATAATTATTATTATTATTTTAAATGAATTAAATTAAAAAATATTATGCATAATAATTATTATTATTTCAAATGAATTAAATTTAAAATATTATACATAATAATAATTATTATTATTATTTTAAATGAATTAAATTTAAAAATATTATACACAATTATTTATAAAAATTAGGATTTTTATTTATAAAAAAGAGAGGTTTTGGTACGCAGGGGGAGGAAAAATGGGATTTTTAATCGCTATTTTTATACAGAAGGGTAAAATGGTAATTTGTTACAATTCAGAGTTACCATTCAGAACAATTACCAAACAACTAAATTTCATTCTGTACTCAACCATACAGAGCCTCTCAACCATTCTGGCCTCTCAACCATTCTGCACTAAATCATTCAGCAACTGTCAAACAGCCCCTTAGTTCTCCGTGAGTTTCTAGGCGAGTAATTTCGCCTTAACTCAATCTTTACAACATCACAAGTCATAACGAAATGAAGAAATTATTTGCCACAAAGTCAAGTCAAATGCAGAGCTTAGTCTAGATAGAATGATACTTATAGTGACCCATAACTCGAATAAAGTTGGGCGCTTTTCATAAATAAATACCTTAATTTCTCGTGCTAGTGTACATAAATTCGTGTAGCCACCATCAATAATTATATCAATCTACGCCGCGTATAGGGGGCTCCCTCTCCCTAACTTTCTTTTATGACAATAATAGATGTTCTCTGGTGCGATGCACCGCATAAGATATTCTCTTATTAGAAAATAATTTCTCGATCTTTAAATTTATTTTTGATAATCTTTGAAATGAGTATCATATTAGCGTAATATTAATAAAAGACTTATTGAGTGTATTGTGGGTGTAATATAATTCAAGAAAGAATACTACGTTAGCGGAGTGCTAAGTCAATTAGTGTACATTACATGAACAAATTTTCTGGACATACCGAAAAAAATAGGAACAAATTTTGGGGACGAAAGTAATATTTGATTAAGTCTTAATATATGTGTGTGTGCGCAGTGTATGTTTTAATATTTTTAATTATTATAATTAAATAAATATTATATTTTATTTTTTATGTAAGCAATAAATGAGTTAATATATTTTTAGTTTGCATCAATTAATTTTACTGAAAATAAATATTCATATTTTTTCTAATATAATTTTTTTGTGCAATCGGTCATTATTGTAAATCCATCAAATTTATTATATTGATATGGATGTCTAGTTGAAATTATTAAATAAAAATTAATATGATATATTTTTCATTATAAATAAAATTGATTTAAAAAATTATAAATATTTAAAATTTTAAGCTAAAAAAATAAAGGAAAGATTTTTTTATTGGTAGATGAGTGTAAGTTGTGGAATAAAACTCCCACAATATATATTTAGATTTTTTGAGGAAATTTAAGAATACATCTCTATATATAAACTATATTTTAAAATAAAAAATCAAAAATCTTACAAAGTGACATGTGCCACGACTCCCTTCTAATAGAAGTATAGATAGATAACCCCATCATCAGTCTATGACCTTCTTAAACAAAAAGGTAGGTCTAATATGACGTAATAGATTACGTCGAGAGATCTCTACAAATAAATACTCCCTCTCTATTATCCAAGAATTGATGTGTATATTTGGTCCCTATGTTTTAAAAAATAACGATTAAGTTCAATTATAGATAAATGATTGACTTTATGCGTAAACTTCATTTTATCGATGCAATAAAACATTTCTTTGAAATTGATTTTTCAATATTACCGAATAAAACATTTCTTTTAAAACAAAAATAAATAAGATGTTTTTAGTGAAGAGGTTTTGATTTTTCGGCTTATGAATTTGTTCTCTTTCTTTATCATCTTCTCTTCTTTTTCTGATTAATGCAAGGACACTTAGAACGGATTTTATTGATTTCGGCCGCAATCGGTTTTCTGCAGATTTTGGCCGCTCGTGCCTCCTCCTCGGTCGCGCACCACCGCTGTCAGAACCACCTCCTCGCGCTGGTTCTTTTGATACCTATACCGGTCGATACCTATCTGGATCATTAGTGACTTCTTTCTGCACTGCAACAAGTCTGAAATTTTGTTTAAAGAATCAAGTTCCCAATCTCTCAATTCCCTTCTCCAACCCACTTCCCAAAATGAAAAAAAATATTGTAACTATAAAATATTGAACTGATTAATGTTCATTCATGTCCAAACCCTCTTCGAAGAGCAACCGTTTTTCCAACTTTGAATGTTTAAGCTTGTGATTTTTGTAAAACTAAGTTACCTTAATTACAAAATTGTAATATTATGGATTATAAAAAAAATTGCAACTATAAAATGTAATCGGTTCTCTTGGATATTATTTCGGGATGACCACTCAAAATAACCTCGAATCGTAAATTTTGATTTTATCGAAATTTCAAGTTTCGAGTTATTTAGTTTTCTCCATTATTGTTTCTCAATTTGAATTTTTTACGTCACTAATTGTACATACACATAGTCTAGTATTTATATATAGTAATAATGCAAATAAAACTAACACGAGGATGTTGCAACCTCAAACTAGAGCAAGAAAAAAAATAGTATAGTTCAATTATTCCAAACATTTGATGATTTGATAAGTAGATTTGAAATAAATAAATGTAATTAGTATATTATTTTTGATGACGGGGAATCATGATCATTTCTTTCTTTCGTGCGTCTTGGATGAGCATTTGGCCAGTAATAACCTGCAAACTACGCCAATCAAATAAATCATAGCAAGTTTTGTGTAAGAGGCTCAGCCAAGAAAGTCTCGGCAGTAGTAGGAATAATTAGTACATTAATCACAGATGTCTGAAACAAGGATTTATTTTTCCTTCGTATATACAACACTCTATTCTCTACTTAATCCCGTCGTCCCCTCCGTCGGGAAGGAATGTGATTTTTTTTTTTTTTTTTATAGAATGAAAAAAAAAAAACAGTCGCAGCAAAACCAAATTCCCACCAGCAAACCTTCCACCTTTCACCCACCTCAAAATCCTTCCCTAACATCAAAATCACGCCTGTAAATCTGTAGATTTGAACTAACCCCATTTCATAATTTACTTTTTCCTTTATTTTTTTTCTCGAATCCTGACGGGAACATGAAGAAATTGAAGAACTACTATCTACAGTTGAAGCAGCCCAAATCGATGGATAGAAAGTGGATAACAATGGAAAGAAAGTGGATCTTCCCACTAGCCATTGGCTCCATAGTTTCACTATTCCTTCTTTTCTTAACCACCTTAACCTCCGCCGACGGAGTTCCCCTCTTCCAACTCCGGCGATACTACTCCCCCTCCGCTGCCGCCGCCGCCTCCGTTTTCGTAGAGTCCAGACTCAATCCCTTGCCAATCAGCGATCTTCCTCCGCCGCCGCGGTTGGCCTACTTAGTCACCGGCTCTGCTGGAGACGGAGCGATGCTCTGCCGCACGCTCGAAGCTCTCTATCACCCTAACAATCAGTACGTCGTGCACCTCGACGCCGAGTCTTCTGCCGCGGAGCGGCTCGATCTGTACAATTACGTAACTAACCACTCCGTATTTCGAAGATTTGAGAACGTACGCATGATTCGGAAGGCTAATTTGGTCACATACCGTGGGCCTACCATGGTGGCGAACACATTGCACGCGGCTGCCATTTTATTGAGGGAAGGTGGGGATTGGGATTGGTTTATTAATCTCAGCGCGTCTGATTATCCATTGGTGACTCAAGATGGTAATAATTTTTTTTTTGTTCTTACTTTTTATGCCTAAAATATTCTATTTTTTCCGTTTTTAGAAATAAATTGCTGAACACATGTGTGATTTTATTCTTTTTATTGTCTGTTTGCGATTGAAATTAATGATTTTTGTTGGCTTTTTGGTGGCGATTAGATCTGCTGCATGCATTTTTGCATTTGCCGCGGGATCTTAATTTCATTGATCATACAAGTGATATTGGCTGGAAAGAGTAAGTGATCTTCACCAGACACAGATTGTTTTTTTTTTTTTTTATTTAATCTGGGTTTTAGTTAATTAAGGTAGTAAATCTTTATGGTAGGTATTTTAATTGTGTTCATTTAGGTTCCAGAGGGCGAAACCAATTATTGTCGATCCAGGGCTGTACATGACGAGAAAATCCGATGTGTTCTGGATTAAGCAGCGAAGAAGTGTTCCGACTGCGTTTAAACTCTTTACAGGTTTTTTTTTTCCGGAAATAGTAGTAATTTGACATTTCTGGTTATGATTGCATTCCTCCTTGTTTTGTTCTTTATGTGTGGAATGTTACTTGTTTGGTCTGAAAGACGTTATGGATTGAGATCACCTATTCAATAATCCTGTGTTCCACTCTGTGTTCTATTACATTGGATGATTAGCACGTGTATATGATGATGATGCCATAATTGGATACGTGTTAATCATCCAATGGAACGAAACATGGAGCGGAACCAGTGGGATTACGTTGCTACATCCTCTTGTCATGCCATATGTCTTTAACATCCCGTGATAAACCTAAACATGGAGGATAGGTATCTTGTGGTGTTGGTATGGGAATATTTATTACAGCTTGTGGAATAATTTAAACCCCTTGGTGCTTTATCCCGTCTTTCACTTCTTTGAGTAATAAAGTGCTCAACTGTGTAATAACATGACATTTAGGTTGTCTGGTCAAATTTTATTCATGTTTTGCTCTACTGTTCTGTCTTCCAAGTTAAATTTTCGGAGTTGGTAGTTACGGAAAAGTATTCCATTATTCTATTCTAAATTTTTCAAGAGTATTCCAAAATATTCCGTTTTCAGAAAAATATGGAAAATTGGAGAAAACATGTTCAGAAACCGTCCAGTTTTCTAATTTGGAATATGCGGTATTCCATTTTTCCAAATTTTTGGAATACTCCAGTTCAAATTTGGAAAACAATATGAGATTGTTTTCCAAATTTTGACTTGGTTTTCCAGAAAAATGGAATTTCCATTGGAATACCGCCTATTCCAAATTATTCAAACTGAACTTTTTCTGAACATGTTTTTCAAATTCTCTTGTATTCTAGAATATTATACTGGAAAAGTGGAATACTTTTCCCGAACTAAACAGGGCCTTAATCTTTTAAAAGTTGGGATGGGCTAGTTTCGAAATTTTCTGTTTTTGAACAGGACATATGCTATTTTTTTCTTTTCCATAGCATACGGCAACGCGTATAGTGAATCCGCCACCATGTATAATGATGTTTGAAGTTTAAATGAAACGGGGAAAGCCATCTCAAATGATTGAAATTTAATTTTGACAGTGGTGACTCAATATTTACTATTCTATACTTTTTTTTATCTATTATTGTGCTATATAAATTTGTAATTTCATTTCTGTAGCTCTACTTGTCATATGGAAATAGAAAAGTGAGAAACGAATGTTGCAAATATGCAACAAACAATATGAACTTGCTGTATTTGTTTATATTCTGTGGCTGAAATCTCTATAAGCGACTTCAAAATTAATTAATGAACAGAATTCAGCCCCGGGTTTATTCTTGTTTTTATCTCAATGTCTATTTTGAGAACTTTGATGGAATTTTGATGAACATCAATTGAACTATGTTTGGTGGTGGCATCAACCACATGTTTCTCAACTCCCTTTCAGACCACCCTACACTTCGACAACTGAAAAAGAAAAGGAACAAATAAAAACGAAGAAGACGGAAAAAAAAGGAGGGCTCCCCAATTCACGAGTAAACGTAGGAGAGAAACTAATCAACAACGCTGAAAACTTGCGAGAGACTGTCTTGTGGAATGGTGTCTGAATGTTTAATTTTTAGTTTCTTTTTTCATTTATTAGTGTGTTTTTTTTTTCATTTTTTTAGTTATTTAATTTTTTTCTTAGGGTTTTGTTAGTCTTTAGTATTTTTTTTTTTTTCGTTTTTAGGGGGTTTTAGTTTTTAGTTTTCAATTTTTTTCCTCAGTTATCATGGTTATTTTTTTTAGTTTTTTAGTCTTCTAAAGAGTTTTCTATTATATATATATATATATATATATATTTATTTTATTTTAAGATTTAGTCTTAAGGGACCACAGTGTTATACACTCTCATACCTCGCTAACATATTCATGATGAGTCTCTTGTTAATAATAACTAAAACTTATTATTGATATAAACCTTGAGTAGTTATTGAATTTGATTGTTAGAAAAAGCACCATTTGCTCAGTTTTAATTTTTTTTTTTTTGAAACGGTTTTATTTGCCTGAAATTTTGAATTTCAAAACCTACCCCTTAGCTTTGTGATAATTACTTGGAGAACCATAGAAGTTTCAAAATTACAAAAGTCCCTTTGACTTTGAGGCGTGAATCATAAAACTAAGGGTGGATAGCTAAGGTATTTTTACAAATGTTGGGGATCTTGAAATGTTTTTGCTAAAGATGTGAAAAAATCAGACTCCATCTTTTTACTTGTCCTTTTTTTTCGAGGTTAAACTTTGATCATAGATTATCTCTAACAAAAAATATTAAAGAATTATGTTACAAAAATATTTCAATGCGAATCTATCTGCATACTGTTCGTGAATTTTATGATGATCTTTAACGAGATGATCAAAACTATAAAAAAAGTATCACTGAACCCCTTTTCTCGATAGGTTCGGCTTGGATGGCACTCTCTCGTCCTTTCATCGATTACTGCGTGTGGGGATGGGACAACCTACCCCGAACTGTCCTCATGTACTATGCAAACTTCCTGTCCTCCCCAGAAGGCTATTTCCACACCGTCATTTGCAACGCCAAGGAGTTCCGCAACACCACTGTGAACAGCGACCTACACTTCATATCGTGGGACAACCCTCCTAAGCAGCATCCCCACTACCTTAATCTCGACGATATGCAGAGGATGGTCGACAGTAACGCGCCTTTTGCTAGGAAATTCCACCACGACGATCCCGTTCTGGATAGGATCGACGAACAGCTTTTGTTCCGTGGCAAGGACATGCTCGTTCCCGGCGGGTGGTGTGTAGGGGGTCGGGAAAACGGGTCGGACCCTTGTTCTGCTGCGGGTAACCTGACGGTCCTTAGGCCTACTGTTGGCGCGAAAAGGCTCGAAAAGCTTACGGGTTTTCTTCTATCGGCCGGTAATTTCCGACCACGGCAGTGCAAATAGCAAGATAAAATATTGAATTTTCATCCGGGAAGCAATGAAAAGAAAAGAAAATCCTGCTGGAAAACTTGATGGGGTGTCGTGATTTTCGGCTCTGAGTTGCATTCAGTGGGAAGAAATTACGGAAATGATGGGATTTTTGGTCCCAGTTTTTTCTTTTATTGCTCTTTGGCTGGTAAACCATTTCGACTTGTAATTAATGACCGGGGTGGTCTTGTGTTCGGCTGAGGAGTGAATACACGAGGCGTTTGAGGGTAAAACGGAATTTTATGAAAGGGATATACGGTCGTTTTTTCCCCCTTGTTATTACTTTCATTTGGTTTGGTTCGATTATATTTGAGCCAGATCGAAGTTGTTGGAATTAGAGTTCGGATTTTTTCCTGTATGTGTTTTCGTGTTCTGTACGGGAGCAGCATTTACCTATCTTTGATGACTTTCCTGCTACATATGTACACAATGTATGCTTACTGATTAGAACACTTGCATCTTGCTGTCATATACTACTGTTATTTATATAATGTGGAGCTTCTCATATACTCCATCCGATATTAATTTTGGTTAAGAAATAATTTTTTAATTTTAGTCATTTTAATAAAGTTTCAATTTGTTTTTAAACCTTCTATTATATAGCGAAAAAAATTAAAACCCCTAAAATTTGGTACTTTAATTTTTTTTAAACCACACTTAAGTATTTGGCTAAATGAGTGCAATAGTACTCATATAGCTATGTGAGTAGAATAGTATTCTCTAACCGAGCAATGTGAGTACTACTATGATACATTTAAGTACTAGAGATTACTCATGCCATAATGGCACGGCGACAGTGATATGATTGAATTAAAATAATTAAATTACTCGTTTACTTGTTAGAAAAAAATATGTTGGTTCTCAAAATTCTATTGCGGTCGACGGGCCTGGTGTAGAAAAAAGGGAAAAAAACCGACGGTAGGCTGGCGGGCCTGATGTTAAAAAAAAAATTAAAACAAGTCGGCCGCCGGTGGTGGTCCACTGGAAAGCAAGTCGGCGGCGTAGCTTAAAAAAAAAGGCGGCCACCGACAGTGGCCCACAGGAAATCAAGTCGGCGGTCTGGCGTAGAAAAAAAAGGGGGCGGTGCCCAAAGGTCTGCAGGAAAGCAAATCGACGGCCTGGTGTAAAAAGAAATAATTAAAAACATGGTCGTGGCCGCTCGTCTGCTTGACAGCGCATGACGGCCCGGCAAAAAGAAGGGAAAAATCGCCGCATTTGGAGGTCACAATGACGACCCTCCGGAAAAACTAGTCAGTCGGCGGTTCGTCGAGGATCCCCATAAAAAATATATAAAAATTAATTATCCTGTTAATTTAATTTAATTCAATATTCTATGAATATTTATAAAAATTTATTGTTGTTATACATTTGATATTATTAGTATTATTGTTTAATTCATCACAAAAGAAAGGGAAGAAGAGGGGATGGGTACAATAGTCTTTTTCTGTGCGGACTACGACGACCGTCAAGAAACACTTTATCCTTTATATTATAGATATAAATTTAATTTTTAATTTATTGCATATTTAATTTGCTCACGACGATGATTATTTTATGTAATTCACGCTAAAAAATTATGAAATCCTTAACAATATAAAGTTTTTGATATTTTAGATTGCAGTTTCTTAGTTATTATCGTAAGATGTTAACTTCTAACTGTATCATGGACTCAAATAAAATGGTGGTTTTCGGAGGTCTGCCTGCCATGGTGTTGGCCCGCAGCAAAGCAGGCCGGCGGCCTGGCACTAAAAAGATAATAAAAAAAATGATCGGCTGTCATAGGTCCACCGGCCGCCGACGGTTGCCGGCCGGGAAGCATGCTGGCTACCTGGCGTTTAAGAAAACCAAGAAAAAATCGGTCGGCCTCCGGAAAGCAGGTCGACGGCATGGCGCAAAAAAAGAGAGAAAAAAAAGTTGTCCGGTCGCCGGAGGTCTTTTCAACACAAACAGAAGGGAAGGAAAAAGGGAGGAGTAATTGGTCTTTTCAGGTACACACTACGAGAAAATACCATTGTCTGTTATATTATAGACTAGAGATTACCCATGTCATAATGGCATAGTGACGGTGATATAATTGAATTAAAATATGTTGGTTCCCAAAATTCTATAGGGAGCCGATGGGACTGTTGTACAAAAAAGAAAAAAGTATGGGGGAATGACGCAAAGGTAGAAAGCTAACAATTTTTTTCCGCCAAACCCAATAACTTTAGTTTTACTACCCAAAACTCAACTCTTCTTATATTTAAGACACATACATAAAATAATATTATTTTGCATATTCAATTTATACCTTTTGTTATGTCGCGATTTATACGTCTCAAACAGGCGATCAGCACAAAGATCGGGCGATCGAACCAGAGTCAAATAGACCAAGGCAGACTTGCCGATCGAAGGACCTAGATCAGGACCCAGCGCCGAGCGATCGACTGCCAAGGCGATCGTCTCCCGGCAACTAGCGATCGTCCCAAGTGCCCGACCATGGACCACCGCCTCATGCCACGTGTAAAGCCAGCATCCGTCAAAGTCTGCGAAGGCCGAATCTCGGGATAGAGGCCCACGTGCAGATCCGGAAAAGGCGCCGTAGGATAAAGCCCTTTGACCTCAGCCTGTCACCCGTTTCTCACCTACCGACAGACCCCCCGAAAGGTCCAAGGTGGGACCTCCCGAGACAGCGATAAGAGACGCGTGTTGTCCTCTCATTGGTTCGCACAGCTGGCTGCCAGCAGCAGCCGCGGACTTTAAGGCAACCAACCCATGTGCTAAAGACGATCGCCCCCTTAGTATAATACAAGAAAGGCGATCGCCCGTCACGATTAAGGCATCCCAACTCCTATAAATAGAGGATTTCCACCTTTTAGAAAAGGGCTTCGCTTATCTCACTTTTGGCTTCGCCTCTCTCTCTTGGCCACGCTATAAACTTCGGACATCTTTCTCTCTCTCACTCTCGAAACCTCTCAACCTAAAGACGGTCGGCAGAAACGAGAACAAGAACTCACAAAGCTTCAACTCTGCTTCTTCCGGCAATCATCAGCACTCAAGAGCTAGATAACTAGGGTCTTTACACTCATTGTAATTATACTCTAACATTAATATTTGTACTCCCAAGTATTCATATTAATACTATCTCGCGAGAACGTTCAAGCCCGGGCCTAACAAACCCGGCAACTCTTGTGTTATTTACATTCCCACGGACGTGCGCATTTTGTTTGTTACTCATCCATTCCAGCAAAACAATATATTTTGGGTAACAACAATTGGCGCTAGAAGGAGGGTATTTACCTTCATTTTCATTCTGACCGTTTCGAAGAACACTCTGTTCTCCGGAGCGTATACTTGAAGAAACACTCACTGTTCTTCAAAGAAAAACCTTCAGAAGAATGACGTCCGCCACCACCTCGAAGAGAGCCACCCTAAGAGCCACCGGATGTCTAATTCCGGCCCGAGCCGAGTCCCAACCTACGGCGGAGGGTATCCGCGGCGACGCGAGACTCTCGATCCCGCCCCCGAGGGACGGCCCTAGCCTCTCACTCAACCAGTTCCAAACCGCGGAACAGATCGAGGAAGCCATGGCCATCCCAAGGGAGCGACGGAGAGCATGCGACGCGCCTACTATTACCCCATCCGCCATCCGCCGCGCGGGCAAACGGAAGCTCAAAGGGTTACTTATCGAGTGATCGCCAGAAAACCCCGATTTGCAAGAAAAGGCCCTCGCAAGGCGGGATAGTTCCATTTTCCGCCACCTAGGAAGCGACCCATCATGGAGACCGGGGCAATCTGGCCCCAACCATGAGACGACGGAGCTCGAATCCGTCACCAGGGGTTCGGCATACCCAACTCCCAGACGGCAGGACAACCATCTGGCTCCTTCTCGCCGAAGAACCAAGATCGGCGGCGACGACCTCATCGCCTACCGCGGAGCTAGGAGATCAGTACACGATCGCCTCGGCTCCCGCTCCGAGAGCCAAACCACGAGTGACCCGGCTACGGCGATGGCCGCAATGCAACGCTAGCTCGATGGCATGAAGGCGCTCCTAGAAACTGGGGCACGCGCCAAGAGAAAGATCGCCGGGCCGAGTGAGCCACTCGCTGTCCAGATTGAACTTGCCCCCATGCAGCCAATGATCACTCCTCCTCAAACACCTTTGTACGAGGGGAGATCGGACCCCGATACTCACTTGAGCAAGTTTCGGATGCGGGGCATCAGACGCGACTAGGTGCCGAATGTCCCCGTTAACACTGGACAATCTGGCCCATAGGTGGTACATCTCATTGCCACCGCGATCCATCAGTTCCTTTGAACAACTGGCGAGCGACTTCACGTCGTACTTCGCCGCCAAGGTCGCTCGACCAGAAGGTCCCCACCGCATGATGAAGATCAGGCAGGGGGAAGACGAGTCCGACGAAGACTACATCGACCGGGTTGATGAAATAATCCTCAACGGTGAGCCCATAAGCGACAAGATCGCCCTCTACTCGGTCCTAGGGGGATTCAATGGTCTTTCGCCCATGTTCAGGCACCTTACAAAGGACATTCCCCCAACCTACGCGATCTTCCGCACCAAGGCCGCAAACTTTTTGGCCAGGCGATGGTTGCTCGCCCTTCGCCAAGGCGAGGGGGAAGAGACGGCGATCGCCAAGTCGAATAAGGCGGTCGCCAAGTCCAACAAGGCGGTCGCCAAGCTACCCGGTGATTTCAGGGCCTTCGAGGATGTGGAAGCCCATCTCCACCACAACCTCAATCTATCTGCGGCCCATATTTTTTACGCCATCAAGGGGCGCGAACCGCTAAGCAAGCCAAAGGCGATAAGGGACCACGGTCATCTGGACCGCAACAAATTTTATGCTTACCACTAGAGTCCCGGCCACAACACCGACCAATGCCGCGACCTCCTCAGACAACTCTGGAGATTGTTCGAGGAGGGCAAGCTGGACAGTCTAGTCAATTGGCCAGAGCCCGGGCGGAAAGGATCAAGGGTCGCAATCGACGACCGAACGACGATCATCAGTCTTCCAACCCGATCGCCAGAATCGAGCACGGCGAGCTAGAAGACTTGTACTAGTCGATCCCACCGATCGACCCTGGCGGCCAAATCTTTATGCTTCAGTCAAGAGGTGGAAACTTTGGAGGTCTTTCCCCAGTTTCCACCATGTCAAGCGAAAGGCTACTGCCTAAGCAACATCTCCAAAAATGGAGGACTCGCTCACCCTCTAAAGTTCATCATCTAACATGATGGACCTAGGCACGAGATCGCCTCCCTCAGCACAACGTATACCGTCGAAGTTCGCCATCTAACATGATGATCCGAGGTAGAAGAGTGCATCTATGGTCCTGGAGGTCGATGGAACCGACAGCCTCGTCCATGCAAGGTTTCCTTTGGGCAGAGATCGCTCTCCCTTCGTTTAAGTACGAGGCAGGCGTAGCCGAAGGGCCCTCCAAAACAGATCTGTGGACATGCTCGCCCGCCCTCAAAGGTCCACCATCTAACATGGTGGGCCCGGACAATGCGACGCATCCCTACCCGTGTCACAACGTATGCCCTCAAAGGTCCGCCATCTAACATGTCGGCCCAAGGCACAAAAGTGCTAACAAACCACGGTCGCGAAGTCGATTAATCCGACGACGCCCCATGCAAGGACTCCTCTAGACTGAGACCGCTCGCCCTTCGTTTAAATACGAGGCGGGCGTAGCCTACGGAGGACCCTCACAATAAAGTGCGTCGCGAGCCAGACCTATAGGTGGAATGTCGCTCGCGCACAATACACGATCGCGGAGGTCGGTCCATCGAACTCCACGACTGTGCAAGCTTCCTCTAAGTCGAAACAATCGGCCTTCCACGAGGGATCTGCAAAATTGAAGATCGCAAGAAGAAGACCGAAGATAGCTCGCCAAATGATTAGGTCGCCCAAATCCGAGATCAAAGTCCGTTCGACGGGTCGCCCGTCATTATCTTAAACGATCGTCAGTGGAACCACCTCACCCCATGTCTTCAACATCGGAGCAAGCTGGGGGTAATTATTGTGTCGCGATTTATATGCCTCAAACAGGCGATCGGCACAAAGATCGGGCGACCGAACCAGAGTCAAATAGACCAAAGGCAGACTTGCTGATTGAAGGACCTAGATCAGGACCCAGATCCGAGCGATCGACTGCCAAGGCGATCGTCTCCCGGCAACTAGCGATCGTCCCAAGTGCCCGACCATGGACGACCGCCTCATGCCACGTGTAAAACCAGCATCCGTCAAAGTCTACGAAGGCCGAATCTCGGGATAGAGGCCCACATGCAGATTCGGAAAAGGCGCCGTAGGATAAAGCCCTTTGACCCCAGCCTGTCACCAGCTTTTCACCTACCGACAGACCCGCCGAAAGGTCCAAGGTGGGACCTCCCAAGACAACGACAAGAGACGCGTGTTGTCCTCTCATTGGTTCGCACAGCTGGCTGCCAGCAGCAACCGCGGCCTTTAAGGCAACCAACCCATGTGCTAAAAACGATCGCCCCCTTATTATAATACAAGAAAGGCGATCGCCCGTCAGGATTAAGGCATCCCAACTCCTATAAATAGAGGACTTCCAGCTTTCAGAAAAGGGCTTCTTCGCTTCTCTCACTTTTGGCTTCGCCTCTCTCTCTTGGCCACGCTATAAACTTCGGACATCTTTCTCTCTCTCACTCTCAAAACCTCTCAACCTAAAGACGGTCGACAGAAACGAGAACAAGAACTCACAGAGCTTCAACTCTGGTTCTTCCGGCAATCATCAACACTCAATAGCTAGATAACTAGGGTCTTTACACTCATTGTAATTGTACTCTAACATTAATATTTGTACTCCCAAGTATTCGTATTAATAATATCTCACGAGATCATTCAAGCCCGGGCCTAACAAACCCGGCAAATCTTGTATTATTTACATTCCCACGGACGTGGTCTCGCATTTTGTTTGGTACTCATCCATTCCAGCAAAACATTATATTTTGGGTAACAACACCCTTACTTCAAATTTGAAAAATTAATAGAAGGTCCGATGGCCAACGATCGGAGACCACCAATCAGAGTCGTTCGACTATCGACAGCCGTCGCTGGAAATTTTTTTATTCGACGTCGGTCGACCTTCTTCGTTCACAGGCCGATGGTTTTTTTTTCTGGACGGTTGGAAAATATAGATCACCATCTGATAACTTATATTAGAATGGATATTTCGACCAACGTCGACCACGTCCTGTCACCACAGCTAATAAAATTACCCATCGATAATTTAAATTACTGACATATTCCAAATTATTATATTGTAACAGCATAACGACTCAAATCTTCATTGTCATCGGCCACGTCTAGTCACCACCGGACAACTTATTAACTAAATTACTCAATAGTAATTTACTTTAGGGAGGGGTATTTTAATAACTATGTGGTAACAACAAAAGTCACATGAAAATTTATAAAAAACAATCCGTACAACATAACAAAATTTTGGAAAATAAAATACACAACCTATAGATCAAAACAACCATATATTTTTTTAGTTATTTGCTTTTTTGAGCCTCGTTGAACTAGTGAAGATTTAAACAGGAAAATAAATAAAAAATTACAATAAAAAACATAATATAATAAAATGACACGATAAAGTAGAAAAACTTACAAAACAAAGCAATACATATCTTCAAAAAAAAATCAGAAAAAAAAAAAAAAACTGGATAATTTTCGGCCTCCTTTCGTCGTCACTATCCAGATCGGGCGACTTCTCTTTTTCTTTTTGTCCAGATAGCACGAATTCCCTTCGTCTCTCCGGATCGCACGACTTCCCTTTGTCTTCTCCAGACCACCAGACCAAATGTTCGATCGCCCCTACTAACTCAAATATTTCATGTTTTTAAGAGCAACCATTAAATCTAAAAATCATCGGAAACCGTATTGAATATCGAGGTATATAAATCTGGGAAGACCCAAAATCTGTATAAACAAAGCAAGAAAAGAGAGATAAATAGAAAAAAAGGAAAAGAAACAAGAAATAAGAGAGAGAGAGAGAGAGAGAGAGAGAGAGGATATTAAGAGTTTTGTTTATATAATAGGGGTAGTATAAGTGTATTGTAGTAATATTAAAGTTATTCTGTATTTGGTAAAAGTAAGGGTTTACTTTGTAGTGTTGGGTCATTTACTCAAAAAATTACCGGTCGTCGGAAGTTTGCTGTCCGCCGGTGGTGGCCAATCGGAAGGCAGGTCAGCGGCGTGGCGTAAAAAAAAGAATGGCATGTCCCCAGAGGCTCGAAGTCTGCCGGAAAGCAGGCAGGCGGCCTAACCTAAAAAAATGGTATTCAGACTCGTATGTTGTAATTATGTGAATCGATGGCATTGAGACTCGTATATTGTTGCTTATTTGTAACCTTCGATTCTAGTATTGCCTTGTATATATTTGCAATCGTGTTGTTGAATAGAACAGTTAGCGCACGCTAAATATGAGGCTAGCGCACACTAATGTGGGGTGAGTAGCGCATGCTTATCTTTGTTGTAGCGCGCGCTAATCAGCCTGGGCAGAGGCCATGGAACCGCATTTTTAACCGTCAGGTCTATCTTTTGCAGTCGATCATCTGTGACTGTATTCTATGTGTGTCGTCTAGTGATGACAACTGTTGTGTGTGATATGTGTAAGACTTTTCGTAGTGCTAGGTGATAATGGATTGTGTTCAATGAATTGATAATTTATGTTTTCTGAAAATTTCATAAACTTGTCCAAGTTGCGGAAAAAATTTTGACGGTTCAATTAATCGGCGGCTTCGTGTGGACTTTGAATTTTTTTTTTTTTGGAATTGGTGAGCCGGCCTAGATTTCTCAAATAAAACATCGACGGTATTTGAAAGAGTTGTTTTACAGTGCCTTTGGATATTTTGTAAAATATTACCGTCGTTGATTTTTGTGTAGTGTCGAGAGGATTTTCGAAAGCAATTTTTAAACGCACTGTTGTATTTTCATACAATTCGAATACTTGATTTTCAAAATCTTTGACACCATAAATTTCTTTTTCAAAATCCAATACGATTTATTTTTCAAAATATATAGTGAAGTACGAAAGATCTTACTCGATTTAAACTTCAAATTCGGATTTGGAGAAGTTTGAATAACTCCCAAATAATTGTTGATTGGTGGAAATATTTAGTCCATGTGCGAATGGTTGGATGGTATTGCGTGGTTTCCCTGTTTGTTATTAACGATAATGATGATGCTGATTTCAAGGGAAATTGATATTCCGAAATATTGATTTGCAAATGATGTCAAATGAGACGGTTAAAGTCTATTGTTTACAAGTTTTGATGAAACAACCCGAGGTACCAAAAATACTGTTAAAGTTTTATTTGGAATAGCACACAAATCCAAAGATTTTCAAATGATATCATTTAAAAGAATACCTCGTGGATTTTCTTATCGAGTTGTTATTAGTTACCTTATGTGATATGTCGTGCTGAGTTGGTACTTTAGCATATTATTTTTGCGAAGTTGTGCCATCGTATCGAGTGAGAATCCGCTTAGTATGCCGAGGGACAGAGGATGTGGTCATGTCCGCGGTGCAGTTGGTCATGGAGATCAGATGTGGGACCAAGAGGATATGGCTGGGATGGCTGTGTAATATCCGGAATTTCTACTACTGTTGTTTGATATTATTTATCCGAGTTATATTGTACAGCGTGGAATCTGTACAGTAGGGATAAAATAAATAAAGGACTGAGATATCAGTATCGGTATAATTGTCGTATCTGGTCGACAGTTACATTTGAGGATATTGTGTATAAGGATATCGTACTTTTGATATAGAGTATATCGTATAAGAATATTATTGGATTCAGTGTTTGTGTTCAGTGTGTCTCATGTTCGTTTTTGGTACGTCAAGATGTCGGACAAAAATTGCGGAAAATGGCTAAGTATAACATTATTAGCGCACGCTAATAATCATGAGTAGCGCACGCTATCGTGCAGGTTTAGCGCACGCTACGGACATAAGATAACGCACGCTAATGCAGTCCGATCGTAAGGAATCTACGCGTGGACCAGGCCACTTTCGGCGTACGTTCTGATAAGTCAACGGATGTTGTAATGTAGTGTTAGCGCACGCTAATGCATGTTGATTAGCGCACGCTAACTATATATCGGTCAATAGGGAATCTTGGCTTTATTGGTTGATTTCGGCTTGTGGGGTCACGAGCATCTTCGTGGTAGGTGTAGACTGTAGCAAGTCAACTGGTATTAGCGCACGCTAAGGTAAATGACTTGCGTACGCTAAGCAGGATGTTTTACGTACGTTAATGCATGGGCATTACGTACGTAAGTTAGTTTACGAAGCAAGGCAGTAGCCTCTAGGCTTCGATAGCGCACGCTAACAAAGTCAGTTAGCGCACGCTAAGGCGGTAGCGCACGCTAAACATGAGATGTTAGCGCACGCTAATAATGAATATTATAAAAGGGGACAGAAGGGTGCTCAGAAGCATTTCGTCCTTTTTCCTTCTTTCAGCCGAGAGAGAGAGAGTTGGGATATATTTGAGATTCCAAACACTGGATTAAGGTGAAATTAATCATCCATGACAACATTTGAAGTTTGAAATCATTGGTGATTCTTGGAAATGGATTAAACCTTGGAAATCAATCCATTCCTTCAAAAAAGGTAATTACTCTTCACTTTGAGATTTCGTTTTGGATTGTATATGATGTTATTGAGCTGATGATTATCATATAAACAAGTTGATAAGTATGATTATGAGTTGGATTACCGGATTATGATGATGATGTTATTGTTGATATGAAGATATTGATATGAATTGGATGGTTTCGAATGTGTTGTTTATCTCCAAAGAGATATGTTGGCTAAGGTCTTCCTTCAATTCAGATCTTTGATGTTGTTGTTGTTGGTTTCTTCATATGATGGTGAACATGGCATGATTATGAGTTCTTGGTGTTTAGGTTGTTGATATTAAGGAAGATGAAATATGAATATATGACTTGAATTAAGAGTCGGATGATTACCTATATGTTAAAGGATATTGGATTTCATCGTTTGATAGCTATGAACATGGTTTTGGATCACTTAGTGTTCTTGATAATCGTCATATGTTGATCGGTATCCGAAATACATGCAATCAGACAAAGATTAGCGACGCTAAGCTTATCGCTTAACGCGCTAACGCGAACAACTTAGCGCACACTACGTTAAGTGATTAACGTGGCGCTAAGAAGGCGTAAAGTGCAAGATTTTCGTATTGTGATTCTAAATTCGTGATCGCTTAATTTGGTTTGATCGACTTGTGGTTAACCGAGATATTGTTGAGTTGGGTTTGTGAATTGGTTTTATCGATTGTTGATTGTTGTCGAACTTGTTGTTTATCGATTACGTAATAGGTTGAGATTATTGATCGGTGTTTATAACCGGATGTTGCGGTCGTGTTCGAGTATGTCCGTTGTGTTGCTTTTGATCGGCCGAGGAACTCGTAGACAAAGGCAATGTGTTCTTGCAGACTTCGTGGTATCGGTATTGAGGCAAGTTATTACTTGCTCGCTTATAATATTTAATGAATGGTTTCGATTTCATTTCGTTTATAATGCATATAGCGATGATTATTATTGTGAACTCGGGTATTCGGATCGCATATCGTTCTTTCGATTCGGGAGATAAATCATAATGTATATGCTTATCTCGATTATTGGTATGTTCGAGTATCAAGGTTACATTATGGTAAAGACGAGGATATGAGTATCTATAGTTTATTGTTCGCTCGATCGCCGAGCATTGAGGATAATCGTCGGTGATGATTGACATCGAGATTTCTCCGAAGGACTCGGGCAAGTATCTTATATCGATTCAATTAGAGTTAGTGATTTGATCATGCGTATTATCATTCATGTTGTCGAACATGAGGTCGCCTTAATTGTTTTATCATGTTGTCGCTCATGTTGCGTTGTTCATGATGATGAACATATTGTTTTGCATATGTGTATGCATATTGTGTTGTTTATGTTGTGTTGATCCGATGGGATCGCGCGATCTATGCTGAGGGCGCTGGATCGGATGTCCACCTCGTGTTGGTCCGACGGGATCATCTTGGGATCTATGCTGAGGGCGCTGGATCATTGGAGGGGTTTTCCACCTCGTGTTGGTCCGACGGATCATCTTGGGATCTATGCCGAGGGCGCTGGATCGCTGGATTACCCAAGATTGTGTTATTGTTGTGCATATGTATATTGTTGGTTATCCACCTCGTGTTGATCTTGTAGGATCATCTTGGGATCTATGCTGAGGGCGCTGGATCATGGGATTTCCATTGAGTATACATAGTTGTTATTGTTTTTGAGCATATTGACGTTGTCATATGAGTATGCATTTGTAGGTCTTGTGTTAGGACCTTGTCCGTATTACATTGATCTGATCTCGGATTAGACTGATATGATTATCATGGCACATCATATCTCGAGGTATGTTCCGTATTTTCTTTGGTCTTTGTCTTTGATGGACGATCGGTTATCGTCTTGGGATTTGATGATATTATTCGATGGATCGTATTGGTCAGAAATGGTAGATTTCCGTATCGTGAGTTGGTTACGATAGTTTGAGGATCTTGAGTATTGTTCGAGGTACAATACAGATTTTATGTTTGAGTTTATTGGTTAATAGAGTACAAGATGTGAAATGTGAAAATGGTTATTCTGATGAGAATTACTTGAGTAAGTAAAGTTATGGCGGTAAGATTACATTGGTCGTATTCTTATTCTGTATTCTCGTTGGTATGTATTATTGATGTGATGTGATTGATATCATTGTTGGATATTATGGTGACCCGTTGTGGGATTTCTTTTTAGGTTTTGGAGTATCGAGCTTGTAGCGGTCGTGAAGAGATGAGCTTCCCGCAGGATACCGGCTAGGACATGTTGTGTGCATTGAGTTTCTTGATTGGTTCTTGTATTCCGCCGCTAGAATATCTTTTTGGTTGGTCTTTTTCGCCGCGTGAGTATTTTGAATTGACCTTTTGGTATCCGTAACCGAGGTTGCTTTGGAAGTCGTTTTCTAAACTTTTGAGTGTCATTTGCTTTGGCCTCGCGATTTCAAATGAGTTTTTACGACGGTTTTGATAAATGGATTTTATAAGTTTTTGTGAATTTTTAAAGATAGTACCGTCGTTGGCCTCTTGGGCATTTGTAAATGTTTGCGAAAATTTCTTTTAGCCTTGTGGGTTCCATCTCGGGGCCCACTACCGTAATATTTCCTGGTTAAACTGGGGTGTTACGAATATGGTATCGGAGCTTAGGTTGAGAAAACCTAGGCATTTGGGTCGAGTTGGGTCGTGTTTTGTCGCGTCATTCGAGTTGTCGATTGACAAATATTAGAGCCGTGAGTTTTTGTTGTTCACTCAGCTTATGTGTTATGTGATTTACCAAGATCGATCGGGCTTGTTATAACTTTTCCAAATGGTGTTAACGAGATTCTCTCGAATGAGATGTATTGTGTTCTTGAGTCGAACCGAGTTTGCCAACGTGTGTTTTGAAAATGTCCGTGTCGAGTATTTTCTAGAGCGAGACATGTGCCAAGATCACGGGAATCATCGGCTTCACGATCTGTAAGTATTTGGATTTTGAATTTCATTGAGATTTATTGCCGTTCTAAGTTGATACGTTTTGAGATTCAAGATATTATGCGTTACAAGATAAGGTGACAGAGTTGGGACAGATTGATGATCTTGAGGAGTTATGATTTCGAGAATCGTATGTTGGTTAGATTCTGAACGAAATTGTATTCTGGAGAAGGGCTATGGATTGTCGAGAAGAACATGTAGTCATGTTAGTTCATTTTGTGATATATATGAACGTTTTTGAGCATTTGAAAATGATACTTTTCAAAATGAATGTCTTACGGATGTTTTACGGAAAATGATTTTGGGCCGAGACCCAATCGATTTTGAAATGGTTTTATAACTCAGACTTGGGGTCCGAAAAGAGTTTTCTACTTTTTAAACTTCTTGTAATGTGGAATGAGATACGGCCGAGACCCTAATGTTTCAAAAGACTTTCATGTTTTCTAAAACTCCCGAGATCCAGAAACACTTTACCAATCGCTTACTTATGTTATTTTCGTTTTGAGGCTTTGGTTTACTTGTTCAAATGGAACCTCTCGGGAAGTCTTTCGCCGTGTTTGATTTGCTTGATTTGTTCCAACGCTTTTGTCATATCATATTTGAGGTGATCCGTGATGGGTAAATGGTTGACGATACGAGTCATGGGTGGAAAAGGAGTTTTTATCGGAGTCTATATATTGAGGTTTTGGAACTCGGTCATGTGGTTTCCGTTGGAATGTCAGTGGATTGTGACGAGCCGAATTGGTATACAGGAGTATGGTTGTGGTCAATCATTTGCATGATTCCATTTTATTTAATCGCGTATATTCGAAAAGAATTTTTATCGAGAACTTGGCACCAGCGAGCTGATTGAATTTTTAAAATTGATTTCGTGGTCTTACGAAAATTTATGTTTTGAGTTTTCAAACTCTTGAAAGAATTTTCGAAAATTTGTCTTTTGACAAGAATATATGATTTCAAACTGGTTTTGAAAATGTGATTGATGTACATACGCATTTAGTGCATAATGCTATTATGGTGAAGATATGAGTGTGACTCACGAATCGGATAGTACATCGATGGTAATGGCGAAAGAGGTTCGAACGTTAGTATGGTAGTTTGGTTATCCAGAGATGATCGGTTGATTTATCGGATAAGAGAAAAATACTGCGTGTAGCAGGTTCGGGTACATCATGTAATTTTGGAACTATGGGTTTTATGAAACCGGGACATATGTGCTATGTGATTCCATTGGTACGGTAGTAGCGCAATTTTACCATAGTGATCTTTGAATGATTTCTTTGTAAGTGTAAATTTGGGGATGGTGACCCCATGTCGGTTGTTTTGGATATTGAGTGGTCGCTCCCACTCCTTGTATGAATTGGTATGTTCGCCGATTTGCGATTCGTTGTTCGTACGCCGAGGGGTATGCTCACCAGTCGGGTATGTTTATTGAGATACACTGTATGTGATTGGTGTGTCATTTTGAGAATGTTACCCTTTCGTATTTCTATTTCTGTGGTTCTGTGTTGATCGTGTTGGAGTTTACCGTGTGAAGGTATTCTCGATTTCCGTTGATCGATCGTTGGTAATATTGGAGTTTATCATGATGATGATATTCTCGGCCGTGTTTTGACTTTTGGATTGGTCGTATTAGAGTCTATAATGTCGATGATATTCTCAGTTAATTTATTGGTTGATCATTGCTAGTGATCATCTGAACGCTGATTTTGTGTCGATATTTCGTGATTCGTTGCCATTGTGTTGGGCGCTTGTTTCTCGGATGTATCGTATTATTGATTTATATCAGGATTTGGACTTAATTGTGTAATCAGGCAGACAGGATTTGAAATGGATAGATTATTTCATCCGAAGATGATATATTTTGTTGAGACTCAAGGAATTGTGATTGTAAGCGTATTGAGACTGTACAGTGAGGTCACTTGCTAGTATCTCAGGAGATCGTCCACTTGGCGCATATGTAAGTATATTATTTTAGTTATTCGGTGATGACGATGATTGATCAGTGTCGTGATGGTTTTGGGATATTTTGGATTGAACGGTATGTTTGTTTGTTTTCTATGACGGATTGCAAGTTTCGAGGATGAAACTTATTTTAAGTGGTGTAGAATGTAATATCCGGAATTTCTACTACTGTTGTTTGATATTATTTATCCGAGTTATATTGTACAGCGTGGAATCTGTACAGTAGGGATAAAATAAATAAAGGACTGAGATATCAGCATCGGTATAATTGTCGTATCTGGTCGACAGTTACATTTGAGGATATTGTGTATAAGGATATCGTACTTTTGATATAGAGTATATCGTATAAGAATATTATCGATTCGGTGTTTGTGTTCGGTGTCTCATGTTCGCTTTTGGTACGTCCAAGATGTCGGAGTAAATTGCGGAAAATGGCTAAGTATAACATTATTAGCGCACGCTAATAATCATGAGTAGCGCACGCTATCGCAGGTGTTTAGCGACGCTACGGACATAAGATAACGCACGCTAATGCACCGATCGTAAGGAATCTACGCGTGGACCGTGCCACTTTCGGCAGACGTTCGATAAGTCAACGGATGTTGTAATGTAGTGTTAGCGCACGCTAATGCATGTTGATTAGCGCACGCTAACTATATATCGGCCAACAGGAATCTTGGCTTTATTGGTTGATTTCGGCTTGTGGGGTCACGAGCATCTTCGTGGTAGGTGTAGATCGTAGCAAGTCAATCGTATTAGCGCACGCTAAGGTAAATGACTTGCGACGCTAAGCAGATGTTTTACGACGTTAATGCATGGGCATTACGACGTAAGTTAGTTTACGAAGCAAGGCAAGAGCCTCTGGGCCCGATAGCGCACGCTAACAAAGTCCGCTTAGCGCACGCTAGGCGGTAGCGCACGCTAAACATGAGATGTTAGCGCACGCTAATAATGAATATTATAAAAGGGGATGTAGGGTGCTGAGAAGCATTTCGTCCTTTTTCCTTCTTTCAGCCGAGAGAGAGAGTTGGGATATATTTGAGATTCCAAACACTGGATTAAGGTGAAGTTAATCATCCATGACAACATTTGAAGTTTGAAATCATTGGTGATTCTTGGAAATGGATTAAACCTTGGAAATCAATCCATTCCTTCAAAAAGGTAATTACTCTTCACTTTGAGATTTCGTTTTGGATTGTATATGATGTTATTGAGCTGATGATTATCATATAAACAAGTTGATAAGTATGATTATGAGTTGGATTACCGGATTATGATGATGATGTTATTGTTGATATGAAGATATTGATATGAATTGGATGGTTTCGAATGTGTTGTTTATCTCCAAAGAGATATGTTGGCTAAGGTCTTCCTTCAATTCAGATCTTTGATGTTGTTGTTGTTGTTGTTGGTTTCTTCATATGATGGTGAACATGGCATGATTATGAGTTCTTGGTGTTTAGGTTGTTGATATTAAGGAAGATGAAATATGAATATATGACTTGAATTAAGAGTCGGATGATTACCTATATGTTAAAGGATATTGGATTTCGTCGTTTGATAGCTATGAACATGGTTTCGATCACTTAGTGTTCTTGATAATCGTCATATGTTGATCGGTATCCGAAATACATGCAATCAGACAAAGCATTAGCGCACGCTAAGCTTATCGCTTAACGCGCGCTAACGCGAACAACTTAGCGCACACTACGTTAAGTGATTAACGTGCGCTAAGAAGGCGAAAGTGCGTATTTTCGTATTGTGATTCTAAATTCGTGATCGCTTAATTTGGTTTGATCGACTTGTGGTTAACCGAGATATTGTTGAGCCGTTGGTTTGTGAATTGGTTTTATCGATTGTTGATTGTTGTCGAACTTGTTGTTTATCGATTACAGTAATAGGTTGAGATTATTGATCGGTGTTTATAACCGGATGTTGCGGTCGTGTTCGAGTATGTCCGTTGTGTTGCTTTTGATCGGGGCTGAGGAACTCGTAGACAAAGGCAATGTGTTCGGTAGCAGCTTCGTGGTATCGGTATTGAGGCAAGTTATTACTTGCTCAGTTATAATATTTAATGAATGGTTTCAGTTTCATTTCGTTTATAATGCATATAGCGATGATTATTATTGTGAACTCTGGGTATTCGGATCGCATATCGTTCTTTCGATTCTGGGAGATAAATCATAATGTATATGCTTATCTCAGTTATTGGTATGTTCGAGTATCAAGGTTACATTATGGTAAAGACGAGGATATGAGTATCTATAGTTTATTGTTCGTTTGGATCGCCGAGCATTGAGGATAATCGTCGGTGATGATTGGACATCGAGATTTCTCCCGAAGGACTCGGGGCAAGTATCTTATATCGATTCAATTAGAGTTAGTGATTTGATCATGCGTATTATCATTCATGTTGTCGAACATGAGGTCGTCTTAATTGATTTATCATATTGTCGTTCATGTTGCGTTGTTCATGATGATGAACATATTGTTTTGCATATGTGTATGCATATTGTGTTGTTTATGTTGTGTTGATCCGATGGGATCGCGCGATCTATGCTGAGGGCGCTGGATCGGATGTCCACCTCGTGTTGGTCCGACGGGATCATCTTGGGATCTATGCTGAGGGCGCTGGATCATTGGACGGGTTTTTCCACCTCGTGTTGGTCCGACGGGATCATCTTGGGATCTATGCTGAGGGCGCTGGATCGTTGGATTACCCAGTATTGTGTTATTGTTGTGCATATGTATATTGTTGGTTATCCACCTCGTGTTGATCTTGTAGGATCATCTTGGGATCTATGCTGAGGGCGCTGGATCATGGGATTTCCATTGAGTATACATAGTTGTTATTGTTTTTGAGCATATTGACGTTGTCATATGAGTATGCATTTGTAGGTCTTGTGTTAGGACCTTGCCCGTATTACATTGATCTGATCTCGGATTAGACTAATATGATTATCATGGCACATCATATCTCGAGGTATGTTCCGTATTTTCTTTGGTCTTTGTCTTTGATGGACGATCGGTTATCGTCTTGGGATTTGATGATATTATTCGATGGATCGTATTGGTCAGAAATGGTAGATTTCCGTATCGTGAGTTGGTTACGATAGTTTGAGGATCTTGAGTATTGTTCGAGGTACAATACAGATTTTATGTTTGAGTTTATTGGTTAATAGAGTACAAGATGTGAAATGTGAAAATGGTTATTCTGATGAGAATTACTTGAGTAAGTAAAGTTATGGCGGTAAGATTACATTGGTCGTATTCTTATTCTGTATTCTCGTTGGTATGTATTATTGATGTGATGTGATTGATATCATTG
Organism: Orobanche coerulescens; assembly: GCA_033398695.1. Classification (NCBI taxonomy): domain Eukaryota; kingdom Viridiplantae; phylum Streptophyta; class Magnoliopsida; order Lamiales; family Orobanchaceae; genus Orobanche; species Orobanche coerulescens. Next base: position 218,971,573 of record CM065804.1, read on the forward strand.
TTGGATATTATGGCTGACCCCGTTGTGGGATTTCTTTTTAGGTTTTTGGAGTATCGAGCTTGTAGCGGTCGTGAAGAGATGAGCTTCCCGCAGGATACTGGCTAGGACATGTTGTGTGCATTGAGTTTCTTGATTGGTTCTTGTATTCCGCTGCTAGAATATCTTTTTGGTTGGTCTTTTTTCGCCGCGTGAGTATTTTGAATTGACCTTTTGGTATCTGGTAACTGAGGTTGCTTTGGAAGTCGTTTTCTAAACTTTTGAGTGTCGGCTGTTTGGCCTCGCGATTTCAAATGAGTTTTTACGACGGTTTTTGATAAATGGATTTTATAAGTTTTTGTGAATTTTTAAAGATAGTACCGTCGTTGGCCTCTTGGGCATTTGTAAATATTTGCGAAAATTTCTTTTAGCCTTGTGGGTTCCATCTCGGGGCCCACGGCGCTGTAATATTTCCGGTTAAATCTGGGGGTGTTACAGGCTGCTATTCCAGCGCTTCGTTCTCATTGTTTAGGTTTTGGGGACGAAACCTCTTTTAAAGGTGATATGATGTAATACCCATATTTTTTTCGCTTTCGTTTCGTTCGACCGTATCGACTCGATTGTGTTAGTTGATGCTTCTGACCTTGTGTTGTTTCTCACCTTTGTCATTCTCGGATCGATTTCCTGTGAACCGTGTGCGAAATCAACACCTCGTGGTTCCTACAAGTTTATTGATGTATTGATTTAAGGTGTGAACTTCAGAGTTGATCATTGTTGTTCGATCATTGCTATTCGTTCGTCGTTGCCCAATCATTATTGTTTAATCTCGTAATCGTGATTATTGAACATCTGGGCCACTTCGTAATTTCCATAAGTGTTGGAAAATTGTCTTCGTATTTGATCTTTCAAACCTTTGAGGTTATTGGAATTACACTCTTGTTCAACGTTGGACTTGTGTTTTGATTGTTGTACTGTTCGGATAACCGTAGTGGTTCATGTTCGTTGCTTTTCGTAAACATTCTTGCGTATTGAATCGGACCGTAGTAGCTCTGTACTGCATGGAGCTCTTGTGCGCTGTAAATATCAGATAACATGTGTTATCTAGAGTCGCCTTGCTCTTGTTTTAATTTTCGGGACGAAACTAATTTTTAGTAGGGTAGAATGTAATACTCGAAATTCTCGGTTCCGGTTATTTTTGAATTTTTTCCGGTTGTGCCGGTCATTTTGTTCTGTGGACGATTTTTTGGTCCGGCATGATGTACCGTGTTGTGATATTCATCGGGTACGACTTATCGTTGCGTAAGTCGAGCTAATCGTATGTCCTGTTTTATTATTATTCGCCTTTTTCCGGATCGTTGTTGTGGTTCTATCATAATTTTCGGATTTGTGTCGGAATCGTTTTGCAACCGGAGGTTTGCTGGCCGGACCTGTAAGACACGGCGGTGAAAACGGCACTTCCGAGCGCCGGGTGATGCGACGGGTCGTCCAGGCTAGCATTATGCCGATACACGGCCGAGACACCCGCGCAAATGTTGCACCGGGTGATGCGCCGTGTCGGACACAGCCGAGACACACGCGCAAGTGTATTGCGCCGTATCAGTCAGGTCGCGCACTGACCCGCAACATGGCGGTAGACACGGCACTGGATTGGGCCGTTTGTTGCGTCGTGTTCTGCACGGGTATAAATATGGCAGGACAGTCGGGTTTACACCCATTTTTCCATTCCTTTTCTTCCCTTTCCGCGGCTGGAGCTTGGAGGACACGGGGGCATGTTGTTCCACTATAAATCCACGAAATTACTGAGTCCATATCATCGATTAATCCTTCCATAACTTGCTCCGATCGATCAAATCAGGGTAAGTTTTCTTAAAATCTAGTTTTGGGGATTTCATTCGATTTGTCCGTTTAATCTGTATTAACTCAGAATAGTGATGGGTTGATGATTGTTAAGCTATATTATATCGAATTCCTTGTTGTTACACGGTTGGATTGCCGAGGATTCATCGTTTTATTGAGTTTCTTATCGACGCCTTGAAGGTGTTCGATAAAATGTCACAAAGGGGATTCAGGCGTTCTACGATTATTCTTCCTCGTTCGATCGTTAATTTATTGATGGTATGATTTTAGGGTCAGGTTCCTTGCAAAGAACTCGAGTCGGAACTCTTCCGTTCGTCATTTTCTTCAAGCTTCCCGACCGATCGTGTTAGTATTGTTCCGCCCGGAGAATTGTAGGTGTTTGAGGTTTCCCGATTGAGCCATGTTCGTCGGAGTATCTGGTATCGATTATCGAGACAAGTATCTTGCCTATAAATTACGTGTTTTGTGGATATAATGGTTGCTAATTGTCGATATGTGCTAAATAAATATTTATAACCATTTTCAAAAGAATCGGTATATTTACCATCATGGTTTTCTTAAAGGTGACCCGTGTATTTCGGGAATTAATATGCTTAATTGAATATGTGTGCTAGTGTTGAGTATAGGATTGCCTTACTTTCGTATGATGTCATTATGTATGATTATGTCGTCGGTAAATGTAAAGTTCAATTCTTTTGTTAAAATGTGTGCGTGGAGTCACGTGGTTATCGATGAATATGTGAGTTTATGTGATATTGGTTGTGTCGTTTCGGTGCTGTTGAGATATTGTGCTTCCTTGTGGATTGTTATAGTTCTGGGTCGTGAATATGTGTTGGATAATTTCACCATTCTACCAGTACCTCGACTATATACACTGTGATTGACTCTCGTGGTTTGTGTTTTTGGAAATGTGATCTGATTAGAGTTGTAAGGTTGTTCTCGGGTACTCTCACCAGGGGATTGGCTCGACGGGGCCCACAGGGACTTGGCCGTGTGGTCTTGCGCGAGAGTTACTTTCGAGTGGGGTATTCTCACCTGGGGTTGCTCGACGGGGCACACGGGGACTTGGTGGCTTGACGGCCGGACCGGGTCGCGAGAATTGCCAGAATGTTTTTACTTCTGATTAATTGTGATATGTCCGGAGTATCACAATGCCTTGTGCTTGGAGTCGTGAGACATTATATTAAGTCTTGGTGTTTGGCTAGAATGGCATAAGTGTAATGCGTGGTGTGTAATTGTCTGTGGTAATAATTTGAAATGAGCCGGTTGGCTCGTGGACCCTGTGTATTGTAATCGGATTTGTTTTTGGAAAATAAACTCTGGGCTATGCCCCTAAGTGGTTTTCGATAAGTTGAGAATTATTCAATTACTAATGTTTTTCAAAACTCCCGAGATCTCGAATTGATTATCAGAATGACCACTCGTTTCATTTATACTTTTTCATTTCCCGGTACTTTTTTCGATGTTGCGTTTTCCTGTCTTGGGTGGCTCGTGTGTAACCATACGAGTATTTCGGGAATACTTAATTTCGGATTTATTGTATTCAATTCCGCAATTTTTGGCTTTTCCGTCGCTGTTTAATCCGATTCTCATAATTATTGTTCGGAACCGCCGTTTCGGGGTTGCCATAAATCCACTATATGTTATTATGCATATTGCAATGTTCCGTTTAATGTTTCGCTCGTGTTCCGGTGTTCCGGGACCGCATGCGCCTAGCGCGCGCTAAGTTCATATTGTAGCGCACGCTAAGCTTACTTCACTAGCGCACACTACACTTGTTGGTAGCGCGTGCTAGCAAGTCGAGCCCAGCAGTGGCAGTGAGTAGGGGTGTAAATGATGTGAGTCGAGCTCGAGTATTGATATACTCGACTCGAACTTGATAGTCATTTCTCAGGCTCGAATTCGACTCGAAAACTCTCGAGTAGTTAAAACCCAAGCTCGACTCGACTCCTTAGTATGTCGAGTCGATATCGAATTCGAATCGAGCCTACTCGAGTCAAGTGTTGACCGAGTTTTGACCAAGTCGATCTCGAGTAACTCGCGAGTTGTCTAATCTCGTTTACACCCCCACATAGTACTCTTGGGTGAGGGCCATAGCCAAATATATTAAAGGAGAGCCTTCCAACCTCCTTTAAAAATCTCATTTGAGTCACGATCATAATTACATGGGCGATGTGGGACAAGGGATTTTGCTTAAATTTATTACCCACTTGTGAGCCAAAATAAACAGCACCCAACCGATGTGGGAGAAGCTATTTTGCTTTTAACTTGTGTAAACACTTCAAACACCCTTAATTAATATAGAATAATTTCGATTTTTATTATCTAGCTAGTAATTTTAATTTTTGACCAATAAATTGTTATTTCTTTTATTTAAAATAGAAATCTAATATGTATTATTAATTTTTTATTTTTTGGCCAATTAATATTTTTATATTATATTTTACAAAGTATATTATAAAAACTAATTATATAAAAAAAATTCGAGTATCTCACGAGCTTATCGAGTCAAGTGTTGGGTAGCTCGAATCAACTCATTAGTATGTCGAGTCGAGCTTGAGTTCGAGTCGAGCCTACTCGAGTCGAGTGTTGACGGAGTTTTGACCGAGTCGATCTCGAGTAGCTCGCGAGTTGTCTCGTCTCATTTACACCCCTAGCAGTGAGCCTGTTTCTGGTCTCTGTCCTTTGGAGAGTTGTTCTAGTGCACGCTAATAGTTTGTTCTAGCGCACGCTACCATTCGGGTTTAGCGCACGCAGCGTGGCCGGTAGCGCACGCTAACCCGGCAGCCCAGTACTGGGCAGTTTACTTCTGGACTTGGTTTGGTGTCCAGGTAACGCACGCTATGGCCCGATAGCGCGCGCTACCGGGAGGCTATTAGCGCAAGCTAATTCCTGTTAGCGCACGCTAACAGTTCAGAACTATAGGTTCTGGACTGGGGTGTTAGCATTCTGGACCGGAGTATTAGCCGTTAGCGCACGCTAACGGGGAATGTTAGCGCATGCTAATAACCTCTGGTTATAAAAACCAGAGGGTTTATCGGGGTAGCTCATTTCTTCCCCTTTTCACTTCATCTCCGAGAGTTGGCGATTTGGAGCTTTGAGAGCCTGGATTCGAGCGATTAATTGACTAGACTGTCCAACTTGCCCTTCTCGAACAATCTATAGAGTTGTCTGAGGAGGTCGCGGCATTGGTCGGTGTTGTGGTCGGGACTCTTGTGGTAAGCACAAAATTTTTTGCGGTCCAGATGACCGTTGTCCCTTATCGCCTTTAACTTGCTTAGCGGTTCGCGCCCCTTGATGGCGTAAAAAATATGGGCCGGAGATAGATTGAGGTTGTGGTGGATATGGGCTTCCACATCCTCGAAGGCCCTGAAATCACCGGGTGGCTTGGTGACCGCTTTGTTGGACTTGGCGATCGCCGTATCTACCCCCTCGCCTTGGCGAAGTGCGAGCAACCTCCGCCTAGACAAAGTCCGCGGCCTTGGCGCGGAAGATCGCGTAGGTTGGGGGGATGTCCTTCGTAAGGTGCCTGAACATGGGCAAAAGACCATTGAATCCCCCTAGGACCGAGTAGAGGGCGATCTCGTCGTTTATGGGCTCGCCGTTGAGGATTATTTCATCCACCCGGTCGATGTAGTCTTTGTCGGACTCGTCTCCCCCCTGCCTGATCTTCATCATGCGGTGGGGACCTTCTGTTCGAGCGACCTTGGCGGCGAAGTACGACGTGAAGTCGCTCGCTAGTTGTTCAAAGGAACTGATGGATCGCGATGGCAATGAGATGTACCACCTATGGGCCAGATTGCCCAGTGTTAACGGGAACATTCGACATCTGGTCGCGTCTGATGCCCCGCATCCGGTGATGTAGATCCGGAACTTTCTCAAGTGAGTCTCGGGGTCCGATATCCCATCGTACAAAGGTGTTTGAGGAGGAGTGATCCTTGGCTGCATGGGGGCAAGTTCGATCTGGACAGCGAGCGGCTCACTCGGCCCGACGATATTTCTCTTGGCGCCTGCCCCAGTTTCTAGGAGTGCCTTCATGCCATCGAGCTGGCGTTGCATTGCGTCCATTGCCGTAGCCTGGTCGCTCGTGGTTTGGCTCTCGGAGCGGGAGCTGAGGCGATCGTGTACTGATCTCCTGGCTCCGCAGTAGGCGATGAGGTCGCCGCCGCCGATCTTGGTTCTTCGGCGAGGAGGAGCCATATGGCTGTCCTGCCCTCTGGGAGTTGGGTATGCCGAACTCCTGGTGACGGATTCGAGCTCCATCGTCTCATGGTTGGGGCCGTAGTGCCCCGGTCTCCATGATGGGTCGCTTCCTAGGCGGCTGAAAACGGAACTATCCCGCTTTGCGAGCGCCTTTTCTTGCGAATCGGGATTTTCTGGCGATCACTCGATAAGTAACCCTTTGAGCTTCTATTTGCCCGCGCGGCGGATGGCTGATGGGGTAATAGTGGGCGCGTCGCATGCTCTCCGTCGCTCCCTTAGGATGGCCATGGCTTCCTCGATCTGTTCCGCGGTTTGGAACTGGTCAAGTGAGAGGCTAGGGCCGTCCCTCGGGGGCGGGATCGAGAGTCTCGCGTCGCCGCGGCTACCCTCCGCCGTAGGTTGGGACTCGGATCGGGCCGAAATTAAGCATCCGGCGGCTCGTAGGGTGGCTCTCTTCGAGGTGGTGGAGGACATCATTCTTCTGAAGGTTTTTCTTTGAAGAACAATGAGTGTTTCTTCAAGTATACGCTCTGGAGAACAGTGAGTGTTTTTCGAAACGGTCGGAATGAAAATGAAGGTAAATCCCCTTCCTCTAGCGCCAATTGTTGTTACCCAAAATATATTGTTTTGCTCGAATGGATGAGTAACAAACAAAATGCGAGAGCACGTCCGTGGGAATGTAAATAACATAAGATTTGCCGGGTTTGTTAGGCCCGAGCTTGAATGCTCTCGCGAGATATTATTAATACGAATACTTGGGAGTACAAATATTAATGTTAGAGTATAATTACAATGAGTGTAAAGACCCTAGTTATCTAGCTCTTGAGTGCTGATGATTGCTGGAAGAACCAGGGTTGAACCTTTGTGAGTTCTTGTTCTCGTTTCTATTGACCGTGTTTAGGTTGAGAGGTTTCGAGAGTGAGAGAGAGAAAGATGTCCGAAGTTTATAGCGTGGCCAAGAGAGAGAGGCGAAGCCAAAAGTGAGAGAAGTGAAGCCCTTTTCTGAAAGCTGGAAGTCCTCTATTTTATAAGAGTTGGTTGGGACCTTAATCCTGACGGGCGATCGCCTTTCTTGTATTATAATAAGGGGGCGATCGTATTTAGCACATGGGCTGATTGCCTTAAAGTCTGCGGCTGCTGTTTGCAGCCAGCTGTGCGAACCAATGAGAGGACAACACGCGTCTCTTGTCAGTGTCTCGGGAGGTCCCACCTTGGACTTTTCGGCGGGTCTGTCGGTAGGTGAGAAGCTTGTGACAGGTTGGGGTCAAAGGGCTTTATCCTACGACGCCTTTTCCGGATCTGCACGTGTGCCTCTATCCCGAGATTCGGCCTTCGCAGACTTTGACGGATGTTGGCTTTACACGTGGCATGAGGCGGTCGTCTATGGTAGGGCACTTGGGACGATCGCTAGTTGCCGGGAGACGATCGCCTTGGCAGTCGATCGCTCGGCGCTGGGTCCTGATCTAGGTCCTTCGATCGGCAAGTCTGCCTTGGTCTATTTGACTCTAGTTCGGTCGCCCGGTCTTTGTGCTGATCGCTTGTTGAGGTGTATAAATCGCGACACAACACATGATGAATATGATTAATCTTGTTTGTATTCTTGGTTTCCCTACGGCTTCATGGTATATTTCGTGATATTTGCATAATCGAGAGGGTTTGGTTGTGGTCCGCCCTCGTTGTTGTTATTGTACGAATTTACATGAATCGTAGGTGGGTTTTCGGGTGTATTCCATTTCAGTATTCGTTCAGAAATAGTTGTGATTGTATTATTCGAATCGTTAGGTTAGGTTACGCCGGTTCCTTGCGGTCGTGTTTGATTCTTCCTTTCCGTTCGTGTCACCGTCTATTGATCGAGGCAAGTACCCTTATGAACTTACAATCTTGACATAGTAGTATTGCATGAGAAATGGTGTGTGTGTGTATGCTCAGTACGGGTTAGATCCGATGGGGTCTCGGTAGGGGTCCACAGAGGGGTGGATCGACGAGCTTTGCTTTTAACCACTATGGGTCAGATCCGACGGGGTCTCGGTAGGGGTCCACGGAGGGTGGATCGACGGTTAATTTTGGTGCATTTTTACAAATGTGTTTTAGATTATGGCGTTTCCGGAAATGTGTGTTTCAACCGATGTTTTCATGATTTCATGCTTTGACTATATGTGTAAGATGTAAGTTGTTCATTTGGTTACTTGTACCAGCGTAATTGCTAACCCCTTTGGGGACCCATTTTGGGAAAATCCGTTTTATGAATTTCAGATCAGGTTCATCGACACGAACGGGCGCTGGACCACTATGCGGATGATGGCCGTGCGTGATGATTGTGCATGAGTGTGTTGTTATGGTTTTCTGTCTTTTGATGCGATTATCAAATTTGTAAACTAATAGAAGTACTTGAGTACTTAGGAGCTTTGGTTTGTTCGGATTGAACTGATTGTCTATTATGTTGGTGTTGGATGATTGTGTTGTGTTTGAATGGTTGAACTGGGTGGATTATTGCTTTGCGTCTTTATGACGAGATATTTTTATGTTGATTCCGCGAGTTGATGAGTATGTTTGGTCGTCTAGCCTGGTGGGTCCCATGTAGGGATCTACGGTGCTGTAATATACCCTGAATATCTTGGGGGTGTTACATCAGTGATGAAAGACCAAATCAGTCTAATGATTCGTGATTTTGCCACTGTTGGTCCCTTTTATGAAGTATACAGGATACAACTTAGGAAATGTTTTAGGCAACAGGCTGTATGGTTTTCGAATATGAGTGCGTAGCGGAAGTCTTAAAACAGTAAGTTGCTGTCGATACAGCAACTCGGTCTAATCTCCTGTTAGCTTGGTGCGTACAAGGTTTTGCAGTGTATACTTGAATAAATCATAGTTATGAAAACAGTAACGGCGAAAGGTAAATAACACAGTATTTAAGTGGTTCGAGGTAAACCCCTCTACGTCCATTGATCCTCCACACAAGAGTAAAACGTTCATTATAAATACTGCGTACACAACTATGTATTTATAATCAAACCTATCCTTGTATCGTTCACACAGATAGATACAAAGACTTTCGCTTTCAACCGTTCACACAGATTTGGTTGAAGCTTCCTTTTTGACTTGCTTCTTCACACACAGTTCCAAAGCTTCGTCCTTATTCGTCCCACACAGGTCAGAATAACTTGTTGAGTTCACACAGAGCTCAGTTTTTAAACAAAGGTAAATGGTAGGTAACCAGGTAAGAACAACAACTTTGAATATGGAGTTCTTGAGCTGATGATGGTTGTTCTTGATGACTGAGTATATTTCTTCTTTCTCAGATATGTATTGATGCTAGAAAGAAATATACTTGCTCTTGTAAGCTTGATGTGATGATAATGAATATTCAGTCTTTCGATGGTTTGAATATCGCTTGTAAGCTTGTAAATGTTCTTCTTCGTATATCTTGTTGTTTCACAGGGATATTCGTGATTGATGATCTTCAAACTCTGGAGATATATATAGCCTCCTTGGATATATCCGTTTAGATAGATCCGTTGAACAAGATTGCTGTCACAACTTGATAGTTGACTTGAATAGACCAGGATCCGGATATTGCGGGATTTGAAGATCTCTGTCGGCTTTAATATTTAAATACTTAATCCTTTCAGTATTTAAATACTTCTTTATTAAATGGGACTAGACTTTAGCGAATACTAAAGATTCCTTTCCAAACGGTCTTCAGTCCTGTTCCGATGTGAATGCTGTATCCAATTATGCTGTAGGCATATTGGAGTAGTCTGGTGCTGTATGGAAGGGTGCTGTATTGAGAGGCAGCTTCCATATTTGGCATTTACTTAGACTTTGTTGCTGTATCTTGGTAGCGCGAGAGCTTGCTGTATGCTGGCGCTATGAGAAGGTCTTCGATACAGGATTGACAACTTCGATCGGGCTTTCGATACAGGGCTTGCTGTATACTAGCTTGCTGTATCAAGCTTTGTTGTTTGGTAATTATCAAAACAACGTTATTTTTCCCAACAATTTACCCCTTTTTGATAATTTCCAAAACTTCTTGATCATTCCAAAACTTTGATGCCAAAACATCTTTAAGCTAAAACAATTTCTCCTTCTTTTTCGATAACCACTTGTTGGCAATTTGAGAGGACTTCGATACAGGAGATGTTTATCCCCACTGTTTCCCTCTCTTTTTTTGATAATGTCTTGAGCAGACTTCTTGATCTTCTGTCAAATGATCTGGTCTTCAGCACTTAGTCTAAAAGAAATGTGAACTGCTCGCAGGCAAGTTCTAAAGCAATAGTGGGTGCCAGCAGCGGGCTTGCTTCAATTTGAGCATCGTCTGCTCTGCATCTAGTGCACGCCCGGCTTTTTGGTGCCAGCGGGTTCTCTTTTCTTCGGCCAGTGGGTGTTCGGGAATCTTGTTGCCGATTCATGGCCGAAATGTCGGATGTTAGTTTGATCGGCGGTCCAGTGCAGGTCGTCCTTCCTGCTCCAGTGATGGGCTGCCCGATTTCTAAGCCCTCAAAAGGTCCGATGTCAGCTCCTAACAATCAAGGTATGATGGATGCTCCTATTTTGACTACTCCGTTTCAGAGTTTGGTTGAGGGTGGATCGTCCGCTTGCAGGGACGAGGACCCTCCGCCATTGTTGCTTTCAGCTTCGGGCGGTGATCCTGTACAACCCACTGCCATTCATCTCCAGCCTTCACACGCGCTTAAGGTGTCTGTTGAAAGTCCTGAACGAAAATTCCTCCATGAGCATCCTGTTTCCAGCAACATGGCAGCAGCACTGCACTGCTCGGATCCTCTTAAATCCGGTCCATTGCGCAACTATGCTGATGTTGTTAACAATGCCAAGGAATCAGATGTTCACACTAAATCAAAAAGTGTTTCGGGCGACAATAGACGGGATTTTGATGCACCTAATACCTTTTTCAACAAGAGTTTCCATGATAAAGGTGATTCATGTAACTTCGGGCAGATTTCAGAATTTGAAGGCCGCAAAATCATATCATTTTCGAATGAAGAACTTGCTGAACTCGCAACTCCATTTGAGTTTTCTTTGGTTGGGAAATTCTCGCATGGTTTCCCAACGATGAAAACTCTCAAGTCCATTATGGGGAACTTAAATTTAAAAGGCTCTTTTTCGATCGCTCTTCTTGAACACAAGCATGTTTTGATCCGGCTCTCATGTGAGGAAGATTATACTCGCCTTTGGAGCCGCCAAGTTTGGTTTATGGCCGGTTTTCCAATGCGTATCCTTAAGTGGACTCCCGATTTGCTCCGGTTTGGGTACTATTTCCGTACCTTCCCGTCCATTTATTCGATAAACGTAGCCTTTTCCAAATTGCTTCCGTGATAGGAAAACCGCTTCGAATTGATAGTGCCACGGCCGCACTAACTCGGCCTTCCACTCCACGGGTATGTATTGAAATAGATGTAGCTCAAGCAAGCTTACCGGAAATTGAAATTAGGCTTGGTGGGAAAATTAGGATGCAACCGGTAGAGTATGAAAACATGCCTAGCTATTGTTCATCTTGCAAGCATCTGGGGCATAATATGGAGAGCTGCAAATCTTTCAACAAACCATCTAGCGTGAAATTCGATAATGACTTCTTGGACAAACCCATACCGAAGAATGAGGTTCCGGCCATGTTCGTAATGACCAATGCGGCGATCACCCTCGGCTCCCGATCGGCCGCTGTCAGTCACCTGGCCCACTCTATGGTGCGGTTTTGGAGGACTCGATTTCTTTAGACTCGACAGGCTTGATTACTTTTGCTCCAGGTCCCAATAATCCAACATCCATTCCACTGAATGTTCATAAAATTAAAATGGATCTCTATCACTCCTTACAGCGGTTTGATGACGATTCCGGAGTCGAGGCCGACTGTAGGACTATTTGTAATGAATCTTATTACAGGCCTAACACTTTTGTTGGGAAGAATTTTTTCTCGGACGGTGATTGCCCTACGTTCAATTCGGAGCCTATCTTATTACCAAAGAAGAAAAAAAAAATTAAGAAAAAAGCGAAAGCCATCTCCGGGAAGCATCAGCAGGCCGAGGAACGGGTCGTAACCATAATGATGGAACCGGATAAATCCGCTGTTCAGAGAAATGAGATAGATATGGAATTTCAAAAGGTTGTGAGCAAGAATCGGCAAAAGGAAGAAAAATCTCGGAAAAAACAAGAAAATTGCTCGTAGCTAGTGGCGGATTCGTTTGGGTCTTGGCACCCCGTAATAATCGTTTTTTCATTCTGTGGCTTTATTTGGGACTTTGTCACCCTAGATCTATCGGCTTTGTAAGGGAATAGGCCCCCCCTAATCTTGTTTGATATATTTCATGGTTTTTGTTTTTAAAAAAAAAAAAAGTTCTAAAGCAATAGCATCTAACCGGGAAGTGTATTACATCTTAAACTTATGATTGGCGCGCATGCACAATCTTACAGTGTGATCTAGTTGAGTACAACTCAACCTATGAACTGTTCGCAGACGAGTTCTTACAACAATACACAATAAAATAAAATTATCAATCATAATTGATGTCCTGTAGTGTAAGTACTGTATCTGCGAATAATACAGCGTTCCCCCTTAAAAGGTACATACATGTTTCAATTCTTACATTAATGTTAGGATTAACATTGTATTCATGGGTCGTACTGTATTCCCCCTTAATTAATGAGTAAAAGCATAAAAACTTACAGGGAGTCTGGCTGTAGCGTTTCCCGATTCATGTCGAAGCATAGAAATCAAGTAATTTTGGGTCCTGGTGTGATAGTGACTTTCGGTACCCAAATTTGCCGGACAACAATTGGTTTGTTGTAGGCTACTTTTGGTCCATTATTTTCATATCTACGTGGGGCAGGCACGTAGTCGTTGTAATCATGATAATTATAATGCATGAAAAATCAAGAGTTATAGTTGTTATTCCAGTACGATTGTCGTCTCGGAGGTGGAGCCATTTTCTTTGGCCTAACAGCTTGCCTTCTGGGTCTCCAGTTAGATTCCCAACGCTGTTGTTGATACTGCGCTACGACCCGTTTTCTTGATGGATAACGGGGCTCCTGTATCCAATGTCTAGGCGCGTCAGATCAGAGTACCGCCGCACGGCCTCGATAATTGGGTACAGCCTTCCTCCTGAACGGCTGCTGGCGCTTATGATATGCTTGTGGAGCATGCTGTGGATTACGCCTTTCAGGTCTGAATGGCTGAGGATTCCGCTGTCTCGAATAGGATTGCAAGGGCGGAATGGCAGCTTTTGCTATTTGCGGTGCAACGGGTTCCTTCACAGGACTTGGAATTTCCTTCGATACAGGAATGGGTTCCTCACTCCTGACGAATACCGTACTAGATTTTTTTTTGTTGGAGAACGAGTTGTACCCTAAGCCACGTTTATCATGAGCATATTGCCCAGTGCTTAGGATCTCTTTCATTCTATTAGAGGATTTCTCGAAAGAATTCAAGGCTGTCTCTAATTCTCCTTCACGTTTCTCGAGAGATTTTACTTTGGCTTTGAGTAGAGCTAAATCATTTGTCTTGCTTTCAAGATGAGACTTGGTCTCATTTAGATCGTGAGCAAGTTGATGATTGCTCTCCATGAGTTTTTCTAAATTGACTTTGCTATTTTCGCAATCAACTGACATATTTTCGTAATTATCCTTCAGCAAGTCGTTTTCTTCCTTCAGCTCTAAGTTAGAAATTTCAAGCTGTATATTTTCGCTTTTCAATATCTCATGGGCCTTTTGAATGTTATTAAATTCATTCAACATGTTTTCAAAGGTATGAGATGCATTTACAGGAATAGTTGAGGTAGAGCTTACCTCATCATCATCGCCGTCTTCATTTTCCTCTTTAACTTCGGCAATAGAGCACATATAGGCTCTATCTTCTAGCTCATCATCTGACGAGTCACTGTCAGTGACCACCTGAAGACACTCTTCGGTCTTTGTTGATGCGGGTGAAGCTTTTGATTCTCCAATGAAGGCCTTGAGTTTGTTCTTCATCATGTTTCTCCAGTCATCAAACTCATTAATAGAAAACATAGGTACCTTGCTTATTAATGAGTTATCCATATGTGAGGAAATAGGAAAGATAAATTGTTTTCGAAAAATAGGTGATTTTAAGGATCTGATTCAGTTAAAAATACGACTGATTCTTTTTAGAATCAACCACTCCGATACCAATTGTTGTTCCCTTTTCTGAAGTATACAGGATAGAGTTTGGGAAATGTTTTAGGCAACAGGCTGTATGGTTTTCGAATCTGAGTGCGTAGCGGAAGTCTTAAAACAGTAAGTTGCTGTCGATACAGCAACTCGGTCTAATCTCCTGTTAGCTTGGTGCGTACAGGGTTTTGCAGTGTATACTTGAATAAATCACAGTTATGAAAACAGTAACGGCGAAAGGTAAATAACACAGTATTTAAGTGGTTCGAGGTAAACCCCTCTACGTCCACTGGTCCTCCACACAGGAGTAAAACATTTATTATAAATACTGCGTACACAACTATGTATTTATAATCAAACCTATCCTTGTATCGTTCATACAGATAGATACAAAGACTTTCGCTTTCAACCGTTCACACAGATTTGGTTGAAGCTTTCTTCTTGACTTGCTTCTTCACACATAGTTCCAAAGCTTCGTCCTTATTCGTCCCACATAGGTCAGAATAACTTGTTGAGTTCACACAGAGCTCAGTTTTTACACAAAGGTAAAAGGTAGGTAACTAGGTAAGAACAACAACTTTGAATATGGAGTTCTTGAGCTGATGATGGCTGTTCTTAATGACTGAGTATATTTCTTCTTTCTCAGATATGGATTGATGCTAGAAAGAAATATACTTGCTCTTGTAAGCTTGATCTGATGATAATGAATATTCAGTCTTTCGATGGTTTGAATATCGCTTGTAAGCTTGTAAATGTTCTTCTTCGTATATCTTGTTGTTTCACACGGATATTCGTGATTGATGATCTTCAAACTCTGGAGATATATATAGCCTCCTTGGATATATCCGTTGAACAAGATTGGTGTCACAACTTGATAGTTGACTTGAATAGACCAGGATCCAGATATTGCGGGATTTGAAGATCTCTGTCGGCTTCAGTATTTAAATACTTTATCCTTTCAGTATTTAAATACTTCTTTATCAAATGGGACTAGACTTTAGCGAATACTAAAGATTCCTTTCCAAACGGTCTTCAATCCTGTTCCGATGTGAATGCTGTATCCAATTATGTTGTAGGCATATTGGAGTAGTCCGGTGCTGTATGGAAGAGTGCTGTATTGAGAGGCAGCTTCCATATTTGGCATTTACTTAGACTTTGTTGCTGTATCTTGGTAGCGCGAGAGCTTGCTGTATGCTGGCGCTATGAGAAGGTCTTCGATACAGGATTGACAACTTTGATCGGGCTTTCGATACAGGGCTTGCTGTATACTAGCTTGCTGTATCAAGCTTTGTTGTTTGATAATTATCAAAACAACGTTATTTTTCCCAACAGCCACGCCGGCATGTAATGCATTATGTTGATTCAGTGTATAACCTAGTAGATCTTCATGGAAGAGGTCTGCGGCGTGTAATATTCCCGGTTTGATTGTGGGGGTGTTACAATCTTACGCCCATACTCGGCCATTGCCTTATGGCCATAATCGGCCTCTCCCTTACGTCCGTAACCAGCATCTCCCTTGTTGGGATAACAATACCCTGTATCGAATTTGTTGGGATAAACACTGTATCGATACAGCCCTGTATTGATCGTAGTGTCAGTATGTTTTGACAAATATGCCAATCCTCAATACAGTAAGGAAACTGTATCGAAAAGCTGAAGTGTCAACCTGTATCGAAGACCTCTTGTAAGATCCAGCATACAGTACAGCAAAGAAGTCTCATAAAGACTAAGTATGGAAGCTGTCTCGAATTAACAATAAGTAATCCTTCCATACAGCTCTCAAAAGGACAAAGAAGGAATCTTCAGTATTCACTAGAAGTCAAGTCCCGTTGATAAAGAAGTATTTAAATACTAAAAGGATAAAGTATTTAAATACTGTAAGTCAGCAGATCTTCAAATCCCGCAAAATCCGGATCGTGTTTTTCATGCCGTTGGAACGGAATCTTGTTCAACGGATTTATCTCAACGGATATATTTCAGAGACTATATATATCTCCAGAGTTTGAAGATTGAAGACTACTGAACGATCAAGCTTACAAAGAAATATTCAGAGCAAAACATATCTCCAAAGCTTACTGCTATTCAGATCAAAGAGATATACAGTGCTCAACAACTTGAACAACACATCATCAGCTAGAAGCTCAGAAAGTCAACGCTGTTGTTCATACCCTGTTCTATCCTTGAACAAAACCAGATCAACCCTACGTGGACTGTGTAATCTTTGCTACTTCAGAACTGTGTGTGAAGAAGCCAGTCAAAGCATTAGCTCAAACCAATCTGTGTGAACGGTTAAAGCTAAGATCATTATATCAATCTGTGTGAACGATATATTGATTACTATTGTTATAATTACGTAGTTGTGTGCGTAGTAATTATAATATACTTTTTACTCCTGTGTGGAGGACCAGTGGACGTAGAGGGGTTTACCTCGAACCACTTTAAATATTGTGTTATTTACCTTCAGCTTTTACTGTTTGATTTAATTGTGATTATTTAAGTATACACTGAACATCGGGTTGCTGTATCCACAACAACTTACTGTATTTAAGACTTCCGCTACGCACTCAGATTTAAAATCAGTACAGCTTGTTGTTTAAAACGCTTTCCAAGTTGTATCCAGTATACTTAGTGGCCAACAAGTGGTATCGGAGCTTGAAAAGCATTTTAAACGGATGTCATAACGGACTCGTTACGGCCGTAATCATACTCCACCTCAATCATACTCCAGACAGCATAATCATAAGCCGTTCCAACCTGTAAGGCGCACTCAACAAAGATGCTCCCGAGCATATCAAAGGCTACACTGCTCGGAAGGAAGGTCAGTATCCAAATACCAAAGGCCCGCACAAAAGTACTATCAGTACAGCACGCCGAGGTATTGTATACAGGAGCCCCGTTATTTCTCGAGACAGTAGGTGCCAGCTCAGTATCAACAATAGCGTTGGGAATCCAACTGGAGACCCAGAAGGCAAGCTGTTAGGCCAAAGAAAATGGCTCCACCTCCAAGACGACACTCGTACTGGACTAATAATAATAACCCTGAATTTTACATGCATAATATTTATCATGGTTATAGCGACTACATATATGCCCCACGTAGATACCACAACACTGTACCGAATGTGACCTACAGTAAACCAATTGCTGTCAGGAAAATTTGGGTACCTAAAAGCACTAACATTCATGGACCCAATAATCAAAGGGGACGTAAATCTACTTAATCTCTTTGCATATAGGACGTCCTAGAGGAGGACATCTTTGCATACGGGCTGCCCCAAACCCCGCGGGGGCTCTGCCCCTCGACCCCGCTAGGGGCTCATCCCCTAGACCCCGCTCACGAACGGCGGGACCACTGAGGGGCTCGCCCCGGACCCCCGACATAATCGTACCGGCTTATAATTCGATCTTATATATGTGTGCACTCCGCACATACCCGAACATATATTAGAATACAAATTATAAAACCCCTTAGATCACATATTAGTTCCAATTACACAAAATGAATGGTGACACTAAAATCACCAACAATCCTCCCTCATTTTAGTGTAACCCATGAACCAACATAACATTTATCCAAACAAACCAAACTAGTACATAAATGAAAATATCGAAATGATTGAATTTCCATCTTAGTATCATGCACTTTCAAATACTCGAGAATTAGGGTGTTCTAAGAATTGAACCCTTCAACCCATTTGAATACATGAAGGTAAAATACATACTAGTTTATTGAATTTCTCTAACAAAATACAACTTGACACTATTATAAAGCCGAGTGCCCTAATCCTCTCATGACTGTATCAAGGCCAAGTCCCCAACCTCTTGAAATGTGGCTACACTTCACAATCACGTAGGTAATTCCTTTACTTCATGTATCTGCACATACATTTTATCAAAAGAATTATTAAGAAGTTAAACTTCAACCTAGTCAACTGCAGAACCGAACACATACCTGGGATGAATACTTTGTGTGTTCCAATCTATAAGTGTGAGCTTTCCTCATTGAATTCAACTCCTAATGTCATATTAGAAGGGAATTGGGTGTCTCACCATTATAGAATTAGATGGACTTTAATCCCATCCCAATTACACACTTGTGCACTAAGTCTCTTGACAGGCCCTTAGTCAAATGATCTGCCAAATTTTGTTGCGAATTCACAAACTCAACCGAGATCACACCATTCATGATTAGATCTCTAATCATACTGTGTCTAACACCTAAGTGTCTAGACTTGCCATTATAAACTTGGCTATATGCCTTAGCCAAGGCTGCTTCATTATCACAAAGGATAGAAATCGGTGCTATCGGCTTAGACCACAAAGGAATCTCATAGACTAAATTTCTTAGCCACTCTGCTTCTTTACCAGCAGCAGCTAACGCAACAAACTCAGATTCCATTTTTGAGTGTGTAATACAAGTTTGCTTCTTGGAAGCCCATGAAATGGCACCTCCCCCAAGCAAGAATACCCAACCAGAAGTCGAGGAATGGTCCTCCAAGTTGTTTATCCAACTTGCATCCGAATGTCCTTCCAAAACCGAAGGATATCCCAAGTAACTCAAGCCATAATCCATGGTTCCCTTGAGATACTTAAATACTCTATTCAAAGCTTGCCAATGTTGAGCACTAGGATTACTAGTGTATCTGCTCAATTTTCCCACAGCAAAAGCAATATCAGGCCTGGTACTTGTCATGGCATACATCAAACTACCAATGGCCTTAGAGTGTTCCAATTGTGAAATGGGAATGCCAGTGTTAGGCATTAATTTCACACTAGAGTCCATAGGAGTGCTGACGGGAGAACAATTACTGAAATTAAACCGTTTGAGAATTTTCTCAATATAATGACTTTGAGTCATTACTAAACCTTTGTTCACCCGCTTAATTCTTATTCCAAGAATTACATCAGCCTCTCCCAAGTCTTTCATGGAAAATTTAGATGACAACAATTTCTTAGTTTCATCTACTTGATTTTGGTCAAGATCAAAATCAAAGCATGTCATCTACATATAAGCAAATGATCACTCCAAAGACTAGTAGTTTCATCAAATCTACTATAAACACATTTGTCACATTGGTTTAACTTAAAACCAGAGGACAAAATAACCTCATCAAACTTTTGATGCCATTGTTTGGGTGCTTGCTTCAGCCCATACAATGATTTCACAAGTTTACATACCATATGCTCTTTACCGGGCATAACAAAACCTTCTGGTTGTTTCATGTAAACTTCTTCATCAAGTTCACCATTCAAGAAGGCTGTCTTAACATCCATTTGATGGACAATCAGATTGTGAATACTTGCCAAGGCAATTAACAATCTAATAGTAGAAATACGCGCCACCGGAGCATAAGTATCAAAATAGTCAACACCGGGTTTTTGTCTAAACCCTTGAATGACCAACCGGGCTTTAAACTTGTCAATAGTAACATTGACAGTCATTTTCCTTTTCAAAATCCATTTGCAACCAAGTGGTTTAGAACCCGGAGGCAAATCACATAACACCCAAGTGTCATTTTCAAGAATTGACGACATTTCGTCATCAATAGCTTCCTTCCAAAAGACAACATCTCGAGACTCCATGGCCTCTTGAAAAGTCTTAGGATCATCCTCAATCAGTAACAATAATTGATTGAAAACCAATTTCGTCCCTTGTCCCTTCTACCAAATAGAGTTGGAAGTCGGAACCGAAATTTTTAGCAATTCGGCCTCTTTTGCTTTTCCGAGGCTCTTGTGTTGTTGGTATAGCAACACCATCTGAATTTCCTGGATTTTGCACTTCATTAGTGCCAAAATCCAGATCCTTAGGCCTTTGAATCGACGAAAAACGCATCTCATCAAAAATCGCATCCCGTGACTCAATAACGGTGTTAATCGATACGAAATCATTAGGTTCTATTACATAAAACCTATATGCCTTGGAATGTTCAGCATATCCAATGAATATACAATCTATTCCACGTTCACCCAAAGTTTTCCTTTTAGGTTCGGTAAGTTTTACAACCGCCCGACATCCCCAAACCCGAAAGTAACTCAAATTCGGCTTTTTCTTGAACCACCGCCGGGGGCTCTGCCCCCGGACCCCCGACATAATCGTACCGGCTTATAATTCGATCTTATATATGTGTGCACTCCGCACATACCCGAACATATATTAGAATACAAATTATAAAACCCCTTAGCTCACATATTAGTTCCAATTACACAAAATGAATGGCGACACTAAAATCACCAACAGTATGGAACAACAAAACTCCGTTAGTTTAATATTTTCACATTTTTGGATGCAGTTGCTATGTGTTGAATAATGGGAAGGATCAACTTAGAACCTTTGATGAGAAATCAGATGAAGGAATATTTGTAGGATACTCCTCCGTCAGCAAAGCTTACAGGATTTTTAATAAAAGGAAGCTGACGATCGAGGAATCAGTTCATGTAGTGTTCGACGAACCTCACTATGACCCTACAGGAGTAGAAGATGTTACTCAGAACATCCAACAACTTTCCATCCTAGATCCACCAACTCCCATAGAACCTGTTGTTGACCTAGAAATCAACCCCGCAGCTGTAAGAATCGACGTAGATGAAGTCGACGCTATTCAAGCTGAAGCTGTATCTACAGAAACTCTCGATACAGTACGGGACCCTTAATTAGAACCTGACCGAAGATGGTTGAGAGATCACCCGCAAGAGCTGATCATTGGAAACATAGATGCAGGTGTTTCTACTCGAAGGAGAATACAGAGTACACAAGGAAATGTACTTTGTGCACAAGAAGAACTAGATACTGAGATATCACAATTTCCTGAATGGAAATCTCAATCCGAACTTAGAAGACTCAACATGTGCACTATCGCTGTATTCTTAGCCCAGTCCAAACCTGTTTCGACCATAGACGCTCTTAATAATTCTCATTGGATAACATCTATGGAAGAAGAGCTTAACGGTTTCGAAAGAAATAATGCATGGTATCTTGTACCCAGACCTACGCATCAATCGGTTATAGGAACCAAATGGGTATTTCGAAACAAAAAGGATCGAAATGGACTTATTATTAAGAATAAATCCAGACTAGTCGCACAAGGTTATAGACAGGAAGAAGGCATAGACTATGATGAAACGTTTGCCCCTGTAGCCAGACTAGAAGCCATTAGGATATTCTTAGCCTTTGCCGCCCATAAGAGCTTTATTGTATATCAAATGGACGTCAAAAGTGCATTCCTAAATGGAGACCTTGCCGAAGAAGTTTATGTTGAACAACCACCAGGGTTTGCCAACACAGACGGCATCAACCTAGTATACAGGCTGAGGAAAGCACTGTATGGACTTAAGCAAGCCCCTAGAGCATGGTATGAGACCCTGTCCCAGTATCTAACCAATAATGGATTTGAGAAAGGTGTTGTGGACAAGACCTTGTTCAAAATACATGAAGGCGATGACCTTTTGATGGTGCAAATCTATGTAGATGATATAATTTTTGGTTCAACTAACCTTGCTTTGTGTCAAAGGTTCTCTCATCTCATGCAAAGTAAATTTGAAATGAGTATGATGGGAGAACTTAGTTATTTCCTAGGTTTGCAGGTAAAGCAGTTGCCTACAGGTATTTTCATCAACCAGGAAAAATACAGCAAGGAGATTCTCAATAAATTTGGAATGAACACTTCCAAATCATCGCCAACTCCCATGAGCACTTCCGTGCAAATTAGTGCTGATGAAGCCGGAAAGTCGGTTGACCAATCACTCTACAGGAAGCTTATTGGCTCGCTCCTGTACCTAACAGCTAGCAGGACCGATATCCAGTTTGTTGTTGGAGTGTGTGCGAGATATCAAGTAGCACCCAAGGAATCACACTTCAATACAGCTAAACGAATCCTGAAGTACATTAAAGGAACAGTCGATGTAGGACTATGGTATCCTAAGGAAGGTGGATTCGATTTAGTTGGATACAGCGACTCGGATCTCGGAGGCTGCAAGCTAGATAGGAAGAGTACAAGTGGAACTTGTCACTTTCTTGGACCTAGACTTGTTTCTTGGTTCAGTAAGAAGCAATTGGCAAACTCACTTTCCACGGCTGAATCAGAATACTATGCTGCTGGTAGTTGCTGTTTGCAGATCCTTTGGATGCAGCAACAGTTGTCAAATTATGGGATTGAAGCCAAAGAGACGCCAATCATGTGTGATAGCACGAGTGAAATTTCAATAACGCACAATCCTGTATTGCACTCGCGCACTAAGCATATCAACATGAAGCATCATTTCATAAGGAATCATGTCGAGAACAAGGATGTTCGGCTCGAAAAGGTCCATACAGATATTCAGTTGGCCGACATCTTCACCAAGCCTCTCGGCACAGCAAGATTCAACATGCTTCGACAAGAATTGGGATTGCTACAGCCTGACTCCCTGTAAGTATTTACTGCTTTTACTCAACAATTGAGGGGGAATGCTGTAAGACCCAAGAATACAGTATCCACCATTAATTATATGTACACTCAGAACCGTCAATACAGCACTGTAGTGAACAAAGTGATATGAATCATCCTACAGCTGACGTGTGCAATAATTAAGGGGGAATACAGTATGACCCATGAATACAGCATTAATCCAAAAGTTGTTGTATGGAATTAAAACCTATATGTACCTTTTAAGGGGGAACGCTGTATCGTCGTGAAGACAGCACATACTATAGGATTTTGATTCAGTATATATATTATATTATAACATTTCTTTTTAAAATAATTTTTGTCCACATGCCCTGTTTTCATGTCAACGTCATTTACATTAAATGCTTTACACGACATCTGGACAACTGAATCTCAAAAGCCGCGATGTTTTTAAATTGTTTAATTACGCTGTCTGGAGTATGATTACGGCTGTAACGAGTCCTGACGAGCTACTGCCCAATTTGTGCGGGTACATTGCGGTCGTAACCCACAAAGCCTTACGGCCGTAACCGGTAATTCCTTACGGTCGTAACACCCACTTACGGCCGTAACTCGGCATTCTTACGGCCGTAGCCCTCATGCCACAAACCCGACAGTTCGTCCAGAATGAACACCTTCCGAAAATCACAAAACTCAACGATTACCAACCATGAACATTCCAATATCAATTCATCAATACACTCATCTCCAAATAACCACATTACAAAAAGATACAACCAAAATAACACACATAAAATACACGGATATTACACCTTATCCCCTAAAAAGAAGTTTCATCCCGAAACTTAAGATCCAAAAAGTTCAGGGTATCGGGCACGCATACTATCTTCGGTTTCCCACGTGGCTTTCTCAATTCCATGTTTAGACCATAGGACCTTTACTAACGGAATCACTTTCCGTCGCAATTGTTTCACTCGTCGTTCCAATATGGCTACCTGTTGCTCTTCATATGTAACATCATCATTAACTTCAATCTCTTGATAATCAATTACATGGCTGCGATCAGGAACATACTTACGCAGTTGTGAAACATGAAACACGTTATGAACATGACTAAGCGTCGGAGGTAACGCTAGTCGATAAGCCACATTGCCTACTTTGTCAAGGATCTCGAAAGGACCAATATAACGAGGACAAAGCTTCCCTTTATTACCAAACCGACTCCACGAGTCGGCGATACCTTCAACAGCACGTGATCTCCTGCCTGAAATTCTAATGGTCGACGTGGAACGTCGGCATATGACTTTTGTCGACTCTGGGTGGTCAATAATCTTTGTCGAATAATAGCAACCTTCTCACGTGTTTGAATCATCAAGTCTGGTTCTACTCCAAGTAACTCGTATGGTTCATCCCAAAAAATTGGCGATCTACATCGTCTTCCATATAATGCTTCAAATGGATCTATTCCAATCGAGTTATGTCAACTATTATTATACACAAATTCGATCAACGGAAAGTGAATCTCCCAATCTTCCTTCCAATCCAACGCACAGGCTCTCAACATGTCTTCCAATGTCTGGATGGTTCTCTCTGACTGTACATCCGTCTGAGGATGATAAGCGGTATTGAAATTCAATTCAGTACCGAGTGCTCGATGTACTGCTTGCCAAAAATCTGATACAAAACGACCATCGCGATCCGAAACAATACTCTTTGGGGTACCATGAAGTCTCACAATCTCTGCAATAAACAAACGAGCCAACTTCTTTGGTCCCCAATTATCTCTAATACCCAGAAAATGTGCTGATTTAGTTAGCCGATCAACGATTACCCAAATCATATTCATCCTAGTTCGCGTCCTTGGCATTCCCTCAATAAAATCCATCGCGATATCTTCCCACTTCCATTCCGGAATTGGTACCGGTTGCAACTTCCCGATAGGTATTTGATGTTCAGCTTTAACTTGCTGACAAGTTAAAGATTTCGACACGAACTCCGTTACATCTTTCTTCATGTTCGGCCACCAAAAATTCTTCTTCAAATCTTTATACATTGTACTCGTACCTGGATGAATCGAGTACGGAGTAGAATGTGCTTCATTCAAAATCACTTGCTTAATATCATCCTGATTCTGTACACAAATCATGACTTGAAATCGAAGTACACCATCTTCGTATATCATGAATCCAGGTCCCTTTCCTTTAACAACGTCTTCTCGAAGCTGAACAAACAAATGATCATCTAACTGTTTAGACTTAATGTCCTCAATCACGGATGATGTGACCTCAAGGAAACGTAATTGTCCTTGAGTTACTTGAGGCCAAATTTCAATCTCCAAATAAAATAACTCTCGTCTGAGCTTCGGTTGAATTGTATGTAATTCCAATCTCTGCAACACGATTGACTTGCAGCTCAAAGCATCGGCAGCGACATTCGCTTTACCTGGATGGTAAAGAATATCAAGATCATAATCTTTAATCAATTCCAACCATCGCCACTGGCGCATATAAAGCTCCTTCTGAGTAAAAATATATTTTAAACTCTTATGATTCGTATACACTCGACAAGAAGAACCATATAAATAGTGCCTCCAAATGTTCAACGCAAACACCACAGCGGCTAACTCAAGATCATGGGTAGGATCATTCATCTCATATGAGTTCAACTGTCGAGATGCATACGTAATTACTCTGTCATTTTGCATCAATACGCATCCCAATCCTTGTTTAGAAACATCACTATAAATAACGAAACCCTCCGTTCCTTGTGGCAAGGCTAGAACCGGTGACGTAGTCAGCCTCTTTTTCAACTCATCAAAACTCTGCTGACACCCATAACTCCACTCAAATTTCTGCGATTTCTATAATAGCTGCGTGAGTAGCCGAGCAATTTTCGAGAATCCCTCGATAAATAAACAATAATAACCAGCTAATCCCACGAAGCTCTGAACTTCCTTAACATTCCTCGGGGGTTCCCAAGCTAAAACCGCTTCAAATTTATGAGGGTCTACCCGAACACCATCAGCCAATATAATATGTCCAAGAAAAGCAACTTGTTTCAGCTAGAACTCACATTTAGAAAACTTTGCATAAAGCTTATCAGTCGTCAAAATATTCAGCACTATTCTCAAGTGTTCAGCATGCTCCGATTCGCCCTTAGAATAGATTAAAATATCATCAATAAACACCACCACAAATTTATCGAGATATTCGATAAATGTTTTGTTCATAAGCTGCATAAATGCTGCCGGAGCATTCGTCAAACCAAATGGCATAACTACGAATTCGTAATGCCCGTATCTTTTTTGTAATGCCGTTTTTGGAATATCCAAATCCCAAATTTGCAATTGATAGTATCCCAATCTCAAGTCAATCTTTGAGAAAACCGTAGCTCCTTGCAATTGATCAAATAGATCATCGATTCTTGGAAACGGATACTTGTT
The DNA here is from genome assembly GCA_033398695.1 of Orobanche coerulescens. Taxonomy (NCBI): domain Eukaryota; kingdom Viridiplantae; phylum Streptophyta; class Magnoliopsida; order Lamiales; family Orobanchaceae; genus Orobanche; species Orobanche coerulescens. The sequence goes on from CM065804.1 coordinate 218,997,574, forward strand.
CTTGATAGTGAGTTTATTCAACTCACGATAGTCAATACATAACCATAAAGATCCGTCTTTCTTCCCTACGAACAATACCGGTGCACCCCATGGAGACGCACTTGGCCGAATATAACCTTTGTCCAACAGTTCACCCAATTGCTTCTTCAAATCTTGCATTTCCGATGGGGCCATTCTGTATGGTGCCTTGGATATTGGAACCGCATTAGGCTCTAGTTCGATAGTAAACTCCACGTCACGATGCGGCGGCAACCCAGGCAAATCATCTGGAATTACGTCTGGAAACTCATTCACAACTGGCATAGAGGACAACTACACCTCGCCAATTTCCGACTTCAATGCATAACACCAATAACCGGTACAACCTTGTCGCAATAATTTCATCACCTTCAAGGCTCGGATAATCTTCCCAGAAGTACTAAGTTTATGCCCTTCAAAAACGTGTTCGGTACCATCCGGCGCAACTATCGAAATTATTTTCCGACGATAATCTACTACCGCTCCATGACGATCTAACCAATCGTCACCGAGGATAAAATCTTCTCCTTTCATGTCAATCACAATCAAATCGGATGGCCAATCTCTACCACCGATGGTTACAGGACAATTGACAATCTCTCGATCCCCAACTATCCTTCCCCCACTCGGCAGTCCAACAATAAAAGGTTCACATGCATAGAGACCATCAAGACCCAAACGACTCACACAAGACAATGATATAAAGGAATGAGTATCTCCAGAATCAAACAATACATCTTCCGGGTGCATACAAATATAAACAATACCTGACGTAGTTGCAGCCCCTGCATCATCAGTCCGTCTCATTTCGTACAGTTGAGGTGGAGCTGATCCAGTACTTGGAGCATCCTTATACTCGGTTTTGCCCCTGCCGCTGCTGTGTCCAACATTAGAAGTTGGCTGACCCGTAACTGTGCCTGCCGGAGTAGGAGACTGTTTATTGAAGACTCTACCCGCTGACTCACAATATGACGCGCGGTGTCCCTGCTTCCCACACTTAAAACAATCGACGGGGCGAAATGAAAAATGAGAACTGACATGCCCCATATTTCCACAATTAAAACAAACTCTTGGCACTCCTACACTAGGTTGAGGGGAACCAACAGGAGATTGCACAGAAGATTGAGGCCTACGCGATCCTCTGCCTCGGAAACTACCAGAAAATTTCAGTTTCTTCAAGCTCGAAACCATCGGAACCGGAACTGTCACCATCTCATAAGCGAGCGCTCTATCTTGGTATTCTCTCAAAGTAGTACACCCAAGACCCGCCATATACTTTCAGACCTCCGGTTTCATCCTAGCATCAAAATGAAGTATCTTATCTAATTCATCCCTGACCCGATCTTGGACATACACTAACTGTTTGTTGTATGTCTTGATTGCCTCAGAAATAGGAACATCTTCGGGTTGAGCTCTAAAGAACTCACTGATTCTGGATAGACGTACAGGCGCTGGACAATACTGTGCTTCCATTAGTTCTTTAAATTCCTCCCAAGTGACATCACGGTACCTGGGCTTAATAGCTCGCCACTAGTCCGAAGCGTCATCAACTGTCAGATATTGAGCAATTGGAACTCTCTTGGCTTCAGGGCAGCCAATACCGCCAAACATCTTCTCCAGCTCAACTAACCAATGACCCCAGTTGTTCGCATCACCGGAACCATTGAATCTGGGTGGATTCATCTTAATAAATTCTTGAAGCCATCGATCCTCAACAGTCCTGCCAGTGTTAATGTTCTGCACCACTTGAGCTAATTGGTGCACTTGCCTTACAACTTGTTGAAGAACATTAGGCATTTCGGCCTCTGCACTCCCACCTGCACCTCCAGAAGGAATCGGATCTGATCTAGCCACAGAATGAGATGTCGAATCTGAAACGGACATCTCGGATTCAGATATCGTTACTCTACCATGGCCTCGGCCGCATTGACGGATAGCTCTACCTCTCGGCATACTGAAGAATAAGAAATGGTTCAACAAGGAAACGATTACAACAATAGATTACACGATGACAAAAATAATTACTCCCGAAGGAAAGAAACAACCAACATCCGAAGAGGCTTCCAACACAGGCAACACGGGGTGGTGGCACACCAATGATATCGTAGACAACAATCGACTCACTTTAACAGACCCAAAAACACCGACAGCCTAGGTATCCATAAACCTAAGCTCCGATACCATATTCTGTAATACCCACGTGATTTACGGAGATATTACAGCGCCGTAGATTCTTTTTGGAGAACCTACAGGCTTATACCAACATAGAACTCGTTAAAAATTAACAAACCACACCATTCACTTTCTTCAAAACAAACTGACTCCAATACGACATAAATTACAAAACCATACAACCATGGTTCTAAAAAACGCTAGGCACTAGGCGTTCGGATTGTTAACGCCTAGCGCCCATAGGATTACTCGGGGATTAATCGGACTAGGCGGATTTATATTTTTGTTATTATTTTAATTGTTTTTATATATAAAAAATTATATATATGTAAATAATTAAAAATAATTAAAATTTAATCATTTAAAATATATACAATCAATTATATATTATATTTAAAAAATTGATATAGATATAAGGGAGTCTATAATACCCATAATATCTCGGTTAAGGAATTTATAGTACTATTAGAATAAAATAAAAAAAATAAAAAGTATAACCGCCTAGGCATCCACCTAGTCGTCCACCTAGCTAGGAAATTTTAAACATTGATATAGGTATAAAGTAGTCCATAGTACCCATAGTATCTTAGCTTGCCTTCATAGGCCCCCTCCCAGCCAGCCTAGACGACCGATTAATCACCCAAACGCCCAGTACAAGCGCCTAGGCCATAATCGGAACGGTAAAGGACCTTCTAGGGATTAATCCGAGGATTAATCGGTCTAGGCGGGGATTTTTAGAATACTACATACAACACATCATCCCGTAGGATCACAACTGATACAACAGTTTACAGTTGATACAACAACATCATTAACATTCAACAACGACACGATATACATCACATGACAGTGCCCGTGCGAGTATAAAATCAAAACACGACTATGATCATGACAATACGACCACCAACTCAAAATAGTGCACGATATCAATGCTGCCCACCAAGCTCATGTCCGCCCTGTGCTGGCTCTCCCACTGGACTCGTACCTTAATACACAGCAAGTATATCCAACCCGAAGGGGTCAACAAGAAGACGGTGCAAGTACAATAATTCTAGAATATGTACAACAAGTGAATAAACCACAAAAAGCACAGTGCCATCACAGATATTCCAGAATACCATACCACAATCATCATCACAAAATAACAACGGGGGCTATACTGGCACTGTACCTCACGCGAGATACATACCATCCCCAGAGAGTCCTCATCAGGCCTCCTTAGTTGTACAACCCTACCAACCGCAGAAGCCTCGGTCTACGGAACCCAGGGGACCCTCACTGGTTTTACTTGGCACACGACCACAAGTCGCACTTTTAGAAAACCTCACTTTTTCACAAATGGCAGAAATCACATTTTCTGAAATTACCACTTTTTACAAAATCATGTTTTTCACATATTCACACGAAGTACATTAAACACAAAGTACTTGTCTCGATTGGAAAAGACACAAGAATAACAAACGGAAAGACGTATGGTCTGAACCGTAATATCCGTACTTTTCCTATTTTTGGTAATTTCCATTTTTGGAGCATTTTCTATTTTTAGCGACTCGCTTGTAACCATTTCAACATTTTGAGAATATTTAATTCTGTGTATTTTGGCATCCGAGCGTGTTTCGAGATTGTTGTACGTGATTTTTCATTTAGTTATGATATTATCCACTCGTTGACTCGTTTTGTGCGATTGTGGTGCGAAACTGTTGTTTCAAGTTTCGTGTGAGTTCGTTTAATGTTGTTAGACTTGTTGTAAGTTTCGGTATGGTTATTCGTTTTCGTATCGTGGTTTTCGGCCATTTCGGGTCATTTTGTAATTTCCTAAAAGTTTGGGCAATTTACTTTTATGGTCGTTTTCCTAACCATCGAGTAATTGGGATCGTGTTTCGTTTTAGTGCTTAAGTTCGTTGTCTCGAATCTTTCGCAAGTTTGCTCTTGTTTGGTAATTTCATCGTCTCGTGATTCCGTCGCATTTCTTTATTGTCAAACTACTCCTAGTAAATGTACTGGGACTGTCTTACATACGTAACTCTTAGAGCTTTACGTACGTTAAGACTTTTACGTACGTTAAGGCCTTATCTTTAACGCACGTAACAACCTTCGTATTTCTGGTCAGTAGGTTCTGCAGTTTCGTTACGTACGTAAGCGTGGGAGGCTTTACGTACGTTATGAAACTTACGTACGCTAACCCTTATGGATTACGTACGTAAGCTAACCTGGGTATAAATACCCAGGAGCGGACCGATTTCTCCCATTTTCTTCCTTTCTTCTTCTCCTGCGCGACTTGGGCGATTCCGGTGCGATTTCGAGCCTTCAACTGTTTAGCTATCGTCTTCCTTGGAGTTGTGGAGTAGATTAACAACACCAAATCATCCTCTTTGTCTTCGATCCGAGGTAAATCACTAGAACCCTAGATTTTTGGGAATTTGGGGGTTTCTTTGTAATCCTTCAATTTTAGTCGTAAATTGGGAACAAATGAGTTGAGTATAAATTTCCTACCACCAATACATGTTTTTCCTACGAGATTATGGGTTATACTTTAACTTGTTGAGATTCGAGAGGGTTTTGGATGTGATTCGCCCTCGTCGAGTATATTGTTGGATTACATGTATTGTAGGCGGGGTTTTTGGGCGTATTTCTATTGGTATTCTAGTCGTACTATTGTTAATAGTCGTTTTACGAATCATTTAGGTCCGAAGTCTCTGAATTCCTTTGTCGGTGGTCTTTCGCCTTCTCGAAATAATCCGTCATGTCTCAAAGGCAAGTAACTCTTACGAACTTAATATCTTGAATGTACAAAGTAGTGTATTTGAGTGTTGAGAGAGTTATGTTCACTCTAGGATGGTATGATGGGGCCTCGAAGGAATCCACGCATGGTTGGGTTCACGAACTTTTGGGTTAACCACTCCGGGAGGGTCTATAGGGGCCTCAGAGGGATTCGCGCATGGTCGGGTTCATGGTTAACCGGGAGGATTGTGTTTTGTGATACATTGTGGATTTTGCATTTCCGGAAATCATTATCTTGTGTGTTTTGAAACTATTGATGCAAGTGCTTTGATATTGTAAAATGTTAGAGTTCGTCTATGTTACTTGTACTAGCTATTCCACGGCTAATCCCTCTCGGGGGAAATACGTTTCATGTATTTCAGGTTTAAAAAATATGATTGGACGAGCACCGGGGCAGTACGATGATGACGGGCAGGCGTGATACTGTGAAATGTCTGGATGTCTTATTTTTCTTTGAGTCTGGATGTAAGACTTTATATTTTGTCTAAACCGATAGTAGGTACTCGAGTACTGTAGGAGTTATTAATTTTGTGGTTGATCAAGTCGAACTTGTCGTCTTTGTGTTTTGGTTCGGGTTCTTGGAATTTATGGATGAATATCTGGTGAGTTTGATGTTCTTTTTGTGGATGTCGTATACTTTAGCCTTGTGAGTTCCTAGACGGGATTCACGGCGCTGTGACATACTCCAAATATCTTGGGGGTGTTACACGAACTCCTTCAAGAATTCGATCCTAGTTCAACAAAATACTGAATCAATTACCACACCATGAAAACAGAAGGATTCACCCTAAGTTTTACCTGTATGGACATTTAATCGAACACTACGAAGACAACATGGTTCGAATTCAAACTACGGAAGAAAACTTGGAATTTAATCCATGAACTTCGGGGAAAAACGAAGGATTATGATTATAACATCACAATCTAACACCAATCACAGTTAGAACGGATTAAAATTTAAGATTTTAGCAAAAACCCCAAAATATGAAGAACTAGGATTCGAATAAATTTTTACCTTGATTCGGACTGAACTCGAGTGGAGGATGATGTTAGACACGAATCAAACTTCCCAAAATGATGCACAATGATACTCCTGATTAGAGTTCTCAATTTCTACCAAATAATCGTGAAGGGGGAAGAAAAAGGGAAAGAATGGCTTCTAGGCCCGTCACTCGGCCTTATATAGCCGAGTGCGTTACGGCCGTAACCGGCAGGGCCTTACGGCCGTAACGGGTCCTATCGGCTACTGCCCAAAATGCCAGGGTGCATTACGGCCACTACTCGGCCAGGCATTACGTCCGTAATGCTCATCATCTTACGGCCGTACTCGGCCATTGTCTTATGGCCGTAACCGGCCTCTCCCTTACGGCTGTAACCAGTATCTCCCTTATAGCCGTAACGAGTCCTGACGAGCTACTGCCCAATTTGTGCGGGTGCATTGCGGCCGAAACCCGCAAAGCCTTACGACCGTAACCGGCAATGCCTTACGGCCGTAACACCCACTTACGACCGTAACTCGGCATTCTTATGGCCGTAGCCCTCATGCCACAAATCCAACAGTCAGGCCAGAACGAACACCTTCCGAAAATCACAAAACCCAACGATTATCAACCATGAACATTCCAATATCAATTCATCAATACACTCATCTCCAAATAACCATATTACAACAAGATACAACCAAAATAACACAAATAAAATACACGAATATTACAGAAACTGGAGTTTGAATGGGTACCTACTTATTGCCAAGCATGTCAAAAACTTGGACATGATTGCAGTACTATGGTTGCACCTGTTAATCCTGTTAGAAGACCTGCTGATAAGAATCCAAATAGAAGAGCTGGGAGGAGAAACAATAACAGGCCTGCACAACAAGACTGGATCCCTGTGGGGAGAATGAAGCCTCCACAAGAGCCTGTGATAAGTAACCCCCAATGTTACTCAAGCTAATCAATTTGTTGTGTTTAATGAGGAGGGTAATCATGAAGTAAGACAACCTAAAGTAACAGTTGAGGTGAGATTTGGTAAATTTGAAATGGGCCAGTTGGACCCCAGACCCTCCCTTACATCCCAATGATTGTGTCTAGTTGGAATGTAAGAGGGCAGAATAAGTCTTCTAGACAAGTAGAGGTAGTTAAGTATTTGCAGAAGTATAAAGTTAGTTTGTTTGGTATGTTGGAAACTAGAGTAAAACTCCCCAAGGCAGATAGATTAAGGCAGAGGTTTGTAGTAGGATGACAATTTGCTGATAACTAATCCAAGGCAGCCAATGGTAGAATATGGATTGCTTGGGACTCTTCCAAAGTTCAGTTTTAGACTGTGCCCTGCTCTGCACAAACAGTGCATGCTGACCTTATTGGGGATAAGAAGGTTTATATTACTTTTATTAATGGGTTTAATACTATTGAGGAGAGGCTGGCTTTACGGGAAGATTTGAAAATGATTGCAGGCAGCACTGCAGATGCTTGGGTAATACTAGGTGGTTTCAATAGTAGATTGGAAACTGATGACACGGTGGGTGGTACACAGGTTACTGATAATGAATGTGCAGATTTTCAAGATGTAGTTGCTACTACTCAACTACAAGAACTCCAGTATACAGGTTGGAAATATACCTGGTGTAATAGGCAAGCCTCAAACCTTATTTACACCAAAATTGATAGGTGTTTTGGTAACTTATAGTGGATGCATCAGTTTAGCATAGTGTTTGTGGAGGTGCTAAATCCTCAGTGCTCTGACCACTCTCCCTTGTTGATATCATTTCAGATCATAAGGAGGTTCAAGTTTAGAAATTGTGTAACTGAACATCCATATAAGAATGCAGTGGAGAATGGGTGGGCACGACCTATTTGTGGTGTGAAAATGTTTCAGATCTGGTGTAAAATGAAACAGGTGAGAGAACATCTGAGGGGGCTGCAGAAATGCATAGGCCAACATACTGTCATGATGGAAACTGCTAGAGCCAAAAGGAATAGGTTGCAGTCATAACTGCAAGATGATCCTTTGAATGCCCATGTCTTCCATGATATGGTGGCTGCATAGCAAGCGTTTGATAAGTGGAGTGGAGTAGGTGAGCAAGTATTTAAACAAAAATCAAAAGTTCATTGGCTCCAATGTGGAGATGGAAATAACAGATTCTTTCATGCTAGCTTGAAGTCCACAAATGTTACTTCTATCTCAGTGCTTTATGATCAGGCTGGTAGGAAGCTGGAGTGTGAGGACGAGATGAAGTGGTCAGCTTCTATAAAACTCTTCTGGGCACAGTTGCTAACACAACACTTGCATTTGATGCTTCCTTAGTTAGAAGAGGAGTTGTTTTGACAGCAAGTCAGAGGGTGGAACTTGTGAAACTTGTAACTGCATAGGAAATATATGATGCCTTGTGCTCTATTGGTGACTGCAAAGCCCCTGGAGCGGGTGGATTTTCATCTAAGTTCTTCAAATCCTCATGGCCCATAATTGTAGCAGATGTAGTGGATGCTATTCAGGAGTTCTTCAGAAATGGTAAGCTTGTGAAAAGTATTAACACTACTATCATTACTTTGATACCTAAGTCAAAAACTGCAAATACAATTAGAGATTTTGGACCTATTGCTTGTTGTAGTGTGCTTTATAAGATAATCTCTAAAGTCATTACTAATAGAATGAGTGGAGTGATGTGTCTCTGGTGGGGGAAGAATAAGCTACATTTGTGTCAGGGAGGTAGGGATGGGAATCGGGTCGGATAGGCTCGGATATGGCAATATCCATATCCAAACCCGAAAATTTATACCTTACCCGAACCCGATTCGAACCCGAAAGACACCCTAAAATTATTATCCAAATCCGATCCAACAAATTTTGGATTGGATTCGGATATACCCGAAACTGGATTTGAATATTATCCGAAACCCGAAAATGAAATCCAGATATTAACATCAACTATCCAGTTTGCAGTAGCAGAACTCATAAAATACAGCATGTTCAATCCAACATCTCATGTTTACAAGCATAGTTCAACAAAACTCATTTTACAAATAAAATTCAGTACGGTTTACACTCAAGAACAACAAAATAAGCTACAAGAAAATTCATATCAGCAGCACTGCAACAGGGATCCTTGATTCCTTTTCCTTGCACGGCAGAGATTAAAATAGCCAAAAAACTTGTAACAATACACTAGAACATAGGGCTGGCAATTCGTGCGTGTCGGGTCGTTATCGGATCGACACGATAACGACACGACACAATAAGGCCAAACACGAAAACGACTCGTTAAGTATATGCCCGACACGAACACGACACGAAAGCTTGAAATACCGACACGACACGAATACGACACGAACACGATATGACACGATATTTTTCGTGTTGACATGACACGATAACGACACGATACGACACGAATCGATAAATTCAAATAAAAAAAATTAGAAAATAAACTTAAAATATTTAAAATGATAATAAAATTAATGCTAAAAATATATAAATATTATCGGGTTACACGAATACGACACGACACGAACACGAAAGTTATCGTGTTACACGAACACGACACGAATCCGACACGAACACGACACGAAATTAGCGTGTCCGTATCGTGTCGACACAATAAGGACACGAACACGATAAGGCCAAACACTAACCCATTAATTTCGTGCATGTTCGTGTCGGGTTATCGTGTCGTGTCGTAAATTGCCGGCCCTATTAGAACAGAAGTGTCCCCTCTTTGAATAGCGCCGCCACTTCTGTCTCCGTTATGCGCCGCAATCACAGCTCAACCACCACCGCCACTCCATCGATACACACTACTAACACACCGTCTCCTACTTTTTTCCAATAAAATAAATCAAAAAGCACAAAATCCGGTGAGTTGAAGTTCATTTTCGGAGTTAATGACGAAATGGGTGTTTTTTAAAAACATATTTACCAATCTAGTGTACTTTTGAACATAATTACCAAAATGGTGTAGTAACCTATTTATTTGGCTTTTTAATATTTTTTAAATTGTTTTACTGTTTTATCACTTAATTTTTTACCGCAATTTTTTTACTGCTTTTTTTACTTATTTTTTACTGGGTTTTTAATGCTTTTTTACTGCTTTTTTTACTTCTTTTTTTACTGTAATTTTTTTACTGTTTTTTTACTTATTTTTTTACTGGGTTTTTAATGCTTTTTTTACTGCTTTTTTTGATGCTTTTTTACTTCATTTTTAAACAATGCCAACAACCTCTCACAAACGATCGCCCCCTCCGATGGCCACCTCCGATCGCCACCGCTAGGGGTGAAAACTGAGCGGATATTTCCCGCCCGATCCGGAACCGTATCCGATCGGGATCGTATTCGGGATGAAAAATAGGTATCCGGTCGGATTCGGATACGGATCCGGATAGCTGAATTCGAATACGGGTTCGAATTCGGATAATGCAATATCCGCCCGTATCCGAGTTTTCCCATATTTTATCGGATATTATCTAGATATCCATATTTTTAAATTTTAAATGTACTTTATTTTATATATATATACAAAACACTTTTGGACTTCAGTGTAATAAATTTTCAAACTTTCAAGAAAAAAAATATTTTTTTAAAAAAAATTATTTCCTGGAAAAATTTATTATTTTTCGAAAAAATAAAAAAAAATATTTTCTAGGAAAAAAAATTATCTTTTCGAAAAAAACATTATTTATGGAAATTAAATAAATATTTTCTGGAGAAAAATTATTTTTTGGCAACAAAAATATTTTTTCCAAAAAAAAAATTATTTTCTGAAAATAAATAAATTATTTTTCGAAAAAATAAAATTATTTTCTGAATTTTTTATATTTTTTGAAAAATAAAAAAAATTATTTTCTAGGGAGAAAAATTATCTTTTCGAAAAAAACATTATTTATGGAAATTAAAAAAATATTTTCTGGAAAAAAAATATTTTTTGGCAACAAAAATATTTTTTCCAAAAAAAAATTATTTTCTGGAAAAAAATAAATTATTTTTTTGAAAAAATAAAATTATTTTCTGGATTTTTTATATCTTTTGAAAAAATAAAAAAAATTATTTTCTAGAAAAAATTATATTTCAAAAAAAATTATTTTCTGAAAAAAATATTTTTTAAAAGAAATGTTAGCCAAACACTTTAATACTAACTTATAAGCTATTTGTTTCATATATGAAATGTATTTTAAAAGAAATGTTCTATTAAAGTAAATAGAGGGGCAATTAATGCCCAAATAAGGAGCCGTATCCGATCGGGATACGGCTCCGGATCGAGCGGGAAATATCCGTCCAGTTTTCACCCCTAGCGGTGGCGATCGGAGGTGGCCATCGGGGGGCGATCGTTTGTGAGAGGTTCTTGGCATTGTTTAAAAATTGCAGTAAAAAAATAAAGTAAAAAAAAGCATTAAAAAAGCAGTAAAAAGCAGTAAAAAAAGCATTAAAAACTCAGTAAAAAAATAAGTAAAAAAACAGTAAAATAATAAAGTAAAAAAAGCAGTAAAAAAAGCATTAAAAAAACCCAGTAAAAAAATAAGTAAAAAAAGCAGTAAAAAATTGCAGTAAAAAATTAAGTGAAAAAACAGTGAAACAATTTAAAAAAACATTAAAAAGTCAAATAAATAAGTTACTACACCATTTTAGTAATTATGTTCAAAAGTACACTAGATTGGGAAATATGTTTTTAAAAAACACCCCTTTGGTCATTAACTCGTGATATAAGGGGAAAAGATAAAGTGACAGCAAGGAAAGTGTTATTTACAGGTAGGAGAGAATTAGTGGTGGATCGTTCACGACAATCGACGCTGTTGCGTCAGTCAGTCGAGTTAATGACGAAATGGGTGTTTTTTAAAAACATATTTACCAATCTAGTGTACTTTTGAACATAATTACCAAAATGGTGTAGTAACCTATTTATTTGGCTTTTTAATATTTTTTAAATTGTTTTACTGTTTTATCACTTAATTTTTTACCGCAATTTTTTTACTGCTTTTTTTTACTTATTTTTTACTGGTTTTTTAATGCTTTTTTACTGCTTTTTAATGCTTTTTTTACTTCTTTTTTTACTGTAATTTTTTTACTGTTTTTTTTACTTATTTTTTTACTGGGTTTTTAATGCTTTTTTTACTGCTTTTTTTGATGCTTTTTTACTTCATTTTTAAACAATGCCAACAACCTCTCACAAACGATCGCCCCCTCCGATGGCCACCTCCGATCGCCACCGCTAGGGGTGAAAACTGAGCGGATATTTCCCGCCCGATCCGGAACCGTATCCGATCGGGATCGTATTCGGGATGAAAAATAGGTATCCGGTCGGATTCGGATACGGATCCGGATAGCTGAATTCGAATACGGGTTCGAATTCGGATAATGCAATATCCGCCCGTATCCGAGTTTTCCCATATTTTATCGGATATTATCTAGATATCCATATTTTTAAATTTTAAATGTACTTTATTTTATATATATATACAAAACACTTTTGGACTTCAGTGTAATAAATTTTCAAACTTTCAAGAAAAAAAATATTTTTTTAAAAAAAATTATTTCCTGGAAAAATTTATTATTTTTCGAAAAAATAAAAAAAAATATTTTCTAGGAAAAAAATTATCTTTTCGAAAAAAACATTATTTATGGAAATTAAAAAAATATTTTCTGGAGAAAAATTATTTTTTGGCAACAAAAATATTTTTTCCAAAAAAAAAATTATTTTCTGAAAATAAATAAATTATTTTTCGAAAAAATAAAATTATTTTCTGAATTTTTATATTTTTGAAAAATAAAAAAATTATTTTCTAGGAGAAAAATTATCTTTTCGAAAAAACATTATTTATGGAAATTAAAAAATATTTTCTGGAAAAAAATATTTTTGGCAACAAAAATATTTTTTCAAAAAAATTATTTTCTGGAAAAAAATAAATTATTTTTTTGAAAAAATAAAATTATTTTCTGGATTTTTTATATCTTTTGAAAAAATAAAAAAAATTATTTTCTAGAAAAAATTATATTTCAAAAAAAATTATTTTCTGAAAAAAATATTTTTTAAAAGAAATGTTAGCCAAACACTTTAATACTAACTTATAAGCTATTTGTTTCATATATGAAATGTATTTTAAAAGAAATGTTCTATTAAAGTAAATAGAGGGGCAATTAATGCCCAAATAAGGAGCCGTATCCGATCGGGATACGGCTCCGGATCAAGCGGAAAATATCCGTCCAGTTTTCACCCCTAGCGGTGGCGATCGGAGGTGGCCATCGGGGGGCGATCGTTTGTGAGAGGTTCTTGGCATTGTTTAAAAATTGCAGTAAAAAAATGAAGTAAAAAAAAGCATTAAAAAAGCAGTAAAAAGCAGTAAAAAAAGCATTAAAAACTCAGTAAAAAAATAAGTAAAAAAACAGTAAAATAATAAAGTAAAAAAAGCAGTAAAAAAAGCATTAAAAAAACCCAGTAAAAAAATAAGTAAAAAAAGCAGTAAAAAATTGCAGTAAAAAATTAAGTGAAAAAACAGTGAAACAATTTAAAAAAACATTAAAAAGTCAAATAAATAAGTTACTACACCATTTTGGTAATTATGTTCAAAAGTACACTAGATTGGTAAATATGTTTTTAAAAAACACCCATCTGGTCATTAACTCTTCATTTTCGTATCAATTTTTCCAGGTACTACTGCTACGTACTACTCTACGCGCTCCTCCATTTTTTGCATTCATCTCCCCCCAACTTTCTCTTCTCTTTCATCTATTTCATCTGCACACCATGGGAACAGCTCTAGTAATGACGGGTGTAGTTGTGATGGTTTTAGGGCTTTTGACGTGTTTTTGTTGTTGGATAATCTCCCGTCGTAAGAACCTCCCAATCTACGACTACCAGGGCCGACCCTGTGAATTTGGAGGCTTAAGACGATAAATTTTTTGAGGCCCTAAAAAAATTAATTTAAAGTTAAGAATTCAGAGTAAAATACCAAAAGTTTAAAAATCTAAACATAAATAGTATTTTCATTTCAAAGTATCACTGAAATATGACACGTATTGCAATTTTAGATATATTGGGGTCTTTTAATATATTATTTAATTGTTATTTTTTATTAAAATTAATTGAAATGCCATTGTGTGGGATAACAATTAAAATGGGTTAATGGTCCAAAACCTGGGTTGGGCTGATTTTATGATGGGCTGTTAACTTAACACATTTTTTTTATCAAGACTATATATAATTTTTTAAAATTTTGGAGGCCCTACAAAATGTGAGGCCCTAGGCCCAGGCCTCACTCGCCTTAGCCCAGGGCCGGCCCTGACGACTACCCACCTCCAACCACCCACCTTCACCTCCACCTCCACCTCCTCTCGTGGACTGGCCATTAGAAAACTAATAGGGCTACGAAGATGTTGAAAATGGAGGCCGTAGGACTGCTCTTGGTCTAGAAGATGGAACCATTTTTGATCGATATCCCATATATCCCATCATGGAGGAAGAAGAAGCGTGGTATCGAGGTATGCACTCGTACAAATGAAAAAGTACTATGTTTCGGTTTTCGTGTTTCGAGATGTTGTTGCCCAAAATATTTATCCGAAGATTAAATACTGCTGGAAAGGACGGACAACAAACAAGGTTGCGGGAGCACTTCCGAGAGAATATGAATAAACACAAGATTTGCCGGGTTTGTTAGGCCCGGGCTTGAATGCTCTCGCGAGATGTTATTAATACAAATATTCGTGGATACAAGTATTAATGTGAGAATCTAAGTACAATGAGTGTAAAAAGATCATGTTAATCCAGTTCTTGAGCGAAGCTTGGTGTTCTTCGTCTATGCCGATCGTCTTCTGTATGAGAGAGGCCGAGAGAAGAAAGAACCGAGAGATAGCTGTTGCCAAGAGTAGGAGAAAGCCAAGCTCTGTGTATTGCTTCTGTATTGTGCGTGAATCGCGATAATGCTCGAGAGTGCTGAAGTTCTGAATCCTTTTTCCAAGTGCAGGCAGCCTACTATATATAAGGGCTGAGATGCCTTGTTTCCTGGCGGGCGATCGCCTTCCGGCCAGTATAGTAATGGGGTCATCGTCTTTAAGTCACATGGGCTGTCTGCCTAAAGTCCAAGGTTGCTGCTGGCAGCCAGCCGTGCGGTCCAATGAGGAGCCAGCACGCGTCCGGAGTCACTGTCACATGCGGTCCCACGGACACCTTTCGGCGGGCCTATCGGCTGGTGGACGGATGCTGACAGGCTGTGGTCAATGATCCGTGAAATGCGGATCTTGTCTTGGCTCTGCACGTGGGCTCTGTCCTGGGCTTCGGCCTTTACCGATTGGATGACCATCGGCTTTGATTGGCACGAGGCGGTCGGCAGGGGTCGGTTACCAGAGGTCGGCATCGGTCGATCACCAAGGGTCGATCGCCAAGTGCCGAGAGATGGTCGTCCGCTAGTCGGCCACCAGGAGTCGATCGCCAAGTACCGAGAGACGATCGTCTTAGATGTCGATCGCTCGGCACCGGGACTTGTCCTGGGACCTTCGGTCGGTCGATCTACCTCGGCTGCTCGGCTATGGCTAGGTCGCCCGATCACTGGTCGGTAGTTCTGCCTCCGCTGCTCGGCAATGGCTAGGTCGCCCGATCTCCGAGGCGATCGCCGGTCGGAGAGTATAATTCTCGACACAACAATTGCCCCCCAGCTTGCTCCGATGTTGAAGACATGGGGCGAGGTGGTTCTTGCTGGCGATCGTGTAAGATGAGGACGGGCGATCCGTTGAGCTGACTTTGGATTCGGACTTGGGCGATCATGTCGATTGGCTAGCTATCTTTCGGTCTTGTACCTGCAAAAAACAACATTGGCCGATCCCCCTCAGAAACTTGATGGTTTCGTTGTTTTGAGGAATCGTGCACAGTCGCGGAGTTCGATGGACCAACTCCATGACAGTGTCTTGTGCGCGAAGACATTGAGTGTCTCGTGACTCATTTTATTTGTGAGGGTCCTCTGTTAGGCTGCGCCTCGCCTCGTATTTAAACGAAGGGCGTGTGGTCTTGGTCTAGAGGAGTCCTTGCGCGGGGCGTCGTCGGATTAATCAACTCCACTTCCACGGCTTGTTAGCTCTGCTTCCACCTCGGCCCGCCATGTAGATGGCGAACCTCGACGGTGTACGTTGAGACGGGGGTAGTGACGCGTTGCATTGTTCGGGTTCACCATGTTTGATGATGAACCTTGAGGGCGGGCGATCGTGTCCACTAATTAGTTTTGGAGGGCCCTCAGACTACGCCGGCCTCGTATTTAAACGAAGGGCGGGCGATCTTGGCCCAAAGGGACCTTGCATGGCCGAAGCAGCCGGTTCCATCGACTACCAGGACCATGGTTGTATGTTGTTTGATAATGGCGATCGGGCTGGAAGACTGGCGATCATCGCTCGGCTGCCGATCGGGTTATTCATAGGTCGATACCGGCGATCGGGCGGGAGATCGTCGTTCGGGCGCCGATCGCGCTGCTTAGAGGCTGAGAAGAAACCTTTGCCTGGCCAGAAAATTTGCGGCCTTAGCTCGGAAGATCGCGTAGGTCGAGGGTTGGTCCTTCATGAGATGCCTGAACATAGGCGAAAGACCATGGAATCCTCCCAGGACCGAGTATAGGGCGATATCATCGTTTACGGGTTTGCCGTTGAGGATGATCTCGTCTACTCGGTCGATGTAGTCCGAGTCGGACTCTTCTTCTCCCTGCCTGATTTGCATCATGCGAAGGGGACCTTCCGGTCGACCTTGGCGGCGAAGTAAGCTGTGAAGACGTTCGCCAGTTGGTTAAAGGAGCCGATGGACCGAGGCGGCAATGAGGCGTACCACCTGTGGGCGAGGTCGTCCAGCGTCAGAGGGAACATTCGGCACCTGGTCGCGTCTGATGCCCCACACCCGGTCATGTAGATGTTGAACTTGCTCAGGTGTGTTTCGGGGTCCGATCTCCCCTCGTACAAGGGTGTTTGAGGAGGAGCGATCTTGTGCTGCACAGGGGCGAGCTCGATGTGGACCGCGAGCGGCTCGCTCGGCTCGGCGATCTTGTTCTTGGCGCCTGCCCCGGATTCCAGGAGCGCCTTCATGTCGTCGAGCTGGCGTTGCATCGCGGCCATCGCCGTGGCTCGGTCGCTCGCGGATCGGCTTTGGGAGCGGGAGGCGAGGCGATCGTGTACCGATCTCCTGACTCCGCTGCTGCCGACCTCGACTATTTGGCGAAGGGGAGCCAGACGGCTGGTAGGCCTTATGGGAGTCGGATAGGCCGAGCTCCTGGTGACGGACTCAAACTCCGTCGTCTCGTGGCTGGGGCCGGACTGCCCCGGTCGCCAAGATGGGTCGTTGCCGAGGCGATCGAACACAGAGGTGCCCCGGCTGGCGAGCGCCTCTTCTTGCGGATGGGAACCTCCTGGCGATCGCCCGGTCAGCAATGCCTTGAACTTCCGTTTGGTCTTCCGGCGGATGGCCGAGGGGGTGATAGCGGGAGGCGCGTCGAGAGCACTCCATCGCTCCTGTAGGACGGCCATGGCCTCGTCGATCTGTTCCGCGGTTCGGAACTGATCGAGCGAGAGGCTTGGGCCGCCGCCCAGGGGCGGGATCGAGCGTCTCGGACCGCGGCGGCTACCTTCCGCCATCGGTTGTGGCTCGGACTGAGACGGAACGAGGCGTCTGGCGGGCTGGCCAGCGGCTTTCTTCGACGCGGAGGCGGAAGACATGATTCTGAAAGCTTTCTCTGAAGAACAGTGAGTGTTTCTTCAGGTATATGCCCCGGAGAACAGTGAGTGTTCTTCGAGACGGTAGGAATAAAATTGAGGGTTAGATGCCCCTTCTTCTAGCGCCAATTGTTGTTGCCCAAAATATTTATCCGAAGATTAAATACTGCTGGAAAGGACGGACAATAAACAAGGTTGCGGGAGCACTTTCGAGAGAATTTGAATAAACACAAGATTTGCCGGGTTTGTTAGGCCCGGGCTTGAATGCTCTCGCGAGATGTTATTAATACAAATATTCGTGGATACAAGTATTAATGTGAGAATCTAAGTACAATGAGTGTAAAAAGATCATGTTAATCCAGCTCTTAAGCGAAGCTTGGTGTTCTTCGTCCCTGCCGATCGTCTTCTGTATGAGAGAGGCCGAGAGAAGAAAGAACCGAGAGATAGCTGTTGCCAAGAGTAGGAGAAAGCCAAGCTCTGTGTATTGCTTCTGTATTGTGCGTGAATCGCGATAATGCCCGAGAGTGCTGAAGTTCTGAAGCCTTTTTCCAAGTGCAGGCAGCCTACTATATATAGGGGCTGAGATGCCTTGTTTCCTGGTGGGCGATCGCCTTCCGGCCAGTATAGTAATGGGGTCATCGTCTTTAAGTCACATGGGATGTCTGCCTAAAGTCCAAGGCTGCTGCTGGCAGCCAGCCGTGCGGTCCAATGAGGAGCCAGCACGCGTCCGGAGTCACTGTCACATGCGGTCCCACAGACACCTTTCGGCGGGCCTGTCGGCTGGTTGACGGATGCTGACAGGCTGTGGTCAATGATCCGTGAAATGCGGATCTTGTCTCGGCTCTGCACGTGGGCTCTGTCCTAGGCTTCGGCCTTTGCCGACTGGATGACCATCGGCTTTGATTGGCACGAGGCGGTCGGCAGTGGTCGGTTACCAGAGGTCGGCATCGGTCGGTCACCAAGGGTCGATCGCCAAGTGCCGAGAGATGGTCGTCCGCTAGTCGGCCACCAGGAGTCGATCGCCAAGTACCGAGAGACGATCGTCTTAGATGTCGATCGCTCGACACCGGGACTTGTCCTGGGACCTTCGGTCGGTCGATCTACCTCGGCTGCTCGGCTATGGCTAGGTCGTTCGATCGCTGGTCGGCAGTTCTGCCTCCGCTACTCGGCAATGGCTAGGTCGCCCGATCTCCGAGGCGATCGCCGGTCGGAGAGTATAATTCTCGACACAACACGAGATATGTGTGTTTTTAACATTCCTGTTGATATTTATACTCTTAATATTGTTATTAACTGTTTTTGTCAGATTAAATGAAGTTAAGTATTCGTTTTCGATATTTAACAAAAAAAAGTAGTATTCGTTTTTGATGTTGAGCATGATTGTTATGATTTAACTCTTAATGTATTACAAACGCTGATGGTTCAAATTCAGTATACATACATGTGTAATAGTACGGCCTGGTTCTACTGGTTAAACGAGTAGAAATGCACTTTAGTACCGCTCTCTCTGTACTAATATAGATTGTTTTTTTCTGAATTGTTGAATCGATCAAAAGCACAATTTTATGTATGTCTCCTCTCATTTGATCAATACACCCAATATATTAGATGTAGTGAATGCCTCTTCCGAATGTTCAAGCTTTATATCTTTATTTCCTATTTCAACACCCCTGGCTTTGTCATAGCTGCAACGACAAAGATGATAAGTAGATAATTGTGTGAAGGTGTACAAAGTATCAAGTCTTCCAATGAAAATAAGAGGAAGACAGAATGATGTAGATGTGTACGATGTTGTGTGGCGATTTATACGCCTCAATGGCGATCGGCCTAATGGTCGGGAGCCAACCAAAGAAGGCAGATGCTGGGCAAGCGCATAGCGATCGACGTCCAAGGCGATCGTCTTTTGGCATCTGGCGATCGCCTCTAATGTCCGACCGGGGACGACCGTCCCGTGCCACGTGTGAATCCGACACTCGTCAAAGTCTGCGGAGGCCGAATCTCGGGTGAAGACCCACGTACAGATCCGCAAAAGGCGCCGCAAGAACAGGCCCTACTCCAGCCCATCAGCAGCTGTCAGTGATAAGGACGGCCTCACCTGCCGACAGACCCGCTGAAAGGTCCTAGGTGGGACCTCCCAAGACAGCGACGTGAGGCACCTGTCGCCTCCTCATTGGTTCGCGCATCTGGCTACCAGCAGCAGCTGCGGACTTTAAGGAAACAGTCCCACGTGCTAGGACGATCGCCCGCCTTATTTAAATGCAGGAACGGCGATCGCCCGCGGCAGACGGAGATGTCCCAGCAACCCTTTCTCCTATAAACAGGAGGCCTCCAGCATTGGCAACAGGACAGTTACAACGTTAACACAGTGACAGTGAGAACGTTAACACGATTACACACAGCAAATAATACAGAGAACTCCTCATCTTTGTAACGAGAACTCACAGAACTTCATCTCTGGTTCTCCCGGCAATCTTCACCTCTCAAAAGCTAAGATAACTAGGGTCTTTACACTCATTGTAATTGTACTCTAACATTAATATTTGTACTCACAAGTATTCTTATTAATAATATCTCGCGAGAGCATTCAAGCCCGGAACTAACAACCCCGACAAATCTTGTGTTATTTACTTCCCCACGGACGTGCTCTCGCATTTTGTTTGTTACTCGTCCATTCCAGCATATCATCTCCGAATAATATTTTAGGTAACAACATACGATATTTGAACTAGATGGCTGATACATCTGACTTGAATACATAAACTTACCCTGGAGGTTTGCCATATTCTATTGTCAACTCTCCGAAGTGATAGTAGCTTAATTTGTACCTAAGTCACAATTTTTGACAACTCAATGAAAATAATTTTTATATCGGAACATTATGTTTTTACCATTGTATGATGACATTATTAGTTTCTTATGTGCTGCTCGGGTTGGTCAACCATATTGATTTGTGTTCGTTGTGTTTTGTTATCATTCTGGTGTAGCGATATGAATGGTAGCAGTTGCGTACTGCATGTGATTCATTGCAGGTCGTCGGCAACGGATAGCATGTGTTACCTGAGATTGCCTTGCGTTGATTGTTTTATGTTTTAAGTTTCGGGGACGAAACTTCTTTTAAGAGGGGTGGAATGTAATACCTGAGATCTTCGTTCCAGTTTCGTTGAACTTTTTTCGGTTGAGCGGATTGTTGTCGTCCACGTCTTTGGAATCGTGTGCTTTTACTGTGATACGTTGGGTTTCGTAGCCTGCTCGTTATTGTTTTGAATCCTAGACGGAGCGTTAATGTGTTCGGGACGTCGTCGAGCATCTAGCCGGGCATTCGGATGGCTGGTTGGGCCGAGTTACGGCCGTAAGGCGTGGCCGATTACGGCCGTAAGACATCCGTACATCTTGGCCTGGAGGAACTCAGTTACGGCCGTAAGGAGTGTCCTGTTACGGCCGTAATGCTGCGTTACGGCCGCAAGGCTTGGGCCGGTTACGGCCGTAATGCATCGGCATTTTGTGGGCAGTAGCCCGAGTGCTTACTTACGGCCATAAGGTTATGCCGAGTACGGCCGTAAGGGAGTGCCCGTTACGTACGTAATGCAGGGGCCGGTACGTACGTAAGGTGATTGGCCGAGTTATGGCCGTAATGTACTGCCGGTTACGGCCGTAACGCGCTCGCCCATATATAGGCCTGGGCGACGGGCAGACCTTATTTCACCCTTTCTTCACCTTTTCTTGCGGGTGTTGGACGGGAGGTTCGGGAACTTGAGTTCTTGGTCGGTTCTACTTTGGTGTGATATTAGTTGTTACTTCTTTGTAAGGAGGTTGTGATGCTTAGTGTTGTTTGGTGATGGTATTTGCTTGTTGTTGTGTGATTGTTGTAAGTGATGTGCCACCGGGTAAGATTTGTTGAATCTCCGGGATCCGTCCTTGCTAGTACAGGTCGGGCGTGACCGTAGGGTTATCCAATCGGGTTGCGGGGACTCCATGGTTCGTGGCTTGCTAGCCTGATGCCGAGATAAGTTGTGGGGTTATCCAATCCGGGTATGTCTTGCGGGGAATCCGAGATTCGTAGCTTGTTAGCACGATGCCGGGATAACTTATGGTTGTGGTTTGGTTGTGTGATGTATGTGTCATGGGTTGTCCAGTCAGGTAGGTCTCGTGGAGGCTCCGAGGTTCGTGGCTTGCTAGCGTGATGTCGGGATAACTATGAACTTGTGTATGGTTATGGTTATGTGACTGTTGTCACGGTGACATGTGATATTATGTGGTTTTCCGTTGGGTTATTCACTCAGGTATGTTCTGTGGGAGCATCTGAGGTTCGTGGCTTGTTAGCACGGGACGCGAATAATCCTTGGGAAAATGTTGATATGGATGATTGGGTCCTGGACCCCATGTTTTATGATCAGAATAGTATGATTGGGTCGTGGACCCTGCCTTTTGTTATCGAGATTGTATTTTGGAAAGATGATCTTTGGGCTGTGTCCCAGGTGTTTTCGATAAGTGAGAATCCTCAAATGTTTTCAAAACTCCCGAGATCGTAAAATGTTTTGTAAAATGTATTTTGGGTTTATCCCTACCTTTCATGATTGGACTATTTTGACCATGTGATTTATCTCGGAAAGCATATTCATGATTATTATGTTCTTGGAGTATGATGTGTATGACTTGTATTTGTATTTTATACTTGTACTAGCAAAACAGTGGAGTTCTGCTAACCCCGAGTAATCGGGGGTGGATGTCTGTATTGCATCCAGGTACTTGCAGGTTTTGGGGAGCAAATCACAGAACCGGTACGAAGGATGATGGAAGACGATGATACTAATCACATGAAGACCAGTGTTGAGTATTTTAGTAAAGTCTTGTTGTTTCGTCTTTCCGTTGTGGTATTTTCTGTTTTATGGAAATGTTGGTGTATTCTAACCCCTGCATGGGTATGAGTTGTGAGAAAGAGTTATGTATGTTTGATGTGTGTTGTGGGTATAATTCTTGCTGATCTTTTCTATCTAATGAACGAGGAATCTGCTTTAAAATCGTCTGCCCTGCACCCACCCCAGAGTATATGCTTCAACAGGAATCACACAATGGTAGATTAGAAACCTCTGGTAAAATGCCCACCCGTCACCCAAAGTACATTACATAGTCAGGGATTGGCAACTTACCCATTCAGTGCCTTTGGCACTGGACGTTCGTTCCCAAAATGGGTACTATAGGGTCAATTCAATAATAGACGTCTGTTGGCATTCCACCTTTTTTCTCCTTTCACGGCATATCCGAAAGAGAATCCAATATTTCTTGGTCGTGAATATCTGAACTGGTTGTTCGCTGTTCAAGAATTATTGTTTGGGCAGTTCATACCATCCATACATAGTGTTTTGATCTAAGATTTCAATTTTTCCATGTTTCAGCAGTAACATATTGTTCGATGGAGGTAAAGTCCAAAATATGGAAGAAAGCAGCATTTTCACCACTCTACCACCCAGCCGAGTCTGTTCCACTTAATCCCTCTTTCATAGCCACATATATTTCTGGCTAAGGAATGGGAAATCTTTCTCCTGTCACATGAATAAAATTTGAATGTCATCCGGGAAAAGCCATCATTTTCTTAACAATGTCTTTGTCGTTTGGTCCAATAGCGTTTCGTTAGATAGGAATAGAGTTGATAAATACTGATAACTCTCGGATAGAGTATTAGAACGGAAAGATTCATTATCTGATAAAACATGGTTTTTAAACCATCTCTGTGTAATACCCGTACTTTTAATGATTGTTTGACCTTGCCGTTTTTCTTATTTCGTCGCTCTGTAAACTCTTGGTGATGTTGTCGATATTGTTATAGAGTTTCGTATCTTGTTTGGATCACAATCGTGTTGTTTAGACCTTGCGGAAATGTTCTGGGTCAGAGAAATAGCGCACGCTAGGCCTAGGCTAACGCACGCTAATTCTGCTTGAGTACCGCACGCTAGCTTTGAGCCGTAGCGCGCGCTAAGGGACCAGTCAGGTCAGAACCAGTAACTCATACTGTTTTATGTACTGGCAGTTAACGCGCGCTAGGAGTTCGTTAACGCATGCTATTCGTGATCAGTAGCGCGCGCTAACATCCGTCCATAGCGCACGCTAACGGGCTGGTTGGCAGAGGCAGTGAGGTTGTCAGGTTTTCTGGACTATCAAGTAATGTACGCTAGTCTTCGGATAGCACACGCTATAAGAGCTGCGTAGCGCACGCTAAGCCATAGCGGTAGCGCACGCTAAGACTCGAGCAGGGCAGGATGAGGTTCGGACTCAGCTCGGACACCATTTTTGGCTAGCGCACGCTAAGATAAGGCGATTAGCGCACGCTAACGGGGCCAGCAGAAGCCACTGGACTACCCGGTGACCTCGCTAGCGCACGCTAATAATCGAGGCGTAGCGTGCGCTAGACGGGGCGAGTATATATTGGACAGTTGACTTTCATTTCGTCATTTTTCATTCTCTTCACTCATTTTCGACGGGAGAAGCTCGGGAGAGGCGATTTTGGGCGATTGGAAACGATCCATCTTCAAACATCAACATCTTTGGTTGGAGAACAAGGATTACACAACATCTAATCCATTCTATCGTCCAAATCAAGGTAAAAATCCTTAGAACCCTATTTTTTGGGAATTTTGGGCTTTTTCCTAGATTCATCTGATTTATCCATTTTGAAGCTTGAGAACCTTGAGATTATGATTTATCTATCCCGTATACATGCTTTTCCTACGATTTTACGGATTGGTTTGTGCCGTGTTCGGACTTGTGAGGGTTTGGGTGATTTTCCAAACTCTAGTTGCTTACCCTTGTATTTTCGTGATTCGTAGATGGGTTTTGGGAGTTTCTTCGTGAATTATGAGTATGGATTATTGATTATCATATCCCTTACGAATCGTTTAGGTGCCGGAAGCGCGTTCTTGGACCTACCGAACTCATACTCTTTTCCGTTCAATTTCTCGATGTCTCAAAGGCAAGTATATATTTATGATTATACGTTCTCGACTTTGAAAGTAAGATATATGAATGGTATGATTGTTTATATCCACTCTGGGGCGGGCCGACAGGTCCCCTGAGGGTTTCGTAGCCTTTGGTGCGATTACACGGGTAATTTGGGTTAACCACTCTGGGGCGGGCCGACGGGTCCCCTGA
Source organism: Orobanche coerulescens (assembly GCA_033398695.1). Taxonomy (NCBI): domain Eukaryota; kingdom Viridiplantae; phylum Streptophyta; class Magnoliopsida; order Lamiales; family Orobanchaceae; genus Orobanche; species Orobanche coerulescens. The sequence continues at coordinate 219,022,348 of CM065804.1, forward strand.
GGGTTCCGTAGCCTCTGGTGCAGTTCCACGGTTGATCATGTATGTATTGATGTGATGCTATGAAATTTAGTTATTCCAGAATACTAGTCTTGAATTGATGAATTGACGATTACCTTTACTTTATTGTCGAGGAGTATTGTGTTTCATACTTGATATACTTGCATTAGCTATTCGACGGCTAACCCCTTTATGGGGGGAAATAATTTTTATGTATTTCAGGTTCCAGGAGAGTGGATAGGCAGGTATCGGGTCGGCATGAAGATGATGGGCAAGCGTGATACTGTGTCTTATCTCCGGTTATGTTTTGTGTTCCTCTATTCAGTGTTGTTGTACTGGAATGGTTATTGAATACTCGAGTATTGTTTGTTTTCAGTCTTCCTTGATGTTCCGGCCTGTGTTGCCAAGGTTTTGATTCTGTACTATGATGTATTTGGATACATTGGACATGGTTTGAATACCCTTTGTATCGTCTTTCATTTCAATATATTTCGACCTTCTCTGTCAAGTTTTATAGTTCCGCGTATGATTAGCCTTGTGGGTCCCATGGTGGGGTTCACGGCGCTGTAATATACCCTGAATAACTTGGGGGTGTTACAGAATATGGTATCAGAGCTTAGGTCTATGGATACCTAGGCTGTCGGTCTTTTGGGTCGATTGAGTCGTCATTTGTGCACAGTATCACTACTTTGTCATCATCACAGTGTGACCGGTACTTGTAAGACCTCTTACTCTTCTGGTGATTCCTTATTCGTTTTGCTTCTATTGTGGTATTCTTGAGAATCGGTCACTTCGATGACGTGCGATTGAATTGTACTTACGTGCCTTGTGTGTTCTTCAGTATGTCAGCTGGTAGGGGCCGGGGCCGTGGTCGTGGACGTGGATGAGGACGTGGCGCGGCCGTTTACCTCAGTTCTGTTGTGGGGTCAACCAACCCCAGTTTATCGAACTCGGTGCATCCGGACACCGAAAGTCAGCACGACCAGTCGACTGGCCAGGGGAACAGCGCGGACGTTGGAGTTGCGAATGTACTTCAACAATTTGCTAACGAGATGACCATTTTAGCCCAAACCGTTCAGCTGAATAATCCGAACCCGGACGCAGATGCCTTGCTTCAGAATGAATCCATATACACCCTCCACAGTTTGGTGGTGCCACAGACCGGTTAGGTTGGGAAGATTGGCAAGCGGAGTTGGAGAAAATTTTTGAAGCGGTTGATTGCCCCGAAGTGAGGAAAGTACCGATTGCTCAGTATTTCCTCACCAAGGAGGCCGCTACATGGTGGAAATTCATCAAGCCACAGGATCTTGTTGCCACTTGGGATGAATTTAAAGAGCTTTTGGAGGCCGAGTTTTATCCTTGGCCGGTGCGAGAGAGCCGAATTCGAGCCTTTTTCGAGGCTAAACCGCAGAATATTCCCGTTTCGCAAGCAATTGTAGAGTATAACCAACAATTGATCTACGTGAAGGATCAAGTGCAAAACGAGCGTGATAAGATCCGTTATTTTGATATGCGGATGAATATGGACTTACGGCGATACATGGCCGGATTTGCTTGCACCACACTGAAGGAATATCAGGACAGAGCTTTAGCCCATGATATGTTAAGCCCCGACAACAATACCACTGAAGAATCAAAGAAGCAGAAGATCGTGGGAAATTTTTCTGGCTCTAAGAGTGGCAACTTCCAGAGGTCACAGACGACTAACCGTTCTACCGGACAGTCGTCACGTTCTGCTAAAGGAAAGAGGGGTTTCCGTTCTGCTCCGAGCACCACAAATTGCACGGTAACTTGCTATAATTATGGTCGTCCAGGCCACATTAATTTGGAATGCAATTTTCCGCCGTTGAAGTGTCAGACTTGCGGACAGATGGGACATAGAGCGGCTTATTGTTCCGAACCAAATTAGACTTTGGACACTCGGGCTTCTGCCCCATCACCACTTTACCAAGGCGCTAATCAGCGGCAATCTTTTGGTCAATCTCAACAGAATTACGGCAGGGGCCGGGGACAGGGTCAGAACGCTGGAGGGGGAAACTCTAGCATCGGTTCGGTACAACCACGGGTCTATGAGATGCGTCGAACAGACGAACCCAACGTGGCGGTGGCTTCAGGTACCATTCTTATTTTATCTCATCCAGTCCGTGTGCTTTTTGATACGGGTGCTACACATTCTTTTATTTCCTTGGAGTGTGTACGCCGTTTGAATATAACTTGTATGACTGCTTGCGACCCCTACATTGTGAAACTACCTAGCGGGGATAGAATTGTGGGAAACCGGGAGATTAAAGATTTTCCGGTGATTATATCCGGTATGGAATTGTTATCGAATCTGATTGTAGTTGATATGGTAGGCGAGGATGTGATCCTCGGCGAGGATTGGCTTGATAGTCACCAAGCGATTATGAATTACCGTACTAAGGTTATCACCATGATGACTAAAGACGGATCCGAGTACTCATTTTTGGGACGTAAGTCGGGCCAATCCAAGTTACTTATCAGCGCCATGAAGGCCGTAAAACTTTTGAATAAAGGTTGTACGGGCTATTGGTGCTATGCCTTGAAAACGGAAGGGAACGAAGTCGTTTTCTCTTTGATCCCGGTTGTTAATGAGTATCCCGATGTTTTTCCGGACGATCTCCCAGGATTACCGCGAAATCGTGAGATAGAATTTTCTGTGGACTTAGAGCCAGATGCGGCCCGATTTCTAAGGCACCTTATCGTATGGCGCCTTCCGAGATACAAGAATTAAAGAATCAGCTGGGAGAAATTCTGGAAAGAGGGTACATCAGACCGAGCGCTTCGCCTTGGGGCGCGCCTGTTATTTTTGTGAGGAAGAAGGATGGTTCACTACGTTTGTGCATCGACTACCGTGAGCTGAACAAAGTAACCATCAAGAACAAGTACCCTTTGCCTCGTGTAGACGATTTATTTGATCAGTTGCAGGGGGCTGCAGTTTTCTCGAAAATTGATTTAAGATCAGGGTATTATCAACTCAGGGTGAGAGAGTCCGATATTCCGAAGACGGCATTTCGGACGAGATATGGGCATTATGAATTTGTAGTTATGCCTTTTGGGTTGACTAATGCACCGGCAGTATTCATGCAGTTAATGAATAAGATTTTTATTGAGTATCTCGATAGGTGTGTGGTCGTATTTATTGACGACATTTTGATCTATTCTCGAGATAAATAAGAGCATGCCCGACACTTGCGTTTGGTACTAGATATTTTGAGAACCGAGCACCTCTATGCAAAATTCTCAAAATGTGAGTTCTGGTTGGAAGAAGTTATGTTTTTCGGCCATGTGATTTCGGCCGAAGGGGTTCGTGTAGACCTGCAGAAGATTGAGATAGTGCTAGATTGGGCACCGTCTAAAAATGTTAAGGAAGTTCGTAGCTTTTTGGGCCTTGCTGGGTATTACTGTCGGTTTGTCTAGGGGTTCTCGAAACTCGCTCGGCCGCTTACGAAATTACTCCAGAAAACGGAAAAGTTTGTTTGGACGACGGAGAGACAATACAGCTTCGATGAGCTGAAGAGACGTTAGACTTCAGCGCCGATTTTAGCTTTACCACATGGTAGTGAGGGCTTTGCGGTTTATAGTGACGCTTCGGGTCAAGGTCTTGGCTGTGTGCTTATGCAGCATGATAAGACGATAGCTTTTGCGTCACGACAATTAAAGACGTATGAGATGAATTATTCTACACACGATTTGGAGTTGGCCGCAATTGTCTTCGCACTCAAGATTTGGCGGCATTACTTGTATGGTTCTCCGTGTCGGATTTATACCGATCACAAGAGCCTGAAGGATATTTTCAGTCAGAAAGAGCTAAATATGAGACAGAGACGTTGGTTAGAGTTGATAAAGGATTATGATTTGGAAATTCTTTACCACACCGGAAAAGCCAATGTCGTCGCGGATGCTTTGAGCCGCAAATCGGCATCTCTTCAAATGCTCGAGGTTCTTACATCTTAGACGAAGATTCGTCAGGATTTAATCGAGCAAGGGATAGAAGTTTTGCTTCAACGAGTACAAGGACAGTTGTGTACTCTCGAAATTACTTCGTCCTTGGTTGACGACATCAAAGGGAAATAGTGGAGTGACCCGATGATTTCTCAACTGAAGGAAGATGTAATTAAAGGAAAAGCTCCTGGCTTTATGGTTCACGAGGATAGTATTCTGAGATTTCAGGGCAGGATTTGTGTTCCGAATGATCTAGAATTGAGGCAGAGAATTCTCCGAGAAGCCCATGCTACGCCTTACTCAATCCACCTCGGGACGAGTAAGATGTATAAGGACTTGAAACGAAATTTTTGGTGGAACAACATGAAGAAGGATGCCGCGGAATTTGTACTACAGTGCTTGACGTGTCAACAAGTCAAGATCGAACATCAACGACCAGCGGGGTTGTTGAAGCCGCTTCCCATTCCCGAGTGGAAGTGGGAAGACATCTCTATGGATTTCATCATGGGCATGCCGAGAACTAGGGCCAGAATGAATATGATTTGGGTAATCGTCGATCGGTTGACCAAGTCTGCACACTTCTTGGGTATTAAGGATACTTGGGTACCAGATAGATTGACTCGAACTTTTATAGCTGAGATCGTAAGATTGCACGGTGCCCCTAAGACCATTGTTTCTGATAGAGACGGTCGTTTCGTATCGCATTTTTGGCAGGCCGTTCATCAGGCTTTGGGTACTGAGTTGAGATTGAGCACGTCCTTTCATCCTCAGTCAGACGGTCAGACAGGGAGGATGATCCAGACATTGGAGGATATGTTGCGAGCTTGTGCCTTAGACTGGAGTAACGATTGGGAGATTCACTTACCGTTGATCGAGTTTGCCTACAATAATAGTTGGCATGCGTCGATCAAAATGGCACCATTCGAGGCACTTTATGGTAGGCGATGTAGGTCGCCATTATGTTGGGACGAGGCTTCGGAGCTAATTGGAACAGAACCGAATATGTTGATGGAGACTAAGGAAAAGATTTCTATTATCCGGGATCGATTGCTGACTGCCCAGATCCGTCAGAAATCTTATGCTGATACTCGTCGTCGACCCTTGGAGTTCGAAGTGGGGGATCATGTCTTACTCAAGGTGTCGCCGACCAGAGGGGTTTTCCACTTCGGGAAAAAGGGGAAACTTAGTCCGAGGTATATCGGACCTTTAGAGATCTTGGACAGGGTTGGAGATTTAGCTTATCGCTTGGCGTTGCCTCCAGCTTTAAGTCACGTCCATAGTGTTTTCATGTGTCTCAGTTGAGAAAGTACTTGCCGGATCCGATCCACGTTATCGACTACAGTGAGATTGACGTAGCCGAGGATATTGCCTTTCCGGAGAGACCCGTGAAGATCCTTGAGCGTCGCTGTAACACCCCCAAGTTATTCAGGGTATATTACAGCGCCGTGAGCCCCGCCGTGGGACCCACAAGGCTAAACATACGCGGAACTATAAACTTGACCGAGAAGGTCTACATACAATGGAAAGAAAGACGATACAAATGGTATTCAAAACCATAACCAATGAAACCATATACATCAGTGCACAAATCAATACCTCGGCAACACAGGCCGGAACATCAAGGAAACTGAAATACAATACTCGAGTATTTAAAAATCCATTCCAGTACAACAACACTGAATGGAGGAATCCAAGAAAATAACCGGAGACAAAACACAGTATCACACTTGCCCATCATCTTCATGCCGACCGGTACCCACTGTCCGCTCTCCTGGAACTCGAAATACATGAAACGTATTTCCCCATAAAGGGGTTAGCCGTCGAATAGCTAGTGCAAGTATAACAAGATGAAACATAATACTCCTCGACAATAAAGTAAATGTAATCCGTCAATTCATCAATATCCGTCAATTCATCAATTTAAGACTAGTATTAGGAATGACTAAAATCTCAAGACGTATGTGAATGCCGTAGAAACGGTTCGTTCATATCATACGCCGTTACATGTAGGAATGCCGTCAAAACGGTTCGCTCATTACATGCCAACATTATAACATATGAATGCCGTAAAAACGGTTCTTTAATATCAACCATGGAATCGCACTGCAGGCTACGAAACCCTCATAGACCATAGGCGTCCCGGAGTGGCTAGAAATAATCATACCATCAATATTTCATACTTTCAAAGTCGAGAACGCAATCATAAATGTATACTTGCCTTTGATACATCGAGAAATCGAACGGAGGAAAGGTATGAGTTCGAGGTCCGAGAACGCGCTCCGGCACCTAAACGATTCGCAAGGAATATGACAATTAATTATCCATACTCAAATTACACGAAGAGACTCCAAACTCGTCTACGATTCAAGAAAATATACGAGTGGATAACTAAAGGTTGGGAAATCGCCCAAACTCTCACAAGTCCGAAAACGGCACAATCTAACCCATAAAATCGGAAGAAAACACTCATACGGTATAGATATATATCAAAATCTCAAGATTCTCAAGCTTCAATCGGACAAAACGGACGAATCTACGAAAACCCCCAAAATCCAACACAAAATTCAAAGTGTTCTTGAATAATCTTTCAATAATCCGGTGAATACTCAAACATGTCCATAATCACGCATATATCACACCATACACCATGATTTAATCATCCAAAACGTCAATACCCACACAAAATCGAGAAGTCAAGATGTCGAAGAAATTACCTCTTGAATATCCAAGCTCTATGATCCAAGGAACACGCGTTAGATCGATTATCCGGGCTTCCCGATCGAAAGGAGATGAAGAAAATCAAACACTCAAATGATTTGTGAAGGAAATCCCTCCCTCAAGCTCTCTCTCTCGGTTGTAGGTGAAGAAATGGGGAAGAAATGAGGTGAAATGCTCAAAAAAAACAATTATAGGGGTTGACTACCCTGCCGGACACGGCCCGTGCCGATCGGCACGGTCGTGGCGCGCAATGGCCGACAGGGACTCTACCGTGTCCCGCTTGACACGGTCGCGGCGCGAGGGCTCGCCGATAGTGACCCGTCCGAAGCGCCGATTCGGCATGACTCGGCCGTGTCTGGAACACGGTCGGGCGTCTGGCGATCGGTTACGGCTTATCCGGAAGAGTTCGACTCGGCCGTGCGACGACACGGTCGGGTCTGTGGCGTAAACTTCGGCATTTCTGGACGAGTACGACACGGGCCGTGTCGGACGACACGGCCGAGTTCGGTCGGCAGTGATCGGCCAATAACTGAGAAATGAGCGGGGGAGCTAAAACGACCATAACTCTCTCGTCCGGACTCCGATTGACTCACCGTTTGAACCATTGGAAAGCTAACTCGATGATCTATAATATTGCAAAGAATAAGAATTTTTAGAGTTTCCAAGAATTTATGGTGATTTAACAAAGTCGAACTCATACGTGGAAAAGTCGCTAAAGAACACGGAATTCAACAGAACGATACCGAAACGAACTCGGATGACAAAAAAAGTGTAGAATTAATCATTCTCAGGATGACGAAACGGTCCCAAGCAAGTCGTCAAAATAGACTTCCGCCAAAAATAGAAAATTTCCGGGGATCAAAATTACGGGTATTACATTCTACCCTCCTTAAAAGAAGTTTCGTCCCGAAACTTAAAACAGGTAGGGAGAAGAAATATTTCACCAGGAAAAACTCAACGAGATGCACAAGAACCGAAACTTACGCCCAAACGGCGAATCATCAATATAGAACACCACAATACATTACCCGAAGGCAAACCAAACCAATGCCGAAAAGATACGAATTCACAATGCCCGAAGGCTCCAACGGAAATACCGATACATAACAATGGCTCGAAAGCCGAATGTACCCCAAAGTCAGAAATCATCACAATACAGATCTCAAAGAAGCAAACTCGATCGGCCGGACATACCCTCGGCGTATGAACAACGATCGCAAATCGTCGGACATATCCAATACAACATGGACTACGAACGATCAATCAATAAAGCTCAAGAGGGACATCACAGTACGCCCGATCCGGAAATGTGTCCGTGCACATGTCCACCCCATATACGGAATCCAGAATATACGTGTGACAATGTACCTAATTAGCCTCAAGAACTACGTCTCGTGTGCACGGTCCAATGCGGAAATATCCACGCATGACCATCGAGTGCCTGGCTAAAAATCCTACACATAACCAATCGGCACGCAGACATGATTCCGGATATGCCACGATACAACATGACAACGAAACTCAAGGGATAAAACATCCAATATGGATCATACGACTCACCAAGTGAACGATGACACACGAATAATGAAAGATCGACACGACCAACGATATTCAAAACAACCATCCTGGGATCAAAATTTTCTAAGGACCGATTAACACGAGCAACGATCACAACACAACAGTTCGGGAAATCCTCAACCTTCAACGATCACAAAATTACCGAGTTCACAAGAATAATAGTGTGCTCCCTTGAATCGGTCAACACGACAAAAATAATTCAACGGATGGGAATTATCGTTGATAATCCCAATTCAATACTTCGATTACCGTAGAATGGCCAATCGATAACAATTATACAACAGATGGGAATTATTTTTTTGACAACGGGTGGAAATTATCTTTGATAATCCCAATTCAATATAACGATTACCGTTAGAGCGGACAATCGATAATAATTATACAACGGATGGGAATTATCTTTGATAATCCCAATTCAATATATATCGATAACCTTCAGAACGGTTAACCGATAACAATTGTACAACGGATGTCTCGGCACCTTTAATCGGTTACCGATAACGAAGATGATAATCGAATACGTCGATGCCTTCAATCGGCCAAAACGACATCAATAGAAAAACACTGATATCAATAACGACGATTCACAAAAATATTTTGATGGAACATCAATCAATAACAACAATCGATATGTCGATACCGCGAACCGGCTATCGACAACAATATTACCAACAAGTACCGCAATGCCTTGGATCGGTCATTTACGAACAACAATAATATTTGGCATAATTTCTCAAGGGTATCGTATCAAACAATCCTCGATATCAACAAAATCATAAAGAGACCAAGTCTCGAAATGATACACGCATTCATACACATACATGATAACATTAATCTCATTGACCAAAGACAAGTATAAAACTTGCCTCGATATCAATACAACGTCGTTACCAATTCAGTTGATTTCGTCTTACGAATTCCCGCCTCACCAAGTTAATCTACGAACCCTTCAACCTTAACCGCAACACAACAGTCATAATTCACGATCAAACATCATACCTTATCGTAAACGAAGGATTGATAATCAACCGTTCGATGACGACCAATATCAATACCACCAAACCACGAACTCAATCGCTTTACCATATCTCGACTAATCACGACGAACAATCCACTCGCATACACTTACAAATCCTCGTCCACAATACGAGTGAAATATGATGATCATATCGAACCAATTCGGACCAATAATAAGGGTTTAAATGTTCCAAACTCAATTCTTAAATACGAATTGACAAGGTTCCCTTCTCGTAAATCCATCGTTAAAATTTACTTATGACCGTCATCAATTCGAATCATCCGACTGGTTCAAAACAATAGATAATCATATTAAAAAGGTTATCAAACAATCCAATCATTCGATTTGAATATTTGCTCCATACGTATGGGCTTCCAAATTCAGAGATGAATAATAGTCTCATCAAACTCATAATCACATTCGTATTCCTATACGAATATTATTTCCAACACATAGTTTAGCTCTAGATATGAATATTCCATATTCATTTTCAAAACATCAACACTTCTAAAAAAAAATTCATCACCTCGTATAATTCAAGAGTTCTTCAAGAACATGAAATATCCGAAATCACGTCGTAACAACATATCCGAGGTATATATCTCCATGTTACCATTTTCTTCATCATGTCATTCATACAATCTCAAGAATCGCAACAAAACCCTTATCACCATATGAAGAAGATCTCAATGATCATCTCAACATCCGAAATCTCTTATTACAATTCCAATAAATCTCGTATAACATTATCACATGATACCATAATTGTAACACCCCAGATCCTCCTGGGAATATTACACGCCGTAAACCCTTCTCACAAGGATTTACCAGGCTAAGCACAATTTCCACGTCATTCCAAAAATGCCAAAAAGACCGATGACGGTAATATTTTTCAAATACTAAAAAAAATCATTTTCCAAATACCGTCAAAACGATCAAGATTAAAATGCCAAAAACTCAGTTTATTGAATCGGTTTTACAAAATAAAATTTCAGTTGGCAAAATACCAAAATCCATTTCAAAAATACTCACGCAGCGGATAAAAGTACAGTCCAATTTATACATTTTCATTGAAATAAGACGAACATCAAAATACACGATTCCCAACATACTCCCTCCCAAGTAGTAATCCAAAAAGAAAAAAAATGAGCCACTATTAAAGGGATACGAGGATTACCTTGTATGGACGAACCACGAAGAAAGAATAATTGAACTCCATTCCAAGAATCATTAAATCATCATAGTCATCATATGGCCTCAAGAACATCAAGATCTCTATGATTCCATAATCATAATCAACATATTCAAAGCATATCATTATCTTCCTTCAACATAAACCTCATAGAATATGGATAACACAAGAAATCACTTCAAGAATCAACAATAGTTCCATAACCAAGCTCTAATTCCATGATCCCAAGCTCACAATCATGTTAAAAGTGTTTAGAACACTCTTAAAGGTGAAGAGGGACGAGTTTTGGAGAGAAATATCTCAAAGGATCGTGAGAGAAATGAAAGGCAACACTTCAATATATAAATTGCACTCTCATTACGACGTAAGTGTCCTTTCTTAACGACGTAACAACTTTAACGTCGTAATCCAATATCCATAACGCACGTAACCAACTCACTGTCTCATTCCTGCGATCCATTACGTACGTAACCCATACCATATAACGTACGTAATATACCAGTTGACTTGCTACAGTACCATGGTTGTGTTACGTACGTAACACGTCCTGTATAACGTACGTAACCATGCCAATCTTACGTACGTAATCTCACCTTATTAACGTACGTAATAATTCCATACTTAGCCAATTTCAACAATTCCTGTCCAAAGTCATGACATACCAAATACGAGCATACGGCAAAATCAATACATATACTCAATTCAATAACATTGTCATACGTTCACAACGTCCTCGAGCATAATTAACCATCCACGATATCCAATATATAAACGAAAAAAAAAATATATCCGAAAAATCGGGGTATTACACTCTACCCCCCTTAAAAATAAGTTTCGTCCTCGAAACTTACAATCACTCGTACAAACAACATTTCAACGGGAATTCAATTTCACCAAGAATTATCGAATAATTCGAACAACATACTTACAAGTCTGCGAAGTCGAAGATCTCCCGTGATACTAGCATGCGACTCCTAAACAAAGTCTCAACATAATATCGATACACACCATTATCGCCATTAGCAACTTAACAAAATCTCAAGGAAGAGTTCACGTCCGTGACCACGGCCACGATTCTTCCTACTTTCAGCCAACAATTCTGAAAGGCACACACGTGCGTAAGTATAATCCGAATCGCACATTCTCGAAGTGACCAATTCCCAAGAATACCAAGCTATAAACGAAACGATTAAGAAAAATACGAGAAGAGTGAGAGGACTTACAAGTACAGTCGCCTTGTGATGATGGCGAGTAGTGATCTGTGTGGGCAAATGCCGCTCAATCGACCCAAAAGACCGACAACCTAGGTATCCATAAACCTAAGCTCACGATACCATATTACGTAACACCCCCAAGTTATTCGGGGTATATTACGGTATTGTGAGCCCCGCCGTGGGACCCACAAGGCTAAACATACGCGGAACTATAAACTTGACCGAGAAGGTCTACATACAATGGAAAGAAAGACGATACAAATGGTATTCAAAACCATAACCAATGAAACCATATACATCACTGCACAAATCAATACCTCGGCAACACAGGCCGGAACATCAAGGAAACTGAAATACAATACTCGAGTATTTAAAAATCCATTCCAGTACAACAACACTGAATGGAGGAATCCAAGAAAATAACCGGAGACAAAACACAGTATCACACTTGCCCATCATCTTCATGCCGACCAGGTACCCACCTGTCCGCTCTCCTGGAACCTGAAATACATGAAACGTATTTCCCCCATAAAGGGGTTAGCCGTCGAATAGCTAGTGCAAGTATAACAATATGAAACATAATACTCCTCGACAATAAAGTAAATGTAATCCATCAATTCATCAATATCCGTCAATTCATCAATTTAAGACTAGTATTCCGGAATGACTAAAATCTCAAGACGTATGTGAATGCCATAGAAACGGTTCGTTCATATCATACGCCGTTACATGTAGGAATGTCGTCAAAACGGTTCGTTCATTACATGCCAACATTATTTCATATGAATGCCGTAGAAACGGTTCGTTCATATCAACCATGGAATCGCACCAGAGGCTACGAAACCCTCAGAGGACCATAGGCCCGTCCCGGAGTGGCTAGAAATAATCATACCATCAATATTTCATACTTTCAAAGTCGAGAACGTACAATCATAAATGTATACTTGCCTTTGAGACATCGAGAAATCGAACGGAGGAAAGGTATGAGTTCGGTAGGTCCGAGAACGCGCTTCCGGCACCTAAACGATTCGCAAGGAATATTACAATTAATTATCCATACTCAAATTACACGAAGAGACTCCCGAAACTCGTCTACGATTCAAGAAAATATACGAGTGGATAACTAAAGGTTGGGAAATCGCCCAAACTCTCACAAGTCCGAAAACGGCACAATCTAACCCGTAAAATCGGAAGAAAACACTCATAAGGTATAGATATATATCAAAATCTCAAGATTCTCAAGCTTCAATCGGACAAAACGGACGAATCTACGAAAACCCCCAAAATCCAACACAAAATTCAAAGTGTTCTTGAATAATCTTTCAATAATCCGGTGAATACTCAAACATGTCCATAATCACGCATATATCACACCATACACCATGATTTAATCATCCAAAACGTCAATACCCACACAAAATCGAGAAGTCAAGATGTCGAAGAAATTACCTCTTGAATATCCAAGCTCTATGATCCAAGGAACACGCGTTAGATCGATTATCCGGGCTTCCCGATCGAAAGGAGATGAAGAAAATCAAACACTCAAATGATTTGTGAAGGAAATCCCTCCCTCAAGCTCTCTCTCTCGGTTGTAGGTGAAGAAATGGGGAAGAAATGAGTGAAATGCTCAAAAAAACAATTATAGGGGTTGACTACCTGCCGGACACGGCCGTGCCGATCGGCACGGTCGTGGCCAGCAATCGGCCGACAGGACTCGGCCGTGTCTGCCCGCTTGACACGGTTGCGCGCGTAGGAACTGCCGATAGTGACCCGTCAAGCGGCGACTTCGGCATGACTTGGCCGTGTCTGGAACACGGTCGGGCGTCTGGCGATCGGTTACGCTTATCCGGAAGAGTTCGACTCGGCCGTGCCAGACGACACGGTCGGGTCCTGTGGCAGAAACTTCGGCATTTCCGGACGAATACGACACGGGCCGTGTCGGACAACACGGCCGAGTTCGGTCGGCAGTGATCGGCCAATAACTAAGAAATGAGCGGGGGAGCTAAAACGACCATAACTCTCTCGTCCGGACTCCGATTGACTCACCGTTTGAACCATTGGAAAGCTAACTCGATGATCTATAATATTGCAAAGATTAAGAATTTTTGGAGTTTCCAAGAATTTATGGTGATTTAACAAAGTCGAACTCATACGTGGAAAAGTCGCTAAAGAACACGGAATTCAACGAGCGATCAAAGAAGCGAACTTGGATGACAAAAAAAAGTGTAGAATTAATCATTCTCAGGATGACGAAACGGTCCCAAGCAAGTCGTCAAAATAGACTTCCGCCAAAAATAGAAAATTTTCGGGGATCAAAATTACGGGTATTACAGTCGCGAGAAACAAATTCGGCATAAGACCATTCCACGGGTTAAAGTGCAATGGTCGAGACATGGAGTCGAGGAGGCGACTTGGGAAACGGAAGAGAAGATGCGTTCGGAGTACCCCGAACTTTTTATTTCTTAAGTTTCGGGACGAAACTTCTTTTTAGAGGGGGAGAATGTAATACCCGTACTTTTATTGACTGTTTGACCTTGCCGTTTTTCTTATTTCGTCGCTCTGTAAACTCTTGGTGATGTTGTCGATATTGTTATAGAGTTTTGTATCTTGTTTGGATCACAATCGTGTTGTTTAGACCTTGCGGAAGTGTTCTGGGTCAGAGAAATAGCGCATGCTAGGCCTAGGCTAACGCACGCTAATTCTGCTTGAGTAGCGCACGCTAGCTTTGAGCCGTAGCGCGCGCTAAGGGACCAGTCAGGTCAGGACCAGTAACTCATACTGCTTTCTGGACTGGCAGTTAATGCGTGCTAGGAGTTCGTTAACGGATGCTATTCGTGATCAGTAGCGCGCGCTAACATCCGTCAGTAGCGCACGCTAACGGGCGGGTTGGCAGAGGCAGTGAGGTTATCAGGTTTTCTGGACTATCAAGTAACGTACGCTAATCTTCGGATAGCGCACGCTATAAGAGTTGCGTAGCGCACGCTAAGACTCAAGCAGGGCAGAGGACAGTAGGTTTTGGACTCCAATTTCTGAACACCATTTTTGGCTAGCGCACGCTAAGATAAGGCGATTAGCGCATGCTAACGGGGCCGGTAGAAACCATTGGACTACCCGGTGACCTCGCTAGCGTACGCTAATAATCGAGGCATAGCATGCGCTAGACTGGGCGAGTATATATTGGACAATTGACTTCCATTTCGTCATTTTTCATTCTCTTCACTCATTTTCGATGGGAGAAGCTCGGGAGAGGCGATTTTGGGCGATTGGAAACGATCCATCTTCAAACATCAACATCTTTGGTTGGAGAACAAGGATTACGCAACATCTAATCCATTTTATCGTCCAAATCAAGGTAAAAATCCTTAGAACCCTATTTTTTTGGGAATTTTGGGGTTTTTCCTAGATTCGTCCGATTTATCCATTTTGAAGCTTCAGAACCTTGAGATTATGATGTATCTATCCAGTATACATGATTTTCCTATGATTTTACGGATTAGTTTATGCCGTGTTCGGACTTGTGAGGGTTTGAGTGATTTTTCAAACTCTAGTTGTTTAACCTTGTATTTTTGTGATTTGTAGACGGGTTTCGGGAGTTTCTTCGTGAATTATGAGTATGGATTATTGATTATCATATCCCTTACGAATCGTTTAGGTTCCGGAAGCGCGTTCTTGGACCTACCGAACTCATACTCATTTCCGTTCAATTTCTCGATGTCTCAAAGGCAAGTATATATTTATGATTATACGTTTTCGACTTTGAAAATAAGATATATGAATGGTATGATCGTTTATATCCACTCTGGGGCGGGCCGACAGATCCCCTGAGGGTTTCGTAGCCTTTGGTGCGATTCCACGGATAATTTGGGTTAACCACTCTGGGGCGGGCCGACGGGTCCCCTGAGGGTTCCGTAATCTCTGGTGTGGTTCCACGGTTGATCATGTATGTATTGATGTGATGTTATGAGATTTAGTTATTCCGGAATACTAGTCTTGAATTGATGAATTGACGGTTACCTTTACTTTATTGTCGAGGAGTATTGTGTTTCATACTTGATATACTTGCACTAGCTATTCGACGGCTAACCCCTTTATGGGGGAAATACTTTTTGTGTATTTCAGGTTCCAGGAGAGCGGATAGGCAGGTATCGGGTCGGCATGAAGATGATGGGCAAGCGTGATACTGTGTCTTATCTCCGGTTATGTTTTGTGTTTCTCCATTCAGTGTTGTTGTACTGGAATGGTTATTGAATACTCGAGTATTGTTTGTTTTCAGTCTTCCTTGATGTTCCGGCCTGTGTTGCCGAGGTTTTGAATCTGTGCTGTGATGTATTTGGATACATTGGACATGGTTTGAATACCCTTTGTATCGTATTTCATTTCATTGTATTTGGATCTTCTCGGTCAAGTTTTATAGTTCCGCGTATGATTAGCCTTGTGGGTCCCACGGTGGGGTTCACGACGCTGTAATATACCCTGAATAACTTGTGGGTGTGACACTCTGACGATTAATCAACCATTCTTAGTGATTTTCGTATACATTTTTAGAAACCAGGCTTTCGATATATCTTTACGACGCTCTTTTTCTTTTTCTAATGCATCTTCGGAGTAATAACTGCTTTGAATAAGACACCGTTATCTACAAATAAATTTTGATGTGAAAATACAGAGCCAGTGGGCTCATCATCATCATTGAATAGTAAAAATAAAGGATCTGTAGGGCCCCAAATGAATTGGCTTATTCGTACTCAAGAATATGCTACGGGATTAAAACATAAATAATATAGATACGAGTTCAACATTCCTAAGAATCGGAGTAAAGAATTTAGCCGGATATAGTGGCTAGAAAATACATAGAATTATTCATAAATAATAAGAAAAATAAAATCGATGAAGTAGATCTAATTTCCTTCTCTCTCCGGTTGCGATGATGCTCCTCCGTCCGTCTTGGTGCTGCCCTTTTCACTTGTGTTGGCTCGATGGTGGGAGATGTGTTGTCCATTTAACTTCTTCAATTTATTACTAATGAGCTAGTAATAAAGCAAATGGTTGAGTTATGCTCTGCTCTTTTGGACTGAATGAATCTGGCCCAATCAATTGAATTGAATCGAATCGAATCGAATGGATTCGAATGAATCGAACTAAATTGAATGGACTGACTGAATCGAATCGAATCGAACTAAAATATATATTAAGAGTAAATAATAATAATAATAATGGTAAATAATAATAATAATAATAATAATAATAGTAATCAACAACAACAATAGTAATATTATTAGTAATAATAACAATAATAATTAAGATTAATAATAATAATAATAATAATAATAATAATAATAATAATAAGAAGAAGAAGAAGAAGAAGAAGAACTGAACTAAACTGAATGGACTCGAATCAATCAATCAATCGAATCAATCGAATGGACTGAATCGAATGGACTGAATCGAATCGAATCGAATCAAAATCAAAAATAAGTCTAAAAGAACAGGGCCTTATTGATTTAGATGCATGAACCTTGAGTCAAACTAGAAGGTAGTGACTAGTAATAAAGCAAATGGTTGAGTTATTGGTTTAGATGCATGCACCTTGAGTCGAACTAGAAGGTAGTGACGTATGTTGGACAACAGTGCGCTCATCACATAAGGGATCGCATGAACCTTGAATAGACATGTCCCGGACAATATTGTGTTCGTGACAATAAAGAGAAGCTGAACCTCGAGTCGAGATCATGATGAAATATGTGTAATGAAGTATCATGGACCATAGAGGTTCATTTATAGAAGAACTAGGGAACTGGAAAGATTCTGTATGGATAGTATAAAAAAGTAAATGCAACCACTTTTAGACAGAAAATCAAAGAAAAGTCCAAGGAAATACTAGGTGCAGTAGAGTAGCTGTAGGTACAGTAGTATTTCTTCAAGGGTATTGTTATTAACACACATACATTTAATTTGTTACAAGTTTTATTTTATTAACAATTTTATTAAGACACATACAACCTTTCTATTTTGATTTTGTTTGTTATCTTTTTTTTTTGCATTCTTTATTTCTTAAGAAATTAAATTTATTTGTTCTTTTTTCTTTGAATTTATATTTTGCTTTATTATTATCAAAATTAATAATTTATATTATTTATTTATTTTTATTTATATTATTTATGATTAAAAATAACTACGGCATAATATAATAAATAATAAATACGAAAAATATGATCAATATTGGTAAATAAACTATTCAATTACATTATCTGGTCATCAAATTTAAAATTAGTTATTGCATTAGATAATAATATATTATCATAAAAATAATATATATATTATTTGTATAGATGACTATGTAACTATTTTTTGAGATAATAATATATTGTACAGGAAAATTATAGTCATAATAATACGTTCACAAAGAAATAAAAATAAATATATATGTGTTGCATTTAAATGTAACACACTTGAAGAATTTAGTAGTATTTATTTTATTAACAATTTTTAATATTGTTGTTGCCTTAACCTTGTTATCTATTTTATTTTGTTGTTATTGTTAGGTGTCAAAACGAAATAAAAATATTGTTGGATCTTCTGGAGGTATTATGTCTGGATCTTTTGAAGTAAGTATAATTAATAGAGTAATTATATTTCTAATTTGGATTTACAATGCTTTAACTCTTGCTTGTTAAACTAACGTTTTAACTAACCGAAGCATACTCCTCACAATGTCAGGAAACCAAGATTCATAAGTAATGGGAACACAAAAACTAAACACAGTTATTGAAATCCCAATTTTACCAAATGCATGTGGTTTTTATCACTTATTTTTCTTTTCGATGCATGTATTTTAATCCTACTTTTTTATCTCTTATTTTTATTAATTACCAACCTATATAAGCATCAGAAATGTGTCATAAAATCTCATTTAAGTTTTGTCCTCATAAGCATAATCAAATTAATTCATTTTGCAGGTTAATCCATATAAAATCTCAATTAAGTTTTGTCCTCATAAGCATAATCAAATTAATTCATTTTGCAGGCTAATCCAGATGTCCCCGATTGTGCTGATGCAGAACAGTCTCATAGACTACAGGTGATTTTATTTGCAATTATAGTGTACATAGTTAATAGAGAAATAAAAAAATGCATAAAAGAAAAGATAAAAATAAGAAATTAGAGAAGCCACCAATATGACTCATGGTTTTGAATATTAAGTAAAATCTATTTTGTTATTATGATTGAATGAATTGATTGCAAAATGATCTGATCTTATATATAAGGCTTAAGCATTTCGGTTCCTGGGAGCACATGTGTGTTTTTTCCCTTTTTTCCCACTTATGTGATTGTTTATTTAAAGACAATTAAGGGAATAAGTCATATTTGACCATTCATTTGACTTTTATCAACAACTTACTATTTCTATAGCTTTGAATGGTATGACACCATGTGGTTAGAGTATTGAAATCTATGTTTTCTATTTGACTGCTAAATTCCCAGCCTTAACCTTATATTCTATTTTGCATGTTGTTGTTAGATGTTCGAAAGAAACAAACTTCTTGATATTGTGGATCTTCTAAAGCAAGTATAATTTATAGAATATTTCAAACTTGTATAATTAATATGTAACCTTGTTCATCAAGATTAATTGTGGTGACATTGGGTGATATACACTTCCATTTTGCATGTTGCTGTTAGATGTTCGAAAGAAACAAACTTCTTCATATTTTGGAAATTTTACCCATCGACTCACAACGAAATAAATCTCCGGCAACGGCGCCAAATACTTGATGAACAAATTAAATACTCGCAAGTGTACGAATCGCTTTTGTAAGAACCGACAAGTAACTCCGAGGTCAATCTCACAAGGAGTTGGAAATGGTTTGAAGTTTGATAATGTTCGGTAAATAGTCGAATAAACAAAAGTAAAGTAAAGTAAAATACACCAAAGATTTGATAGGATAACAATCACAACACGAAAAATTAAAATAAACGAAACGTTAATAACACCGAATTGAAGGTTGGATGATTGAGAGATTACAATTATGAGAATGATATGGGAGTTTAGAATCACCGACGCATACGTAATCAATTATTAGTTCCGATACACAAAGAATTAAGGTTTGGAATTATCGATTGCCCACGATTAAAAGAAATCCGTTTGATGGCGGTAATCCTAAAAATCACGATTGTACTTATCGAAAATAAGAGATACTCCTTTGATGGGGACGAATCTCTACTAACAATCGACTAGCTAATACCTTTGATGGGGTAATTCGCTAAAAGATCGCGGAAAAAGGTTTACAACATTCACAATCACTTCTATCGGGTCGTTTGATGGCGAACACCGACAAAAACCCTCGATTTTATAATAATAACAACTATGAAATAGGTTTGATGATCTAAATCAAAAGTTCTTATGCGAAGAACACACAAGGAGGAACAATCCCAAACTTTACCCGGAAAAATAATAGGAACTAACAATCGATAACATGTGTGTGGCCCAATCTAAAAACCCATATGAAATGATTAGCTACTCATGATTATTTCAACAATAATAATGGAAATTGTAAAACAATACATGGTAGAAACTTCCCTTGTAAAAGCCGAAATTGAATTCCCGATGAAGGTTTGATGATCTTCCTTCAAGAACTCACAACAAAATGATACAAGGATATTTTATTCACTCACAAATGTATTTTTCTTCAAGATAAGCATACAAAGAAGGTGATGAAAAATCTCTCTTTTCTCCCTATTTTGGTGTTTCTCTCCCTAATCTTTTGTTTTTCCACACAATATCTCTTACAAAATCAGAATATCCATCCTAAGGGTCTCCAACACCTTTTTATAAAGCCAAAAGTGCCAAAATAATCCATCCAAATCGTGTAAAATGTCAAAAAAAAATGGACTTGCACCGAAAAGTGACACGGTCCGTGTCAGGTGACACGGACGTGTCGAACTATCGTGGAAAATGCAAAAGTGTTCTGTCCATCAGACTCGGTCGTGTCCTGTGACACGGCCGTGTCATACTGCGCTAGAAATGCAGATTCAACTGGATCGTGACTCGGCCGTGTCCTATGACACGGCCATGTTGTACTCTTCCGGAATGTGGAAATCTCACTGGAACGAGACCCGGCCGTGTCCTGTGACACGGTCGAGTTGCCTGACGCGGCCCGGGTCGTTTCTTCTTGTTTTGATTCCGGTTTTTGGTCTTCTTCGGCTTGATCCTTCGTTCTTGTATCAATACACCTCGGAATTTAGCGTATGATATACCGTTTCGAAGCTAATTTCACGAGGAATTTATATCAAAGGAGAACACATCTCAATTCGGAGTGATAATTCTGGAATTTAGAAAATACGACCGATGTTGCTTCAATCTTTTATCGTTTTAGTCCCCGTTTTAGCTCTTGATCGTCATAAACTCCAATATTGGCTATGAAAGCGCATATTTCACCACAATCTTCGCTTGGCTACCTATAAATTAAAAACACAACATACCACGCATAAAAGAGAACAAAAATTCTAAAAAAAGCAAACAAAAACACGACTAAATAGAATAGAATGAGTCGATCAAGAATCGACTCATCAAGTTGGAAATTAAATACTCGCGAGTGTATTTATCCGAGAAAATATGGAGGTGGTAAATTATGATATACTCTATAATAAGAACATTTGCGAGTTGTACATATAACTTGATGAACAAATTAAATACTCGCAAGTGTACGAATCGCTTTTGTAGGAAGCGGCAAGTAACTCCGAGTTCGATCTCACAAGGAGTTGGAAACAGTTTGAAGTTTGATAATGTTCGGCAAATAGTCGAATAAACAACAGTAAAGTAAAGTAAAATACACCAAAGATTTGATAGGATAACAATCGCAACGTGAAAAATTAAAATAAACGAAACGTTAATAACACCGAATTGAAGGTTGGATAATTGAGAGATTACAATTATGAGAATGATATGGGAGTTTAGAATCACCGACACACATGTTATCGATTGTTAGTTCCTATTATTTTTTCGGGTAAAGTTTGGGATTGTTCCTCCTTGTGTGTTCTTCACATAAGAACTTTTGATTTAGATCATCAAATCTATTTCATAGTTGTTGCTTCACAGTCCAGACCGCACATGGGCCGTGTCACAGGACACGGTCGGGTCTGCTGTCCAGAGAGTTTTTGCATTTTTTGGGACACTTGGACACGGTCGGGTCACTTTTCAGTGCAAAGTCCATTTGTTTAACATTTTACACGGTTTGAATGGAATCTCTTGGCATTTTGACTTGATAAAAGGTCTTGGACCAGACTTTTAGAGAATATTCTGATTTTGAAAGAGATATTGTGTGGAAAAACAGAAGATTATGGAGAGAAACACCAAAATAGGAAGAAAAGAGAGATTTTTCATCACCTTCTTTGTATGCTTATCTTGAATAAAAATACTTTTGTGAGTGAATAAAATATCCTTGTATCAATTTAATCAGCGAAGTTGGACCAGACTGCAGTCAAGAAGAAAAGTCAAGTCATCTGAATTCTGACCATCAGATCAGTCAAGTTCAATCAGGTCAGAAGACTTCAGACAAGGCGGCACATCCGAGAAGTCGACATCAGAGAAGGTTGACTGCACATCAGATAGGTTGACCACAGAGAGATCAGTTTAGTGATCAGCCAAGTACTCCAGTCTACGTCGGCATGCGTTGAATAGTCAATATTTACGGAAAGTCACATGCGGGCGATTAGAGACAGATCGAAGAGATTCCCAGAAAGGAAATGAATTAAGTAATTCATCCAGACCCACCACTGGAGACTTTAATCTAATTATATTCAAAAGATTCGGCACCATCACATGGAAGTCTTCACAACGGTCGTAATTGGATTAAAATATGGGAATCCAGCCTTGCACGTTCAGAAAGAAAAACAAAGAGTCTACTTCTCCAACGGACGGATTTGTTACAGATTTGCAACGGCTATGAAGAAATGCTCAAAGGATCAACACCTATATAAATCCGAAGATTTGAAGTTGAACAGTACGATGCGAAAAACACTTATAAGCAATCAAAGCGAACAATAGCATCGTGAAAGAGCAAGAGTTCAAAAGTTCTTATTTGAAGAAGTTCTTAGTTGGAGAAGACAATCACTCGTGTCTTTAAAACATGAGTTCGGGGTACTTCACTGGTTGAAGTTCAAGTGACTGTAAAGGCATCCAATGATCATAGATCAAGAGGTGCAAGGCAGTCAAAGGGAGTTGCA
Organism: Orobanche coerulescens; assembly: GCA_033398695.1. Classification (NCBI taxonomy): domain Eukaryota; kingdom Viridiplantae; phylum Streptophyta; class Magnoliopsida; order Lamiales; family Orobanchaceae; genus Orobanche; species Orobanche coerulescens. The sequence goes on from CM065804.1 coordinate 219,045,251, forward strand.
ACGGCAAGGAATTCCACCGATTGGAAGCTGTTGTAATTGGTTGAATCACTGTAATATTTATCACTGGCTGAGAATTATAGTGAATTCGTCTCCAACTGGTTTGGAGAAATGAGGATTAGTAGAGGATTACCCCACCTTTGAGACCACTATAACTGCCTGCATGTTTTACTGCTTTCATCATCATACTTAACTGTTGCATTCATACTTAAGTGTTCCATTGATTATTTCCGTATTCGTCATCAGCTGACTTCCGCACTTACATGGACTACAGACAACTCTAAGTCTTCTGTACCATCAGCTAAGAAACTCATCCTTTGTGGAAAAAAGTTTCAATAAGTCTATTCACCCCCCTCCCCTCTAGACTTATTCCTGGACGACTTGTGACCTACAAGTGGTATCGGAGCAGAACTTCCATTCTCGGCTGAACTCACAAGAAATACTCGCAAATGTTGGACCAAAACGACTCATTCAATTTGTAGTTATGATATTCTTTGTAAAATTAAAAAGAATCGCTTTTAATAAGTGATGAACAAATTAAATACTATGTTTTTAATATGTACACTTGTATTTATTTGTACAAACATGATGAACATCCAAATTTTTAATATGTACACTTGTATTTATTTGTAAAACACAAGGAGTTTATTTAATATGTTTTGCATATTGCTGTTAGATGTTCGAAAGAAACAAACTTCAAGATATTGCTAAATCTTCTAAACCAAGTATAATTGATAGAGTATGTATATTTCTAATTTGGATTCACAATGACAAGAAATACAAGTACAAGACTCAAGAAATGGCAAGAACACAAAAGTTAAACACACAATCACTGAAAATATATGGAGTAATTATATTTTTGATTTGGATTTACGTGCTTTAACTCATACTTGTTAAACCAGCTCTTTACCTAACTTGAGTATACTCCTCACAATGTCGAGAAACAAAAATACAAACTCCCAAGAAACAGATGGTCCCTTGTTTGTCTTATTTTCATCCCTTATTTTTCTTTCTGATGCCTATCTTTTAATCCTATCTTTATATCCCTTATAAACATGAGAATAGTTGACAGGATGACATGAATAATGCATTGTGTAGATATGAGTGTAGATGTTGATGTTTGATATGTGGAACTTGTTCTTTGCCATATTCCTGACTTTACCATTAAGTATTATTTTCTTAACAAATTTTTTATTTTTTTTTTAACTTTATGCCCAAGAATCTGACAACTAAACCCATTAAGTAGGAAAAGTAAACAACAAAGAGCTGATTTGGAAGAACTAGCTATAGAAGAGAAGAAATCAAGTGGTGTTCATTTTGCATGTCATGAATCCAGATGCCAAAATGTTATTTGCCTCTGGAGCAAATAAGCCCAATTTGGATCATCCGAATGTTTCATATATTCTTCAAGTGGCTGTTACGAACAGTAACAGAGAAAGTCGGGGTCTATTTACAAGATTGGAAGGTAGAATATATGGCGGAACAGATAATTAAACTATATCAATAGAGGTGAAAGGCAATGAGGTGCAACTATATACTATATTTATTTGCATAATTTGATCCATCATCTTTTGTGTGTATAATAGTCTATTATTATATATGAAAAATCTTTTACTTCAATTGTATAAACTTTGTATTTCTTTCTAGGTTAATAATATATTGAAATTGTTCCATACCAAATTTCGAGACTATTGCCTTTTGATGCAAGGAGAGGCGGAGGGTATGAAGTTTGATTATGAAACTGGTATGATTCACAAAGGAATAAAGTATATGGAAAATAATTTAGTTGTTAAGTAAATTTTAATTCTTGAGTTTTCATCGCTTATTGCTATTCTAATTATCAAATGTCATAAATTTGCAGAATCAAAAAATATACAACATGGAGAATCTTCAAGAACATGTAATTGTGTATTTTCCGTCTTTGAAAATTATTTTTAATGATATATGACAAAAATATCTCAAATCTAAGCAAAAGAGGAAAAAATATAATAGTAGTAAAACGATACGGGGAACGAGTGATTTTGATAAAAAGATGTCAATGAGTGACACAATTGGATCCATAAAGAAAACCAACCTAACTCTCTATCACAAGTGGCATGAATGAGTATGAAAGATTCTCCGGAATTGAATCCTTTGAATAATAGAATAAATAATTTATATAACAGTTACAATGGATATCTTAAAAAAAATATTAATATTTTAGTAATAACAAAAGTCCAGATGATAAATTTATACTTCATGATGATGGCACATTTGGAGAAAAAATATTGACGCTAATGGAAAAATTGCAATTCAAACACTTTTTTGTAACTTGATTTTATATTACTATTGTAACACATTTATGTTACGCGTTATAAGAAAAGTATTATAACACATCTAAAGTAATATAAAATCAAGATAAGTGTTCAAATTAGAATTTTTACATTAACAACATTTTTCCACTAAATATCATAAAACATAAATTTATCATATAAACTTTTGTTATTATTAAAATATTTTAATAATAATTAATTTAAAATATTCATTATAACTATACTACCCGTGTTATATAAATTATTTATCCTATCATTCAAAAGATTCAAATTCAAAAAAAGTTCATACTCATTCATGACAATTGTGATAGAATTAAGTTTGGATTTCTTTGTGGATCTAAATGTATCACTCATTGACATCCTTTACCACTACTATTCATTTTCGGCATCATTTTACTAATATTATTTTTTTCCCTTTTTGCTTAAATTTGAGATATCTTCATTATATCTAATTAAAAATAATTTTCAAAGAGGAAAAATACACACTCAAAGATTCTCCATATTGTATATTTTTTAATCCTACAAATTTATTACATTTGAGAATAAGAATAGCAATAAACAGAAAAATAAAATATTAAAATTTACTTAACAACTAACATTATTTTCCATATATATTATCCCTCTGCGAATCAAACCAGTTTCATAATCAAAGTTCATACCCTCCGCTCCTCGTTGCATATATACTTTATTCCATACTCCCCACGGTTCGTTCAAATTTTCCCCAGTCTCTTCTAATCGATGGACTCCTGAATGAAGGAATGCGGTTCATTCAATAAATTCCTAAGTCCAAAAAACAAAACGGGTATCCCATAGTAATTATAGGAGGTCTTAATAAGGAGGTGTAAACAGCAGGCCCAATGGCACTTTTTGTGGAGGTTGGAGCGCAACCAAAATGGAATGGGTAATCAATTTCCATGAGTATTAATCTAATTTGAAAATATTACCTACACTTTACATAAATGACAATGTAAGGCACACTGTCCAAAATTTAATATTAAACCAAACAACCAATAAATTATCGTATTTTTAAATAAAAAAAAGCTTTGAACAGTTATATGCAAGGGCATAAATATAGCACAACTTATAACATCATTATTTATCTCAGTTTATATCAAAGTATTTATCGTAAATTTATATTAAATTGCTCAAATTTATTATTAATATTTAATATTAAAAAAATTGATAAGAACACATCTATCAATTTTTGGATGAAATATTATTGTGTTGGTATTGGCAAATAAATATTTTAAATAGATATTTATAGAATAATAATATACAAGTAAAAGAGAAGAAAAAAACATAAAAAAACTGAAATATAATTTTAAATATAAGTTTCAAATATTCTTTTTCGCAACAATTAAAAGGAAAAAAACATTTCTGCTCAGAAAACATGAAATATCTTCTCATGGATTTCACTTAAGAAATCTCTGAAGTCTGACATGTGAATTATTTTCATACATCATCACTGCAGAAACGTAGTATAATCTTCGAGAAATACAGAAAAGAAAATAATTTACATTGAAACTAACAGAATTAAATATTTTCCAAATGCTCTCATACAACAATCAGTTTATCCACTCATACAAATTCTCAGCATAGCGTATATTGCCCAAATATAGGCAGGAAATCATAGAGCAAAAAAAACAATTTTTTTTATAAAAACAGTAAATATGAATAATAATAATAATAATAATAATAATAATAATAATTATAATAATAATAATAATAATAATATTGTTATGACTAATAATCCGTTAAATGTAAATTAATTATTAAATACTGGAGATTAAGGAAGATGAGGAGATCAGAGTTTGGTAAGGGTTATCAGTCAAATGTATATTCAGAAACACGGACCAATTATAAAGTAGTCATCATATCTCCCCAATTAAAAAATAATATATTTTCATAATCCAAAATAAATAACAAAATTATCAAAAAAAAAATGAAAAAAAATAATGAAATAAAAATCATCAGAGACTTAAATACAATGAATCATGGACAATTTGCCTTTCATATTGTTGCAGTTTTTTTCTCATCAGATGATTTCAATTCCGCAACAAACACAAACTAATACAACAATAATATATATATATATATATTATGTGTGTGTGTGAGAGAGAGAGAGTGGTGGGGGGGGGGGGGATGGGGGAAATCGAAGGGGCAGATGAAGAAAAGGATGAAGCAAGTCAGCGGGAAGGGGTTCTCTATAGATGTATATATAACAAGAGACGATTGGGTAAAAATGGTGCAGAAACCCTAAATTGAGCAGCGGAGGTGATGATTTGTTTAATGGGCCATTGTTTCATAGCCTGGTTTAAAGCCCGTCTAAACGTGGGGCCTCCCATCTAATCATTTTTTGAGTTGTCTTTTACGACGCAGTTTTATGGATTTTAATCCGTAAAATATAGTTTTAAAACTAATAGTGGGAGTGGGTACGGTAAGGTGCGGGGCAGGATCCCTCACGCACGGAACACCGCCGCCGGCCCTCCCTTATCGCACAGTGACCATCTAGTGAGTGAAGAAGTCATGCACGGACAAAAAAAATTCGAACGTTGGGGAAGGGAATATGACCATCTAATCATTTTTTGAGTTGTCTTTTACGACGCAGTTTTATGGATTTTAATCCGTAAAATATAGTTTTAAAACTAATAGTGGGAGTGGGTACGGTAAGGTGCGGGGCAGGATCCCTCACGCACGGAACACCGCCGCCGGCCCTCCCTTATCGCACAGTGACCATCTAGTGAGTGAAGAAGTCATGCACGGACAAAAAAAATTCGAACGTTGGGGAAGGGAATATGACCGTTGGAGGTTCAAACGGTTCTTTTTTTTTCTAATTGTATATAATAGAGTGTTTGTGAAGGGTGAAAAGCAAAAAAAAAAAAAAAAAAACATACCGAGAGCAAAAAAAAAACATACCGAGAGCAAAAAAAAAAAATCATACCGAGAAACAAATATGGAACGTGGCAACAAAAATAGAGATCCTAGAAGAGGTGGTCGTGGATCGAGAGGTGGATCGAGAGGCGCAATTCGTCCTCGAATTCAATCACAACCCGGTCTCGAATCATCTTCTCAAGCACAACCTTACCACCCCCAAATGTACCCTCAATCTCCACCAATTTATTACTCCCAACAACCCCTCCCGCAAATTCCCACTAACTTCGACCCGTTTGAGCCGCACTATACCCAACAATCCCCACCGTCAATTCCTACTAACTTCAACCCATATGAGCCGCGCTATACCCAATAAAAAAGGCGTGAACGGGTTAGTGAACCGTTACCCATTCGTGATGATATCGATGATGATGAATATTTCGACAATGTTGACGTGGTACCAGAGACACAACAAATTGATGAAGAACAAGTCGAAGAGGTCGAAGAGGAGGAAGAGGTCGAAGAGGAGGAAGAGGTCGAAGAGGTCGAAGAGCAGGTTCAAAAGAAAAAAAAACAAGTAAGGTTTGGACGCCCAATGAGGAAGAGGCGTTAGCTAAGTCTTGGATTAAAATTTCAGTGGACAAAGAAGTTGGCGACCGTCAACCAAAGTTAGGATTTTGGAAGCGAGTTCTAAAGCATTTTAGAACGCTTGTCCCGAGAACCAAACGCACTCATCATCAATTGAACTCGAAATGGACTCCTATGCATACTTTGATCGCTGCGATCAACGGTTACTACACACAAGCGGTATATTTTTATATTTGTGATTTTTTAAGTTTTAAATACGTTATATATATATATATATATATTGTTTTATAAATATGTAGGTGCGCTTGAGAGATAATGGGTGCAACGATCTTCAAGTCCTTGAGAGAGTCAATCGTGGTTTTGAAAAAAAAAATTAGGAAAACTTTCTCGCATTCTAAAGCGTGGTACGTTCTCAAAGATCAACCAAAGTGGAAAGAACAACCGTTAGTTAGTCAGACTCAAGAATCCACGGGATCGAGCAAGAAAAGAAAGTCGCCGGAGTCAAGTAGCGCTCAAACACCAACAAGCGAGCCGCCAATAAACGTGGAAGATTTCGAGTGCGACTTACCGAACCTCAACGAGAACCCAACTCCATCACGTCAATCGAAAGGCAAAAAAAAGTCAAATTCTGAAGATTCAAGCCGAAGCTCGATGCGTGATACCCTTGCTAGTTACACGGCCGAAAAGAAAAATTTAATGCTTGCGCAGTTGGAGGTTCAAAAGAAAAAAGACAAAGAATATTTCAACTTTTTTAATGGGGAGGTCTACAATCGTGACATGGAGTTCGTTATGGAGCCGCACGATAATATCCCGGACCCGGAGTTTAAGCAATTCGTCATCACACGGAAACGCGGGATATGCGCCAAATACGGGTGGCCGTGTAGTTTGTAGGATTTAATGTTTTTAAGTTTAGTTTTAATGGAATTTTAGTTATTTTATGTTTTTTAAAAATATTATGTAATGTTTTTTTGAGTTTTAATGGAATTTTAGTTTTTTTATAATTTTATGCCCTGTTTGGTAACTTGAAATTCATTTGAAATTCAAGAATTGACCAAATTTAGTGTTTGGCAACTCTAATAAAATTTGAAATTGGATTTGTAGAATTCCATATAATTTTTAAACAGGCCCAAATATAAGAATTTGAAATACAATCCCAAAACTTGTCATTTCAAATGAAAAATATAGGCCTAAATGAAAAATAAAAGGCCAGCCGCCACTTTTTTTTTTTTGCTTTTTACTTTTCTTTTTGTTTCTTTTATATAATCATTTGTATTGTGTTTTATTTATATTGATTTTTTAATTTTGTTACTGTTTTTATTTTTTGTTTTTTTATTTAATAGTCATGCACTTTATTTAAATTATTTATTTAACTATTAATATTAGTATTATATTTTTATATGTTTTCGTCCATTTTTCTTACGTTTTTGTCTGTTTTTCTTATATTTTTTGCGTTTTCATACGTTTTTGTCTGTTTTTGTTACGTTTTTACCCGATTTCTAACGTTTTTTCAATTTACATACGCTTTTGTACGTTTTTATACGTTTTCGTCCGTTTTTATACGTTTTCATCCGTTTTCTTACATTTTCGTCCGTTTTTCTTACGTTTTTCCCGTTTTCATACGTTTCTGTCCGTTTTTTATAGTGTTTGCCCGTTTTCTGACGTTTTCATCTGTTTTTATACGTTTACGTCCGCTTTTCTTAAGTTGCTGTCCCTTTTTATCGGTTTTTTCAGTTTTTGTTCATTTTTCTGACGTTTTTGTCCGTTTTTCTTACGTTTTTTTCGTCTTCGCCTGTTTTCTTACACTTTCATCTGTTTTTATATGTTTTCGCCCGTGTTTCTTACGTTTTTGTCCGTTTTTATCCATTTTTATCCATTTTCTTACGTTTTCACCCGTTTTATTACTCTTTCATCTGTTTTATATGTTTTCACCTGTGTTTCTTACGTTTTTGTCCGTTTTTATCTGTTTTTGTCCATTTTCTTTTGTTTTCACCCGATTTCTTACTCCTTCATCTGTTTTTATGGTTTCCGCTCTGTTTTCTTACGTTTTTGTCCGTTTTTATCTGTTTTTATTCGTTTTTCTTACGTTTTTGTCCGTTTCTCTTATGTTTTTGTCCGTTTCTGTTACGTTTTTTCTATTTTCACCCGTTTTCGCTTGTTTTTCTTACGTTTTCGCCCATTTTCTTACGTTTTCATCCATTTTTATACGTTTTCATCCGTTTTTCTTAGATTTTTATACATACCAAAACGGGTAAAAACGGACAACAATGTATGAAAACAGAAAAAACATAAGAAAAACTGACAAAAATGTAAGAAAACGAACAAAAACATAAGAAAAACAGGCAAAAACGGATGAAAATGGAAAAAAACATAAGATAAACGGACAAAAACGTAAGAAAAATGAATAAAAACAGATAAAAACGAACAAAAACGTAAGAAAAACGAGCGGAAACCATAAAAACATATGAAAGAGTAAGAAAACGGGTGAAAAGGTAAGAAAATGGACAAAAACGGACAAAAACGTAAGAAACACAGGCGAAAACATATAAAAACAGATGAAAGCGTAAGAAAACGGGCGAAAACGTATAGAAACGGACGAAAACGTATAAAAACGGACAAAAACTTATGTAAACTGAAAAAACGTTAGAAAAACGGGCAAAAATGTAAGAAAAACAGACAAAACGTATGAAAATGGAAAAAAAACGTAAGAAAAATGGACAAAAACGTATGTAAATGGAAAAAAACGTAAGAAAAACGGGCAAAAACGTAAGAAAAAACAGACAAAAGCGTATGAAAATAGAAAAAAAAATAAGAAAAACGGACAAAAACGTAAGAAAAACGGTCAAAAACGTGTAAAAATATAATACTAATAATAATAGTTAAATAAATAATTTAAAAAAAAAAATCAGGACTAAATTTGTAAAACTTAGCGAAACACAAAGACCATTTGTGCAAGAAATTCATGAATTTCCAAACAGGATGCTAGAAATTGAAATTCAGAATTTGAAATTCTTGTGTTCCCAAACAGTGGATTTGGATTTCAAATCTTGGATTTCAAATCATGGATTTGAAATTCTGGATTTGAAATGAAATCCATGTTTCCAAACGGCACCTTAATGGAATTTAAAAAAGAAAAAGGAAAAAAAAAGAAGTGAGTGAAGGGTGAGTGGAGTGTTGTCTCTAAAAATATGAGTGAGTGATGAAAAAAGTGGGGAATGATGTGGCGTAAGGAGATTGGTTGGGAGTGAGTGATGAGAGAGAGTGAGTGAACCACTCCCTCCCCCCTAATAAATTAGTAGGGAATGATAAATCATAAACAGTTAGAAGATCCGATAAAATTAAAATTATAAAATGAGGGGACAAAAATAATATTCTGTGACGAAACTGATCGAAAATATAATATCTAAGCGAAACGGGTCGAAAACGTCGTCATGTGGCAAAACGAGTCGAAAATCTCGTCCTGTGGCGAAACGGGTCGAAAATGATTGAAAGGAAAATGACGTCTCAAAGCAAAAACGATTGAAAATAACGTCTCAATACGAAATGAGTTTAAAATGACATTCCCAATCGAAAGCAATCGAAAACGACGTGTGGAGACGAAACCGATCCAAGATATCATTACGATTTGAAAATGTCATAATGGAACATAATGAGTAGATAATAATTCCCTAACAAACTTAAACAATCAACTTCACACCTATATTGGACCATTTGATTCGATTCGGCAATGAAATTTGTATAATTATCTTGTCCAATTTTCCAATCCTTTTTAGAGTTCCAATCAAATATATGACTTCACAATTTTTGAACTTAATCTACTTAATCTTTAGAGTTAACTACATTTTTTTATCCTTGTGATTTGCAGGTTATTTCACTTTCAGTCCAATTTTTTAAAAAGTTTCGAGTTTGGTCCAAAAGTGAAACACTCATTTCAGTTTCACTCCGTTTTTACTAACACCGTTAGTTCGACTAGGTTATTAGGGTATTTTTGTCTTTTCATTAATAAATAAAATAAAATAATTTATATTTTTATTTATTTTATGAAAAATAATATTCTAGTTTTTATTTTTATTAAAACAATTTATAAATAATATCCAGAGTATATAAATTTTTTATTTCCAATTTTTAAATAAAAAATTACGATTTTTTAATATTAATTATATTCCAGAATTAAAAAAATACCTAAAATTCCGATTTTTTCTAATTTTCTAGATTTTCTAAAATAAAAAAATGAAGTTCTGATTTTTTTTCTTAAATTTTCCAGATTTTTTAGATTTTTTTATTTTTTAAACTTTTATATTTTTTTATTATTTTACGTCATATATTGACCAGCTAATAAACATATGTCACGTGTCATTTAACTACCAACTAAACACTTTGTTAGTACTTAACGGACAAAAATTAACAGAAATTCAAAAAAATCGAGTTTATATTTAGAATTCAAAAAAAACTGAAATATTATTTTTCATAAAATAAATAAAAAATCTGATCGATTATCTTCTCCAGTGAAGTTGAATTCAAGTAATCAATCTTTAATCTGTCTTTTTAGATTTTTAGATTTTAAAAAAAAAAACGTTTTTATGAAAAGTAACAAAAAAATTAAAAAATAAATAACTAGCAGTTTTTTTAATAAATAAAATAAAATAATTCAAATTTTTATTTATTTTATGGAAAATAATATTCTAGTTTTTAGTTTTTATTAATACAATATAAAATAAGATCTAGAGTTTTTAATTTTTTATTTCTGCTTTTTAAATAAAAAAATACTTAACTTTAATAATAATAATAATAATAATAATATAATAATAGAAAAAGAAAGAATGAAAGGAGGGTATTTTAGTCATTTTATGTTGTTTAGCCGGTCAAACTAACAGTCAACACCAAAATGGGCTAAAAATGAAACAGGTGTTTCACTTTTGGACCAAACCCGAAACTTTTTAAAAATTAGACTGAAAGTGAAATACCCGGCAAACCACAAGGACAAAAAATGTAGTTAACTCTAATCTTTATGAGCGCCTTTTTTTTTTTTGAAATCTTTATGAGTGTATCGCTTCAACTTTCCACGGCTAATAATTTTATATACGAGACATCATGGCCCGTGCGATGCACGGGCTTTATTCACCCTAAAGCACCGGTATTTTATTTTCGATAATATCGAATATCATATTTATATTACATATTATTTCAAGGTCCGAGCATTCACAATTTTTGTTTTTCGAGTGAAATTATTCTAAGTTAAAACATCATGTTTTTATATAACATATTTAATATCAAGTATGGCCTAGGCTGGGTTATTGACGGGTTAAAATGACTTGTACTCAAAATGTGCAACATATTTATCCATGATACTAACACCATAAAAAAAACACATGTGCATTTCTTAAGATGAATTATATCTCACTGAAGCAAAATATTTGTTCGTGTTTACAGAAATCAATACGAACTTTTTTTTAATTAGTAGCATCGTACTATCATATATAGCTTATTCGGTGGTGCATCCTAACTATATGAGGTTGATTTCAAACAATGAGTTCATATATAACATATTAAGATATCGAATTGATATCTATATAGTCAAGTTACCAAACATGTATGATCATCTAAAATGAATGATTTGTTGCCTTTTAACCAAACACTTATTACGCCTACGATGTTTGAATTAATTTTTATCACACATTTTTGCACTTTAAAATCCTTATGGCAAATATTATGATTTTTATTACATATTTCACTCGTACTCCTCAGTTGTTTATATTTTTTAGATGTAAAAAAAATAGCACTCTTAGTTGTTTATAGAGTATTTTTTTATGTACATAATGATATTTTGTGTCATGTGCATGTAATTCGTGGTATGTGTGTTCTCAAAACTGTATAACCTCAAATTTTTAAATTTGTAAATTTTTAAAATTAGTTAAAATCATCTTTATTTTTCTTGAATATAATCATTTTTTAATGTCTATCATCTTTGCATTGACTTCCATTTTGAATTGACAGACTTGAATTTACTATCCTTTAAAATTAGAGTTAACTACATTTTTATCCTTGTGGTTTGCGGGGTATTTCATTTTCAGTCCAAGTTTTGAAAAAGTTTTATGTTTGGTCCAAAAGTGAAAGGATAATTCCATGTTTACCCAATCTGAAAATCAAAATACCATATTTCCTCAAAACACAAATTTTTAGTGCATAAGTACATTGCCTCTAAAGAATCTCGTAAGGAAATATGAAATTATTATGTTCAAGTTGAGTATATATAGAATTGCCCCAAAAAATGAAATATCCATTTCGGATTTGATCCGAATTTCCTAACTCTGTTAGTTTGACTGTTAAATAAGAGGGTATTTTTATCCTTTCATATTATTTTCTTTAATTTTATTTTATCTATCAAAATTAATTACTTGTAAGTTGTACCCTCCACCCAATAACACACTTTTTTTTTCTCATCACAAAACATATACGAGCCTTTCATTTCTCTCACTAAACCATCATCCACCAACAACCTAACACCGGCCAAAACCACCACCAACAAACCTCCATCGCTGGAATCTAGGGTCTCCTGTAGTATGTTTCGAGCTTATATGTAAGTTACAAACTCGGGTTTTGGTTTTGTATTCAGATCTGGATATTTCAGTGGCTGACGGCGGTTATGGCGTTGGTGGTGGAGTTTCCGTGGTCGAGAAGGTAGAACCAACGATGCAGACACCCTTAGCTCAATTCCTTTGATACTCATCAATATTGAAAACCCATCTTGGCAATCGATCCATTATTTTGGCTATAAAGAATTCGATATCATCTTTGTTTTTTAAAGATTTGGTGGGAATTGACAATTTGATTTTATAATATTTTGGATATTTGATGGTTTGTAGGTATCTGTAGGCTATTTTGATTAGAAACGTTTTAGTTGTTTAATTATTTATAAGAAAATTGTCTGAGATTTCAAGTTTGGTATGTGGGCGACGGAACCACTAAAACAACAACGAAACCACCCAAGCTCGAAACACCACCTATTGAATTAATATTCGGTGGTGTCGGCCAACTTGATTGATGTTGGCGTGATTCCGGTGGGCGTGGCGGCGAAGAATGCTTTCTGGGTGTGGCACTGTTTTGTGGGTGAGTTGTGTGACTTTGGTCATTGCAAAGCCGCATTATTAAATCAGTATTTTGCAGACCAGTACAAAGGCCAGCTGATCATCCGGCCGACACGAACCCAACCAAAGAAAGCAGTGATTTTGTTGATAATCTTCTAAAAGACATCCAAACTCTAGGGATTAAGTACAGTGACGTAACATACACATCAGACTACTTTCCCCAACTCATGGAAATGGCCGAGAAACTGATTCGTGAGGGTAAGGCCTACGTGGATGATACCCCACGAGACCAAATGAAGGATGAAAGGGGGCAAGGCATAGAGGCAAGTTGCAGGAATAATAGTGTAGTTGAGAACTTGAACTTGTGGAAGGAAATGATTGCTGGTTCCGAGAGGGGCTTGATGTGTTGTCTTAGAGGGAAACTGGACATGAAGGACCCGAAATAGAAAAAGAACATATGCTGTGTGGTGCAAATAATCTTGAAAGCATGTGGATCGTTGTATTCAAAATATCACACTACTACAAAACAGCATTTACTGACACTTAGTTTCTGATACTTTATCAAAAGTGTCAGTAACTTCAGACATTTGACTCATTTTCTATCTTTAACATAATTATGTCATAAGATACTGACACTAAAGTATCACTAATTTAAAAAAGTCTTCCCTTATTTATAGTATTTATAAAAAATTAGGTTTACCTTACCATATATGGAGCGGCAAAGAACAAAAATAAGCCGCTCCATCCTTCTCCCTTTTTCTCCTCTTTCCCATTCCGCTTCATATCCTCCGCAACACACACACACTGAAAAATCGGATGCACACACTCAATCGTATAAACACACATACAATCATACAAACACACACACGAACGTATATGCTACATTAAGGTCAGATGAGAGGCGGATGGAGTTTCGGGGAGCAGGCTAAGTCGGCGATTTGGCGTCTCAATCGGGCGTAGGTTCATGGGTAAGGTTTCAGGTAAGAGTTTTCTCATTTTTTAAAAGGAATTTGGGTTCTCAGATTGTGAATTAACCTCCAACTTAGGTGTCATCGGACAGAAAATAAAGGAGTTGAAGGTGGTTCTGAAAAGGGATTGATTTGGTGAGAAAGGGTAAATCAGGTTGAGGGTTATCCTGGGAAAAATCGATTCGAGAATATGGGAGCAATTCTTTCTGTGAAGCTTGAGGGTTATCCTGGGAAAACTTTTGTGCGTGTGTGTGCAATATTTTTCTTGAATTTATTTGTTACCGTGTGTTTTGTTAGTTAATGTTCCAGAAATCACGATTGAAGTTTTCAAATACCGAATTGCAGTTAATTAATAAATAAAGGCAAAAATTATTTATGTTTTAGATTCCAGATTTTAAAACGATTGTAGAACTTGAATGAGGGTTTCTCCATCTCTCTCTCTCTCTCTCTTTCTCTCTCTCTCTCTCTCTCTAATGTGTGAGGATCATATGGGGTTCCAAGTATTGATTAATTTATCCAACTTGTAGATAGATGCTCATATTGGTGGCATGAATGATATTGCTTTTGCTCATTCCAGTAAGCAGCTTTGCATAGTTACATGTGGGGATGACAAGACAATTAAGGTAGCAGCCATTTAAGATAGTAGTCTCCCAATCATGTATTTTGGTTTCCTCATTTACTCTCGTGTTACAGGTGTGGGATGCTGTCGCTGGTCGCAGGATGTATACATTTGAGGGCCATGAAGTGAATGATCCTGCACAGAAAGATAATAGATTAGTTTCTCTTAATGACCCAGGCCTGTGCAGGCTTGGGTCCATTTTGTGGATCTGTATACTTGTAAGTCTTGTAAGAACAAGATCCACTGATACTGCTTTGGGACTTATAGGTAAGTTCTCTTTTGAATGGGTCCCATTTCCAATAGTCTGAGTCTCTAGCAGGAGACCCCCTCTTTACCCCTTACAGCATAGGAGTTTGAGACCTTAGCTATATTATTTGCAATAGGTCTTCTCACAGGTGATTTAGAAAATTTTCTTTTTTGATTAAAATTATTCACCTGTGAAGTAGGTCTTCTCACAGGTGAATAAGATTTTGCAAAGTGATTAGCTTGATTCACCTGTGGTTTAACTGGTTGTTTTGGTCCATAATACATGTTGTTACCCTTGGGATGAACAGGATTAACCATTTGCCCAACAGGTTTAACATAGTATCTACCTGTATTAACATTTGGTCTAACTGAATTAACTTTGGGATGACCAGTATTAACTCTTGACCAACCAGAATTAACTTTTGTGTTACCAGTATTAAGTAGAACTTGTCTAGGGACAAACTGATTAGCATGATTAATTCTGTTTACATTATTCCATACAGGTTTATTCACACTCTTACCAGTATTAACCAATCTTTGTTTTCTCAACTCATTTTCTTTAGCCATTCTCTTTCATGAAAGTCACAATCTTTTATCAAATGGCTAACACTATTACACACAAAGCATCTCTTTTGAGTAAACACATAACCTCCTCCTAACACTCTGTTCCATTTATCATCCTTTTCTCTTTTTGGTGTCTTTGGTTTATTTACTTGTTGCTTAGGAGATTTTAAGTGAGCTTCACAACTAGGTTCAACAGATACTTGTTTAGGTTCATTCGAATAGCTAGTGCAAGTACATAATTACACAACATTATATACATACACAATTCAACGCAAATAAATCGTTAGGATAAATCATTTTGAAAATCAATATTCCGGAATATCACATTAACACCAAAGCAGTGTATTAACAAGTTTCCCACATCACAATTATCCACGCTTGGTAACTCGCGACCGTACCCATTAGTATCGGCCCCGCAGGTCCGTCGACCGTCCCTGGTGAGAAACCACTTCGCGGCCGTACCCATTAGTATCGGCCCCGGAGGTCCCGTCGAACCGTCCCTGGTGGAAGAACATCAACACACGCACCCAATTCCACTTCCATGGCCGTACCCATTAGTATCGGCCCCCAGGCACACGCCATCCCTGAGGAAGAGAAACAATCACATTCGTTCAATAAAACCATTTACATCATTCGCATCAAAGTCATACGCACATAACGGAATGTAATACATGTACTTGCCTTGAACACGATGAAACAAGGGAAACAACGAAGGAATAGGTTTTGGTCCGAACAATCCTCCCAAATCCGCTCCTAACACAACAACGGTATACAACAAGTCTCAATAATGCGGAAAGGTAAGAATTAATCCTAATTCTACCCGTTGGGACAATTCATCGGACACCAAGAGTGCATAAGAAAATGAAATCGGTCAATGGTATAACAACGGGATTTCATCCCAATCAAAACAAGAAAACCATGGGTCGCGTGAATACTATCAAAATCTAATAACAACATCGGTTAATTCAATTAAAACACAAGATCACCACCAAACCCTCCCCAAAATCATACTAGGGTTGAAGGAGTTCTTACCTCTTGAAGATTCAAGCCCTATAATTCAAGAACACGTGCTAGATCCACAATCCGAGCTACACGATCGAAGGAGGATGAAGAAAATAAAACACTCAAATGATTTGTGAAGGAAAAACCCTCCCTCAAGCTCTCTCTCTCGGTTGTAGGTGAAGAAAAGGGAAAAAATGAGTGAAATGCTCAAAAACAAATTTATAGGGGTTGACTCGGACAGACTCGACCGTGTCTGCACGACACGGTCGCGCGCTGGTAGCGGCGAGGACTCGGCCGTGTCTGCTAGACACGGTCGTGGCGCGGAGGGGCCTTCGATAGTGACCCATCCGGCTGACTTCGGCATGACTCGACCGTGTCACGGAACACGGCCGGGCGTCGGCGTCGGTTCGCTTATCCGGAAGAGTTCGACTCGGTCGTGCTGACGACACGGTCGGGTCCTGAGGCAGAGACTTCGGCATTTCCGGGCGAGTACGGCACGGGCCGTGTCGGACGACACGGCCGAGTTCGGTCGGCAGTGATCGGCCAATAATTGAAAAAAATGAGCGGGTGAGCTAAAACGACCATAACTCTCTCGTCCGGACTCCGATTGACTCACCGTTTGAACTATTGGAAAGCTAATTCGATGCTCTATAATATTGCAAAGATTTAGAATTTTTGGAGTTACCAAAAATTAATGGTGATCTAACAAGGTCGAACTCATAAGAGGAAAGTTGAAACAATGAACAATAATGATTCACAACTCGTATTTTTTACGAACGTTGATCACGGTGATTGAACATGATTGATGAATGATTATAATTGAGTGAAAATACACCGAGTGACAATTACAGATCGATAATTACCGAATGAAAATGAATGAATTACAACCGGGTATTACATTATCTCCCCATAAAAATAAGTTTCGTCCCGAAACTTACAACACGAATAACTCGGGGTATCTCGACCTCATACTCTCCTCCGTTTCCCACGTGGCTTCCTCGGATCCATGCCTCGACCACTGCACTTTGACCAAAGGAATGGTTTTGTGTCTGAGTTGCTTCACTCGACGCTCTAAGATCTGAATCGGCCTCTCCTCGAAGGTAATGTCGGGCCCCAACTCGATCTCTCCAAAATCAATAATATGGCTAGGGTCCGATACGTACTTCCTAAGCTGGGAAACATGAAATACGTTATGCACGTGGCTCAGGGACGGCGGCAAGCCTAACCGATACGCAATCTCTCCAACTCTATCTAAAATCTCAAACGGCCCGATATATCTCGGACTAAGTTTACCCTTCCGAAGCGGTAAACTCCCGTGTCGGCGACACCTTAAGCAAGACGTGATCTCCCACCTCAAACTCCAACGGTCGGCGACGTGTATCGGCATAAGACTTCGCCGACTCGGGCCATCGGCAATCTACCACGAATCAGGGTAACCTTCTCCCTCGTCTCAACTATCATGTCGGGCTCAGTACCGATTAGCTCAGACGTATCATCCCAACACAACGGCGATCTGCACCTCCTCCCATACAACGCTTCGAATGGTGCCATTTTGATCGAGGCATGCCAACTATTGTTGTACGTGAACTCGATCAACGGCAAGTGTGTCTCCCAATCATCCTTCCAATCTAAAGCACAGGCTCGTAACATATCCTCTAGCGTCTGTATCGTCCGCTCAGACTGTCCGTCTGTCTGAGGGTGGTAGGATGTACTAAGTCTCAACTCGGTTCCCAAAGCTCTATGAACGGCCTGCCAAAAATGTGATATGAACCGGCCATCACGATCCGAAACAATACTCTTAGGGGTCCCATGCAATCTCACTATTTCCGTAACAAACACTCGTGCAAGCCTCTCCGGCCCCCAAGTGTCCTTAATACTTAGAAAATGAGCTGATTTGGTTAGTCGATCAACAACGACCCAAATCATGTTCATTCCCGTCCGAGTCTTAGGCATACCGGTAATGAAATCCATAGAGATATCCTCCCATTTCCACTCCGGATAGGAAGTGGTCATGACCCAGCGGTCGCCGATGCTCGATCTTAACCTCGCCGAGTCGACACCTCGACACAAACTCGCTAACGTCTGTCTTCAAATTACTCCACCGGTAGTTGCTCCTCACATCCTTGTACATTTTACTCGTACGGGATGTATGGAGTAAGGTGTAGCATGAGCTTCACTCAAGATTTTACGTCTCACCAATATCACTCGGTACACAAAGTCCGCGAAACCTCAAAACTCCATCATCGTGAACCACAAATCCAGGGCTTTCCCTTTCCTCACATCCTCCCTCAACTGGACCAAAACGGATCGTCATCTTTGCTTCGCCTGATATCATCAGTCAAGGACGAAGTGATCTCTAACGCACATAACTGGCCCTGAACTCTCTGAACCCAAACCTCAATATTCTGACAGATGAAATCTCGCTGGATCCTACTCTGCGGTGTAAGTACCTATAACATCTGCAAAGCCATCGG
The DNA here is from genome assembly GCA_033398695.1 of Orobanche coerulescens. Taxonomy (NCBI): domain Eukaryota; kingdom Viridiplantae; phylum Streptophyta; class Magnoliopsida; order Lamiales; family Orobanchaceae; genus Orobanche; species Orobanche coerulescens. The sequence continues at coordinate 219,063,974 of CM065804.1, forward strand.
TTTTCGGCTCAACGCATCAGCCACTACGTTGGCCTTACCCGGATGGTAAAGTATCTCGAGGTCGTAATCTTTAATTAGCTCTAACCACCTACGCTGCCTCATATTCAACTCTTTCTGGCTGAAGATGTACTTCAGACTCTTGTGATCCGTAAAAATCTTACACGATGACCCATAGAGGTAATGCCTCCAGATCTTTAAGGCGAAAACGACCGCAGCTAACTCCAAATCGTGCGTGGGATAATTTACTTCATAAGGTTTCAATTGGCGGGACGCATAAGCAATAACTCTGTCTCTCTGCATCAAAACACATCCTAGACCAAGGCCCGAAGCATCACTATACACTACGAAATCCTTGTTCCCCTGAGGCAATGCTAAAACGGGTGCGGTAGTCAGACGTCTTTTTAACTCGTCAAAGCATCTGCTGCTGTCTGCAGTCCACTCGAACTTCGAGTTTTACGGAGCAACTGAGTGAGTGGTCTAGCGATCTTAGAAAATCCCTCAACGAATCTGCGGTAATAGCCAGCAAGACCCAGAAAACTCCTCACCTCCTTCACATTCTTAGGCGGCTCCCAAGCCATCACTGCCTCTATCTTCTGCGGATCTACCCGAACTCCCTCTGCTGAAATCACATGCCCGAGGAACGTCACTTGCTCGAGCCAAAACTCACACTTAGAGAATTTCGCGTACAACTGCTCAGTCCTCAAAGTGTCTAATACAATCCGGAGATGTAAGGCGTGCTCCTCCCGATTCCATGAATAGATAAGAATATCGTCGATAAAAACGACTATGAATTTGTCTAGATACTCAATGAAAACTTTGTTCATCAACTGCATGAACACTGCTGGGGCATTGGTTAGCCCGAAAGGCATAACCACAAACTCGTAATGGCCATATCTCGTCCGGAAGGCAGCTTTCGGAATATCGACGTCCCGAATCCTCAACTGGTAGTAGCCCGATCGCAAATCAATCTTCGAAAAGACTGTCGCCCCCTGAAGCTGATCAAACAAATCGTCAATCCTGGGCAAAGGGTATTTATTTTTGATGGTCAACTTGTTTAATTCTCGAAAATCGATGCATAAACGAAGCGATCCATCCTTCTTCTTGACAAAAAGTACAGGCGCACCCCAAGGCGATGCGCTCGGTCGAATATACCCTTTGTCTAACAACTCTCCCAATTGATTTTTCAACTCTAGCATCTCCGACGGTGCCATACGGTACGGTGCTCGAGAAATAGGGGCCGCATTCGGCTCAAGGTCAATAGGAAACTCCACCTCTCGATGTGGTGGTAATCCCGGCAAATCATCCGGAAATACATCGGGATACTCACTAACAACTGGAATCGACGATATGTCAACCCCACCATCTTCCGCTCGCAGAGCGAAACACCAAAGAGCCGACACAACCTTGGTTCAAAGTTTCATCGCCTTCAAGGCGCTAATCACACACCCGATCTACAAACTACGGTACGAGAGTATGCTCGGTGCCGTCCTCGGCAACTATCGTGATGGTACGAGTCCGATAGTTCATGATAGCACCATGACGATCCAACCAATCGTCCCCGAGGATCAAATCCTCACCCTTGAGGTCTATAACAATGAGATTCGAGGCGATCCGGCTCCCGATCCTCACCGGGCAATCCCTAACTTCCCGGTCCCCAACCATACGATCCCGCTAGGCGTACCCACCACAAACGGTTCACACTCAAACAAGCGGTTAAAGCCAATACGATTCACACAATCCGAAGCAATAAAGGAGTGGGTAGCACCCGAATCAAAAAGCACTAAACTGGATGAGTAAGGATCCGAGTGGTACCGACGCCACCGGAATGTCCGCCTCCTTCGTGCGCCTCATCCGATATAATCGGGGATGGATCGAGCCCGAACTCGACGCTACGCGGCGATTCGGTGACTCCGACCTCTACCACGACTCGAACCTGCGGAACATGAGTAGTGGTGAACTCGATCCTCGATCGGCGGTGGTAGTCGAAAATCTAGCGGCCCTGGTGGCCCTCTCACAATGAGCCGCTCGATGCGATGCATCGCAAGTAAAGCAAGTAACTAACGGAAGTGGGCAATCCTTCACAACGTGCTCGGCCGATCGCAATTAAAACAAACTCTCCCTTGGGTCTGTGATCGGATGAACAGTTACCCCGAGATCCACCGGCTCGATGAAACGGCCTCTTCCCAGTGTAGGAGCGAACGAGACCTCAAAATCGACCACCTTTTACGGCGAGAACCCACCGGTAGTCTTCGCTTAGCTTGGAAACCGACTCGATTCGGAACCGCCATCTCGATCGCTAGGGCGCGATCCCGGTATTCCTTCAAAGTGGCACACATGAGCGGTGCCATACTGCGCCTAATATGCGGCTTTATGCGCATATTGAAGTAACGGATTTTATCACCTCCGATCTCACTTGATCTCTTACGAACCCCAACCGCTGATTGTAAGAAATGATGGCCTGAGAAATAGGCACATCCTGAGGTGTAGCGGTGAAGAATTCCACAATTCTGCGCTCCTTGACTGGCGGCGGACAATACTCTGCTTCCATAGCAGCATTGAATTCCTCCCAAGTAGCTCGACGGTCTCTGGGCACAACGGCCTCCCACCATTCCGCAGCTTCCTTATCCAGGAGGTACTGGGCAATATGTACCCTCTTGTCTTCAGGACAAGCTACGGCATCGAAGGTCCTGGACAACTGAAAGAGCCAATTCTCCCAACCGAGGGAGTCAGAGGATCCGGAGAAACGAGGAGGGTGCATCTTAGTCACCGTCTGAAGCCACTTACTAGCCTCCTCCTCTGGTGTCGGGGGCGGATTCTGGCGTCCACCCTGAGCTATCTGAGTAAGTTGGGCTACCAAGCTGTGAAATCTGTGATAGCCGGCGTCGGCATTATTACCCGACGGCCTTGAGTGAGAGAGGCCGAGTCCGCAGAGGACTGGGAAAGTGAGCCCTCCTCATTATCGGCCACCACGACCACGGCCTCGGCCGCGTCCCTAGCCGGTCTACCACGACCTCTCAACATCGAAGGAGAATAAGAAAAGAACAAGATCGAAAGATTCACAATTTACAAAGTTGGTAACACAAGTCACGATTCCGAACAATGCAAGAAAACGAATTACAAAAATATAAGAGTTCGAGGAGACTTACACCACGGGTCGCACAAAAAGACGGTAGCATGATGATATTAGGCTCAACGACCGACTCTAATGACGCAACCGATGGACCCAAATTTCACCGACACCTAGGTATTCAAAACCTAAGCTCTGATAACATAATTGTAACACCCCAATTCACAACTGGGACATTACACGCCGTAGAACCCTCGTGAGGTCTACCAGGCTAACACATGACATATAAACCACAATGTAGTCCCGAATAATGCACTCAAAAGTAAATAAGGCCGTGGCCTCGGCCAAAACATTTTTAACGTAATACATGAACAGAGGTTAAATACCAATTTATTGCCCACGCAGGGGACTTAAACCAAGTTTTAAAATGGACAGTCTAACTTCAATACTCGACCATGCAATGACAAAACATAAAAATGTAGACTCGAGCCACATCATCATCATGCCAACCCATCCTTTGCATGCGCATCCCGTGCCAGCTCCTCCGCTCGACCAGTACCTGAAATGCATAAGACGATTTCCATTTAAGGGGTTAGCATTCGAATAGCTAGTGCAAGTACATAATTACACAACATTATATACATACACAATTCAACGCAAATAAATCGTTAGGATAAATCATTTTGAAAATCAATATTCCGGAATATCACATTAACACCAAAGCAGTGTATTAACAAGTTTCCCACATCACAATTATCCACGCTTGGTAACTCGCGACCGTACCCATTAGTATCGGCCCCCAGAGGTCCCGTCAGACCGTCCCCAGGTGAGAAACCACTTCCGCGGCCGTACCCATTAGTATCGGCCCCCAGAGGTCCCGTCGAACCGTCCCCAGGTGGAAGAACATCAACACACGCACCCAATTCCACTTCCATGGCCGTACCCATTAGTATCGGCCCCCAGAGGCCACACGCCATCCCCAGGTGGAAGAGAAACAATCACATTCGTTCAATAAAACCATTTACATCATTCGCATCAAAGTCATACGCACATAACGGAATGTAATACATGTACTTGCCTTGAACACGATGAAATAAGGGAAACAACGAAGGAATAGGTTTTGGTCCGAACAATCCTCCCAAATCCGCTCCTAACACAACAACGGTATACAACAAGTCTCAATAATGCGGAAAGGTAAGAATTAATCCTAATTCTACCCGTTGGGACAATTCATCGGACACCAAGAGTGCATAAGAAAATGAAATCGGTCAATGGTATAACAACGGGATTTCATCCCAATCAAAAACAAGAAAACCATGGGTCACGTGAATACTATCAAAATCTAATAACAACATCGGTTAATTCGAATTAAAACACAAGATCACCACCAAACCCTCCCCAAAATCATACTAGGGTTGAAGGAGTTCTTACCTCTTGAAGATTCAAGCCCTATAATTCGAAGAACACGTGCTAGATCCACAATCCGAGCTACACGATCGAAGGAGGATGAAGAAAATAAAACACTCAAATGATTTGTGAAGGAAAAACCCTCCCTCAAGCTCTCTCTCTCGGTTTTAGGTGAAGAAAAGGGAAAAAAATGAGCTGAAATGCTCAAAAAACGAATTTATAGGGGTTGACTGATCGACAGACTCGACCGTGTCCGCCGACACGGTCGCGGCTGCTGGCGGCAGCGAGGACTCGGCCGTGTCTGCTAGACACGGCCGTGGCGCGTAGGGGCCTTCCGATAGTGACCGTCCGACAATGACTCGGCATGACTCGACCGTGTCCCGGAACACGGTCGGGCGTCTGGCGATCGGTTCGCTTATCCGGGAAGAGTTCGACTGGCCGTGCTGCGACACGGTCGGGTCCTGAGGCAGAGACTTCGGCATTTCCGGACGAGTACGGCACGGGCCGTGTCGGACGACACGGCCGAGTTCGGTCGGCAGTGATCGGCCAATAACTGAAAAAAATGAGCGGGTGAGCTAAAACGACCATAACTCTCTCGTCCGGACTCCGATTGACTCACCGTTTGAACCATTGGAAAGCTAATTCGATGCTCTATAATATTGCAAAGATTTAGAATTTTTGGAGTTACCAAAAATTAATGGTGATCTAACAAGGTCGAACTCATAAGAGGAAAGTTGAAACAATGAACAATAATGATACACAACTCGAAGTTTTTCCGAACGGTGAACACGGTGAATGAACATGATTGATGAATGATTATAATTGAGTGAAAATACACTGAGTGACAATTACAGACTGATAATTACTGAATGAAAATGAATGAATTACAACCGGGTATTACAATTATCTTGAAACTTTTTGGCTTATGTATGCTTATTATTACATGACATCTGCTACATCAATTTTCTAATGTGTTCTGGGTTTTGGAAATGTATATATCTGTGTTAATGACATCATTATATATAAATTTTCACATTGCTTAATATTCAAAATTTTGTACATGTATACACCTATGTGTGTAAATATAACATGTTGTTTCTTTAGTTGATTAGGTAATATTTTAATGAAAATAGTTTCTGTAATTATTGTATATAAGTAACTTATGTTAGAAGCTGTTTGATGAAAACGTTATAATGAAAACAGTTTATAGGATATATGTGTGTGTAAATGACATGTGGTTGGTTTTTGTCAATGTCTAATCACTTTATTTCTTTGTTGCATTACGGTTTTATGAATGTCTTTCTGCCATCTATGTTATCGTGTAGATGTTATTGGACATGTAGTTGCTTGTGATGACTTAGACAACTACGATAAGAATGGCAGATCAGGCAAGAAGAAGCCGTTGACCATTGCTGACGCAGAGTTAGTATCCTAAACTGAGTCGTGTTTCTATGTACCTTTTTTTAAACTTTATAATTGGATTTTGTTCTGCTTCTTAATGTCCAATGCTTTACAGTGGTAACGAACTCAGATGCACTTTGTGGGGTGCATATGCACAGCAATTTCAAGATTTTGTCGATACTTGCCTCAACCGTGGGAAGATCATGTTAATTCTTCAATTGGGCATGATGAAAATATGGGACGGTATATATAATTCATTTTACATGTGTTATTTTCCTATATGTTATTCTACATAAATCTTATTAAATATTGTTTTTTATAAATAGGCAAAATGGGAGTTCAAAATGGCTATAATGGGACAAGGCTTTTTCTTTTCAACGGGCATGAAAGCATTCCCAAAGAAGAATTTATGGATGTCGAGTTTTATAGACTTCGGTCTACTATCACTTTACAGGATTATACCTTTATTTCAATGCCATGCATCTATTTTGTCCCTCATATCGTTACTTATATATTTTGATTATTTTCAGTCTGTTTGCTGATAAGGATGATGCAATATCTGAAAATACGGCTTCCCGTATTTCGACTCAGTCCAAACATTCAACTAGAGATGAGTTTCTTAATAAGTTGCAGGTCAAAAACATTGTTGAGCTGTTTGATGTTGCTCAGGTTACACTTACTACCGCTACACAACTTTATAAAATATTGCATATCCTTTGGTAACCTAAACCTCAGTTTCTACTATTTTCAGGGTAAGGCGAGTGTAATTGTTGGAACAATTATTGCCATTCACGAAGAGGAGGGCTGGTGGTACCTCGGTTGCCGCAAGTGCAACAAAAAAGTGGTTAAAGAATCTCAGTTTGTAGACCTCGACGCCGAAACCAAACCCAAGTTTGGATATCAGCAAACACCTGATCAATGGACATGCACCAAATGTGCTAAGACCAATTCTTGGGATAAAAGCGAGTAAGTACTTTATCATTGTCTCTTATAAGTGAGATATTAATACGAGGTTAGTTGAAACCATCACCTTAAGAATTGTTTTGTGCTCACAAGTCTACACATCTGCCGATTCTTGATAGTTGTTTCAGGAAAAAAGGCTTAAATCATGGTCCGATGCTTATGCTCAGGTTCGATGTCTTCATCTGCCTAGTGTTTTTTATCCTACCACATTTAGCGTTTCTTCAGCACTGTGATACCCACCTTGTATATTCAGACTGACTGAATCTTGCAGATAGCAATAGGGACAGATGATAGCAATACTATTTTGTTACTTACAGCATTTTTTTCCTTATTTAGGCTCTTCTTTCATTTGCGAATCAAGCACATAAATTACATTACGATCTTTTCCATGCAAAATTTACAAAACATAAGATGAACAACTCAGTTGCTAAGGAAGTATTTGAGTCAATACCATTGGACTTAAAAGATGGTTATCCAAGTCCCTGGAAAGTTTTACAATTTTTTTTCTCGAGAGCCTTTTAAAGGTTTGACCTCCATCTTATCATCCTTTTTATTTATGGAATTAAATTAAATTTATTTTTAAGGGGGCTCATGCAGATTGTTTCAATTTTAAATATTATATCTGTGTGCAGGTCCGACTCATCTATGAAATGATGGGAGATAGAAGATGGGTTGAAGCCTATTTCAAATTCGGGAAGGACATATCCCATTTACATGACGTTCCTTTATTTACATTTGCTTTCTCTTACCACTGCATTTTGTTGCCACCAATGTAGACTACAATTTGAAGTTTCTATGTATGAGTTTTTTTGTCAGGTCTGGCAGCACACTCGACTGATTTACCGAACCAGCTTAAATCCATTTCCAAGGCCCAGCTGCAAAACTTGGTTGAAGTGTTTTGTTAGTAGTTAAGTTGAATGCTTGATTAGTATATTTGATTGAGGTGTTCTATTGGTATAGTTTAGAATTTCCCAGACTTGGTAGTTTAGTAGTTTGATTGTATTTTGATGGCTCTCGATGCTTGGTTTTGTATTCTGCTGCTTTTTTAAGTCAATTGCATTTGGGATATTTTATAAGTGAAATGTCTGTTTGAAAATTTTAATTTACGGTATTTTTTTTCATGTAATTAAACAAAAAAATGTAATTGAGATAATAATACATTTTTTTTTCACAAATCTGAACATATACTGACACTAAAATAGTGTCAGTAATTATTTTTACTGACACTTGATAATAGTGTCAGTAATGCTAAAGCCAGAACATACTGACACTAATGTTTAGTGTCAGTAAAAAATTAATTACTGACACTATTTTAGTGTCAGCAAAACAAAATACTGATGCTATTTTAGTGTTGGTATTTATTGACTCTTGTATTACTGACACTAAAAATTAGTGTCAGTATTTTCTGGCTTTAGCATTACTGACACTATTATGAAGTGTCAGTAAAACTAATTACTGACACTATTTTAGTGTCAGTAAAGGGGATATTTGTACTAGTGTCATATGTTCTTTTTCTGTTTGCATGCGTGTAATATTCTCGTTTAGCATATAAGCTTAAGCACAAATTTAGAATTATGAATGTCCAAGGAAATATCATATGTTTTCCTTATCATATATAGGGATAATTACAAAAAGTATCCTCCAGACTTGATTCAATGTTAGAGCTAGGGGCTACCAGTAATATTTTTATAAACGTGAATAGTTTTTTTAAAATGCTGTTTGCTTGTGAAGGATTAAATGTAAGACAAAATATAGTCTTGTTTTTTTTTTTAATAATTCGGAAGGTTAGTTGGGTCGTAATGCACCGACATTCTTATGCATATAATGCATAATTTTAATGCATTGGCATTTTGATGCATGAAATGTATATTTTTTATGCATACACTAATTTGGACTGTAGAACACATTAATTTGTTAATGGTTCATGTTTATTCATATTTCTTATTCAACAAGCCATCCTCATTTAATCCATCCTCCTCTTCAAATAGGAAGCCATCTCGGTCGGTGAGGAAGTAACTTTAAAGGATTGAGGTAATGCAATAGTGAAGGATATCAACAGGGATGAAAATGGTGTCATCACTCAGCTCGTGGGAGTTTTGCATCTCGAAGGAAATTTTAAGATGACAAAATTGAAGCTCACCTGGCTCCCGTATTCCGACGACCTTGTTAAGCTGACACTGGTCGACTTCGATCATCTCATCACGACGGAGAAGGTAAAATAATTTTTTTTTTTTAAATTGTTTGATTTTTGTTTTTGATCTGTTCATTCATTTGCTTAGTGTTTTTGATCGCTAAATTATTACAGCTTGAGGTTGAGGAAGACGATGAGATAATCAATGTGGTGAACCCGGATACCAGAAAAGAAACATCAGCAGTTGGGGAGCAAAGGATACTACAGGTGCGATGCTCCGTTTGTTCGACCTTCAAAGCCAGTAATCCTCTTTTCAATACCCGATGGCAAGCAATCTTAGTACTTGAAATTTTACAAAGGTTCGTGGTTAGTGGTTTTAGCAAATCGAATCCGAGGCAGCGTGGTTCGGTTAACGAGAACCACTATTTGTGGTTAGGGTGCGGTTTGTGGTTCTCTTCAAAAAATATGGTTAGTGGTTAACCGGAACAAGATAGTTAAGTAACCACGAACCACAAAGAAATTATGATAAATTAATAAATTATAATTATATATTTTTGTCCTAAAATGAAATTCAATTGAATTAATAATATGTAAATTAATTACCCCCACATTAATTCTCTATTTGTGATTGTGTTCCATTTTTAATTGTTGGATTTATGGATTAATTTCGACTTATAGTTGTTGGATTTATGGATTAATGTTGTTGTTGTCTACTATTTTTGTTTTAAAAGATCAATTTTAGCATTTTAGAATTGATTATTTCATTTTTTCGGATAAAAAAAGAAAAATGGTTTTTAAGGTTAACCGAACCGGAACCATATATAATCGGTGTGGTTCCGGTTAACCGAAATTTAAAGTGGTGTGGTTAGTGGTTCCTATTTTGGGGCATTTATGGTTCCGGTTAAGCAAAAATTGTGGTTCGGTTAATCGGAACCGAACCACTCGACACCCCTGCTTAGTACTGCAAAGCTGCAAGGGGTGGAGAAAATTGAAAAAAGAAATGTTTAATCTTTATCAATTGCTAATATGATTTTGGATATGAATATTTCCGAAATAGCTGGTTAATTCATTTACCTCCTAAGTTTTCGCTATTTCCAGTTTATATCCCAGTAGTACATTATTTTGCATGTTCTTTAAAGCTATTTCCAGTTTATAGTAGCATGTTCTTTAATTATTAATTATTAATTATTATATACACAGTTAGGAAAACAAATCCAAACAATAGTGTGGTTGGTGGGACTTGCCAACTTGGAATGTGTGTGCCACTAAGTGTAAATTTTATTAATGTGAAAGTCGGTAAGCAAGTAATAGTCATGCAATAGTATACTTATATTTTAATATTGTCTTCGTCCCACAAGATGTGCTTAATTTGCTATTTTTGTTCATCCCATAAGAGTGTGTGTTCATTCCATTTTTAGAAAATATCCTTTATATTTTACTCCATATTTTCAACTTATTTACAACAATACCAAGAATGGTCCATACTATTTATTCTTTAATTAATCAACAGCAATGATTAACATACACATACAACAAAAAGTGGAACTCTCTCTCCACTCAAATCTATTCTTTAATTAATCAACAACAATGATTAACATACACATACAACAAAAAGTGGAACTCTCTCCACTCAAATCTACCATTACTTCACTTTTATTAAAACTCGTGCACATTAAGAACGAGCACACTCTTATGCGACAGTAGAGTATGTGTGTGTGTATATATATATATATATATATATATATATTAATATTAATATTAATAAAAATCTATAATCTCAATCTAAGTAGTGTGGATTCTTTCACCGATCACACCTATAACCCACTTTCTTCATTTACTTAACATGCATACTTGCATGTTACACCAACTTTTTCTTGTATCACTTCTGATATCTTTCTATTTGATCCAACTTGGCAGTATATTTTGATCCAACTTGACAGTCATTCCCAACTTGTTGTAATTCGAACCCATTTTCCTCGAACCAATGACCACCTAAAACTCTCCATCCGAGTTCCTTTTAAAGTTATTAGGGTTACCTGTAGTACATCCAACAGTTCCAATCTCCTGCAAGGCAACTAACCCAATATCTCAACACTCGTGCATTATTAGTCTCAGAATTACCATTCTACCCAGCGCCACCCCATTTTGAAACATGAGCCCCATGGCTAAAACTATTAGTTGTGTTCTCGGGTCCAACCGCATGAACCAACTAGTGTTGTCATTGGTGGAGATAACTTTTGGTAATCTTCCCTACAAAATCTCATACTAGTGTCGGTGAAGTAAAGAAGCCCAATTGTTTGATCAACCGCCACATCGTTCCAACGCTAAAAGATTAACCCTCATTTGGGTTCGGGTGGTGACCACAACCACGGGTGTCCCGAGCCCTCATGCAGGGCCGACCACTAGGAGTACCTTGTAGACGATGTGTCACGGCCCCAGACGATGGAGCCGCAGAGGTTCAGAATCGTTGGGACAAGGGACTTAGGCGATGTACACGTCAGTTTAACAGCCGATGGAACAAGCGGGACAGTTGAAGGGACACCAAGCAGGCACAACTTGGCACAAGGATGCGGCAACGAGACCTAGAACATTCTGGGAGCATATTGGACTTGCTGTAACGAGTCAAGACCGAAAGGGTCCGCGAACGAACATACTTACTTGAAGCCGCAAGGAGGTTGCAAGATTATGTGGGGGCATGGACGCATGGGACACATTACCAAGTACCAAGACGTCAATGTGTATTGAGCACAGCGCAAACAAAAGGGATGACGCCCATCTAGTGGTGCGCAGAGCACCGGGTTGAGGCAACACGCGAAGAGACGAGGCCGAGCACCGGGCCAGGCAACTATTCGAGGGATGAGTTGGGCGCACCATGCAGGAATAAGCGCTCCGTGGGACGTGATGACGAGATGAGGCGCGCGCGTACGAAGGGCTGGACGCGACCGACAAACATGCATGTTGGACGTGCACGAGAGGCAAGAGAGACCCCTATAATAGACTTATATAGAAATACTCACATATGAGGGCGGACGCTGAAAATCCTATGAGTACAGTGACGCAGGAATTGCACCCAGAAGCATCTAGCGACGAACTGTTGGAATCTAGAACTTTATAAAAAGGTCTGAAATCAGTTGGGGAAGGTCAGGACGTGCAGGGACATTCCGAAAGAATGCAGAAGAGTGTGGAACTCTCTAGGGGAATCCTTGAAGGATAAATTGCTGGAATATGGTAGAATAGCCTAGAAGACTCTAAAAATTATGTACATAGAGAAAGTCTTATAAAATAAATCATCAAAGATCTAGTCTTGTATAAAGTGAGAAAGTAATAGGAGGATATAGAAGCCTCTATATGAGGAGGTGGTGAAACTTTTTAGAGTAGCAGCTAGTATAAATAGGAGCCTTGAGGTTCATTTATAAAAGATTCAGACAGGAAGGGAGAGATCAAGAAAGCTTTAAGTAAGTTTGAGTGAATAGATATAAGCTTCCGCAAGATACTCTTCTTCACTGTTCTTGCCAATACTTGGTGCACACACGTGCATCATCACTTGGGAGTTAGAGACTGCCTTAAATATCCGAAAAGGGCAAAAAACAAGCTAAGGCCACATGCGGCGTTTGTTAAAGGAACGAGTCCATGACAGTCTGCTATATAAAGTTGCCCTGTTTTTTGATCAAAGCTCAAGCCAAGTGGTCTTACGCAAATTGTCTGTCTGTATATAATCATGTGGACCTTCACAACCTATTATGAACAAAATTCTAACACAAAATTGATAGCGGTTCTGCATTACATCCCATTTAAGTATCCGACCACCAGAAATTCCAGTATAGGGATCACCATGAGCCCCGTCAAACGTGAAACTTTCAGGTTCTCTGGCGCCAATAATTGAAAGGCGTTGTAGTAATACTGGTGCACATCGATTGTTGCTGAAGAGACTAAGGTTGTCAAAATAAAAAGAAAAATAGTGGGAAAAAAAAAAATCTTAAGTTAGCGTATGTGGTACATGACTTTCACTAAGGTGTAAGAGCAAGAAAAGTGGTAATGCTCTAGATGGGAAAACCGACTATGAACTCATAATGTAAATCAAATCGGATTCCGACTAAAATTTGATTCTATTTATTATATGATGATAATGGTGATGAATGATTGACCGACATCTACATTTCCTTCTTCCAATATTAAAATGTGACTTTTGACTTGCGTGACGTTTAAAGTTATTTAATTATTTATAATAGAGGAGATTTTTAATAGATCAACAATTTAGGTGTACTCGACTAATTAGTACAATAGTACAATAAAACTGAAATATTATTATAATTTACTTTTATCCATAATTTATTCATTTTACATCCAATTTTAATAATTTTTAATTTCCTAAAGCGACAATATTAAGGCAATAATTTAGTTTCCTAAATTAATATATTGAAGATTAATTTTGATCATTCATCGTTGTTTATTAACAATTATGATTTGGCCCTACATTATCATCTTAAAAAGTGGTTCCCTTTTCAACAAACAAGTGCTTAAAATCAAACGAACAGGAAATAAACGAATAAATATAAAAATTTTGCTCCCTCCAAAATTCGAACTCAGATATTCCGTTCGTCCAGTAAGGAGATGCATCAACCGCAGATCATTGTGATCAAAAGGCTAGAAATAATTCCCTTCTTTCCTAAAATTTCATTTCTCTCCAAATCTCTCTCTCTCTCTCTCTCTCTATATATATATATAATCATATGAGAATGGTTTTTATGTTGTGAATTGAGAATAAATCTGAATCATTGATTTGTGTGATGTACGGTCCAGATTGACTTACAGGGCCGGCCCTTGTGCTGGGCCAAATGGGCCTCCGCCCAGGGTAGCAACAGCCCAAGGGGCAACCAAGGCCAGCCCACCTAGTAGTACTTAGGTTTTTTTTTTCAAAACCCTCCTTTCCTGCTCGGTCGCTCCTCTCTCTCTGACTCTCTTTCACTCTTACACACCACACCAGTAAAAACCCTCCGCTCCTCTCCTGCTCTCTCTCTCGGTCGCTCCGTCCTCCACTGTCCCCAATCTTTTTTTTTATTTATTTTAGGGTTTGTGTTGTGTGTCCTAAAGCCAGGTGGCTCGCCCCAGGTTTCTTCATCTTCACAGCCCGGTGGTTCGCTCTCGCCCGATTCATATTCCCCAATCGACCACTGCCAGGCCAATCCCCAGGATCCCAGGTGATGTCTTTCCATTTTTTTCCTTTCAACTAAATTTTTTATTTTACTTCTTGGTATTATTTGCTAATTTACTTGGCATTACTTGGTATTATTTTCTTATTTGCTTGGTATTACTTGGTATTTTTGCTTAATTGTTTGATTACTTGTTGAAAAATGTTTCCTAGATCACAACCATCCGGAGCTCAAAATCGAAAAAGAAAGAAAAAACGACAAAAAATTGCTCAATCTTTACATGGATTATTAAATAGATTTTTTATTAGACAAGAAAAACCCATTGAAAATCCTAATGACAAGATGGAAAATCGTGTGTTATTAGTTTCTTAAATTAAGGGGCATATTTTTCGCCTTCGCCCCGGGCATCCGAAACTATTGGATCGGCCCTGTTGACTTATGCATGCAATATATGCATTTCATGCATCAAACTTGCAATGCATAGAAACTCTGCATTATATGTATTAAAATATCCATGCACTAGAATATTACATTCTATACATACGTTTTTGTGAGAATAAATCTAGGTCATCCATTTAATCGAGATCTATGGATCAAATTCATTCTTATTTCATTCTCACCAGAACCTCTACATATATAGACACACGTTAAATTAATCATCATTCACGGTCTACAAACACACTTCATCCTGAATACGTAAAATAGAAGATAATGCTTTATCATTTGATATGTTAATTGGTAAAAGGAAAATGAGATGCATCAGATGTTTTAATAAATAAATTTATACAAATTTCCCTGTTCTATATAATAGCTATGTATTTTTTTATTTTTCATGTGTTCAAAAAAGTGACTTTATATTTTACCTAACATCATCACTAATTTCATTCTTATTACCTAATAAAGAAATATCCATATTCATTTTTGAAAAAAATTATGTAAATCCTCGGGCTTAACCCAAATGTGTTATTACCCCCCCCCCCCCCCCAAGCTATTAAAATGTATGAACAAACCCAAAATTATTAGAGGATATTTGGTTTGTCCTCGACCTCAATCACATTCAAAATAGATGTTAAACTTATTTTTTCGTTATTTACAAATTCAAAAATATTATTTTTTGACTATCTCAATTTTCTTTTCTTTTTTTCCCTTTTTTTTTTTTTGTTCCCTAACACATAATGATTTGGTTCATTTTTCATCTATAACCTTTCTCTCTCAAAAATCATTAAAATAAGGAAGTTATAAGGCCCAAGTACCAGAGATTAAGCACCATAACTAGTCAAACTGTGGGCAACACCGGGTGTTCTCTGGAGACTAACAAGTGAATAATAAGCTCCATTTGACCCTTTAGCCAGCAAAGAAGAATGAGTCCCCTTCTCAACCACTCTCCCCTTATCCAGAACGGCGATTGCATCACAAGTCTTTATAGTACTCAATCTATGCGCCACGACAATACTCGTCCTTCCGACCATAACCCGCTCAAGCGCATCTTGTACCACTTTCTCGGACTGAGTGTCCAATGCACTCGTGGCCTCGTCTAGCAACAAAATCGCAGGATTTATCAATATGGCACGAGCGATAGCGATTCTCTGCTTCTGCCCACCCGACAGCTGTAATCCTCTGTCTCCACAGAACGTATCATAACCGTTCTCTAGTCCCGCGATGAAATCATGCGCGTTCGCTGTCTTAGAGGCTTCGATGGTCTCAGCCTCATTAATATCCTCCGATGCTCCGTAAGTAATATTTTGTCGTATGGTACCGGCAAATAACGTGGGCTCTTGACTGACGAGTGCAACATGCTTCCTCAATGATCTCAAATGATACGACTTGATATCTCGTCCGTCGATTTTCACTACGCCTCGTAGTGGATCGTAAAATCGCTCAATTAGGCTTATTATGGTTGACTTTCCGGATCCACTTTCTCCGACTAGTGCGGTTGACTTTCCCGCCTCCATCTCCATCGAGAAGCCTTTGAAGATCATTGTACCGGGCC
Source organism: Orobanche coerulescens (assembly GCA_033398695.1). Lineage (NCBI taxonomy): Eukaryota > Viridiplantae > Streptophyta > Magnoliopsida > Lamiales > Orobanchaceae > Orobanche > Orobanche coerulescens. The sequence goes on from CM065804.1 coordinate 219,080,083, forward strand.
TAGCCGGATAGGCGAAATCAACGTCACACAGCTCGACATGGCCCAATAACTTATCGGGCTTATACCCCTCTTGATCTTCGGGCTCGATTAACGAATAACGGTCCAAGACTGCAAAAACCGATCTAACAGCATCAGCCCCTTTGGCTAGATCATTGGTCATGGTTCCGGCATCGGCTATTACACGTCCCGTGCTCACCAAGATCATAAAAGTTTGAAAAAGTGCTTTTGCTCCAATAAAGCCCTCCGCTATAAGTTTTCCACCGTACCAAAAATCTAAGGCCCAAGTGCACGTCTTGAGGCTTTGGGAGGTCCCAAGCCCAATACCCGTAAACCAAGACTGGCGCATGCTTTCGTCTCGAGGAACTTCTTGGGCTTTCTCAAGCATTTTGAGAATACGAGCTTGCGAAGAGAAAGCTGTCACGGTGCGAAGATTGGAGACAGCTTCAGCTGCAAGCTTGCTACTCTCGTCCTGAGCTTTGACAGCCTTTTTAGACATGTTTTTGAGGAGGACACTTTTGCAATAATAGCAAATTATGATTAGGGGTTGAACGGCTATCATTACCAATGCAAGCTTCCATGCAATAGCAAGGCCCATCGTGCATGCTATTATTACTCCAGAGAATGTCTGGATAAGCAGTGCCATTCGATCACCAACCAGAGACCTCACCTGTACAAGATAAAATATGATTTGGATACAACGTAGAGCAAAAACTATAGTTACGTAAGAAACTAAAACAACGTAACCCTGAAATAAACATATAAACCTGAGGGGGGGTGTTTGTAATACCTTAAGAATGCTTCTATTTATAAAGATAAGTGGATTTCTTTTGGTAATTTGCGAAGCCTCATGGTATTTTTTGCAATCCTTATAGGTTAATTACAAAAAACTCCACTCGGGGCTTGACCCGTTTACCAAAAAAAACATGTAACTTAAAAATCACAAAACATACTCGAGCTTTTATTTTATCTTACATTTACCCCCTTCATAAGAAAATACATTTCAAAATCCCCGCCACACTTATAAATATTTCTGTTGACCCTTTATTGTTAACAATAAATCAAACCTCAAGGGGAATTTTGAAACTATCCCAAAGTCTTATAGAGATAAAAAGTTGTGATTGACTATTTGATCATCACATAAAAGCGATCAGAGTATTAGTTTCTTCAATATAAAACTTCTACTATATGTGGTTAGTGAACATACCACATTAGCATCTTTAGCCAGTCTCGAGCACACGGCCCCAGTAGCATTCTCATCCTGATCAAACCATCCAATTTCAAATGTTAGAATCTTCGACAACATTCTTTCCCTGATTCTCCTCGTTAAATTCTCCCCCATTGCCGCAAAATTATAGTGCTGACAAATATTAATCAACAACGAACAAACTGCCAGCCCGAGAAAAGACAACGCGTATATTTTTATCTTGTCCTTGATCAGACCGTGATCTTGTACAAAATAAACCGATATCATCGATCCCATTGCATAAGAATACAGTGGCTGAATAGCACCAAATAATATTGCACCTATACACCCTAACGTTGCTTGTTTCCACTCGGGCATGTTCATAGCAAGTAGTCTTCTAAAAGAAGGCGTACGAGAAACTTGGTCAGGGGATACATTTGTCATTTGGCCCATTTCGAGTCCTCGGTTTGGCCCAACTGAGTTGGCTGAAGTAGACCGGCTAACAATCGAGAGCCTACGGCTACTCGTGCTATGAATCTCATTGTTTGTAATAGATGAGGGCCCAACAATATTATTGGGATTTGTAAATTCTTTTGTTTTCCCAGTTTGTTGGAGGCGAAGGAGTGAATTGTAGAGGCCATGATTATTTTCAATAAGCTCGTCGTGTGGGCCAAATTCCATGACTTGGCCATTTCGGACTACGGCAATGAGGTCGGCATTTCGGATCGTGGAAAGACGATGGGCTACGACGATTGTTGTTCGGCCCAGTATTGCCTTGTCGAGGGCTTCTTGGACGAGCCGCTCGGATCCCGAGTCGAGAGCACTAGTGGCCTCATCAAGTAGGAGAATTTTAGGTGCTTTGATTATGGCTCTAGCTATTGCTATTCTCTGCTTTTGGCCTCCAGACATCTGTACTCCTCTCTCACCAACCTGGTGCATATATTATGTCGATTACTGCTCAAAGAAAAAAGGCTTCAAATTAAAGCAGCAAAAATTACTGTATGAGTTCTCTGTGTTAGCTGAGAGCTGATTGTGTGTTAGCCGATTTTGACTAACTAAATATGATTGATGTTTGTAGAAAAGTTAGCTGTTAATATGTAAAAATACTTATAAGGGCATGGGTTATATTTCCAATTTCTATTCTTGGTAATAATGTAGTAGAAAATACTTATAAGTGCATAAGTTATATCAATTCAATTAACATTTAAATATTTAATATTTACTAGTTAATAATATATACCAACAAATATATCAATTCAATTAACATTAATTTAATATTTTTGCTTGATAATAATGTTATATAATTATATATTTTAAAAACGTTTTCGGGGAAACTAAAAAAAGTAACATTTACAAAATAAACTAAATAATGTTGATAGCAGGGATGCTACATTAATCAAGTATTTTAGCCTAAAAATTATTGAAAAAGATGCACCCTTAACTTTCTCAAAATAGCTTTTTGAGATCAAAAAAGCTAATATTTTTTAACCTAAATTTCTACAAAAAATTACTTTTGAAAAGAAATAAATAAATAAATAAAGGGCAACTCTTCCACCATAAATTACCTGGGTGTCATAACCTTGAGGCAACTGAGTAATGAAATTATGAGCATTAGAAGCTTCGGCAGCCTCTATAACCTCTTCCATGGACGCATCCTCTTTGCCGAAAAGTATATTCTCCTTGATTGTGGTCGCAAAAAGGGCCGGCTCTTGACTTACCAATCCCATTTGTGACCTTAGCCATCTGACTTGCAATTTGTCAATCGCCACCGCATCGAGAAGAATTTCGCCACCGAGTGGATTGTAGAATCTCTGCAGCAGAGCAATCACCGTCGACTTTCCGGATCCGCTTCCTCCGACCAACGCCACCGTCTTTCCCGCCGGGACTTTCAGATTAAAATCTTCGAAAATTACGCTTTCGGGCCTCGACGGGTAAGCGAATCCGACGTGTGTAAATTCAACTTCTCCAGAGACATTCGGTAGTATTTGGCCTTCCACACTGTCTGAATCGATTTTGGGGACTCTTTGGATGACTTCTTTTATGCGTTCTGCAGCTGCGCTAGCTTCGGCAAAGTACTTTAGATTGGACAAACCCGAACCTAATGATCTTTTCAACCAAGAAAATATGCAACTAAATAATAGATCCAATAAACGTAGGATTACTATGAAAACGTATGTGCGCATGAGAGTGTTTGCAACACTTGATAGTTTTTTGCATTTGAAGAGGGCATATGCATCAAACAGCAAAATGCGACATTTTATGTGATCAAGAAAAAACGTTATTATAGACAAGGATTTAACTTTTAAGTTAAAAAGTTTTATATGTGGTTGTAGAGTCATGACCCGGTGGAAGTTTTACCCCTCTTAAGACTAATGCACACTGCAAATATAAAAACAGTGACGATTAAGGACAAAATATGATTGACCCAAAACTACAAAAAAGAAACAAAAATAAACATAAAAAACACACAAGTCTTATACTCAATTATAACCAAAATTCAAATTAGCCAAATTGGACCTTTATGTGGAACGAATATAGTAGTTGCCACGAAATGATATTGCTAATGGAGGAAAGAAAAAATACTTACAATCCACCAGTAGTAATTGCAACCCCAACAGCAAAAACGGTGCCTCCTTGAGCGCCGTGGTACATAACCAATCTACTACCATAGTAAGACAAGAAAGACCAAATTGCAAAGACCACACCATTACTGCCAATGGCTAAGCCTTTAGCCAAACCTTGCCTCAATCCCAATTCCACAGTTCCCCGAAGAGCATCAGAATACGCGCCAATAGTTTTGCTCTCCCCGGCAAAAGAATAAACTGTTCGGACGGAAGAAAGTGCTTGTTCCAATATTGCACCGGCTTTATTGTACTCGTCCCTCATTTTCCTCGCGATACTCATTAGAGCCCTACCGTACATCAAACCCGGTATGACTAGAAATACTACAAATGGTAATCCCGTGATGGCTAATCTCCACAACAGTATGAATGCCCCTATGTAGCACCCGAGGAAAGTTGCGAGGTTCATCACAAAAACAGGAACCTGTGAGAGTTTGAGGTTTGGCATCAATTAATAGAAAAAGGAGAAATAAAATCAGTTCGTGGAATATAGTAGGTAAGAGTAATGAATTAACCTTTTCACCAATGGCATCCTGAATCACGAGACTATCACTGGAGATGCTTTTGATGATTTCAGCACTGCTGGTCACGTGCAGATCAAAATAGCCTACATCTTGCCTCATTACAGCTTTTAAATATCGCAACCTTAATCTTGAAGCTTGTCTCTCTGCTGTTCTTGTCCAACAATATCCCTCTTATAAGGAACGCCACAAATGATGAAGTGAGAGAGTGAAATGAATTTTGAGGATTAAATATGAAGAGTACATATCAATATTGAAAATGTAATTTATCCAATATAATCCCCATTTTTTTATTTGATTGAAAACAAAGAGACCAAAAGATTGTAATATTTGTATATGGACTGCACTGCACTTGGTAAGCTCTGCCTTACCAAATACCAAGCTGCCTACGTACTCTCATCGGAACTTCATGAGATCAAGTCAATGAGGTTACCAATGTTTTTAGTGGCAATAACATAACGCGTAGAGTTTTGTTCCCCTGTAGTGGGTAAAGTAAGTTATTCCGGCACTTCGTAATTTAATAAAATTAGAGTATAAAAGGGATCTAAAGGGGAGCCTTGGTACACCGATTGAGGCGTTGCCGTGTGACCTTGAAGTCATGGGTTCGAGTCCTGGAAGCAGCTTCTTGTAAAAATGCAGGGTAAGTTTTGCCTACATTTCACCCTTGTGGTGGGGTCCCTTCCCCAGACCCTCACTGTGCGGGGATGCTTTTTGCACCAGACTGCCCTTTTATAGTATAAAAAGAATAATAAGTAACGATAGTAAAAATCATTTCTTTGACTAAATGTAGGAAATTATAGATGAGAAAATAGGTATTGTTCATAAAGCCGAACAACGGACTTTATTGAAGTTTGAACAAAAACTCCATTCATAAAAATTCTAAAACAAAATGATGGAGTAACAAGAAAGATATTCTAAAGACGCAGCTTAAAAGATTGGGCATTTTTGCCTTGAACATCTGCTTCATTTCAGGGATCAAGTCCTGTACTTTCTTTGGGGTGTTATAGTCTTCGTCATTGAAACAGTCTGCCCAGCTCTTTGGTACCGAAGCTGCAGCCTTCATACTCATAATATTCATAATTTCACTGCATCAACGGCATAGTCGTGCATAACATTGTTCGAGTTTCCTTGATCAATAGCGCTTTGACCTAGTCATCATGGGTAGGACTCACCCACTCAGCTTGAGTATGTACTATGTAATACCAAAGCAATGGTTATTAGGCGCTGAAGTAATTTCTTTGCCAGGTTGGTCCGAGGTCTTAGGTAGTGAGCACGATTGCCTGGACCAAAGGTGGTAAAGACGAGTTCTCGTCATTAAAGACCACAGTGGTATGGACTCGTCAGCTGCTGGCTCCTGAAAGACCAAAATGGCGGTCGAAGGCTCATCGATAAACCAAACATCTTACGACATAAGGGCTTGAAAGAAACTTGAAGTAGCCACAGATTTAAAAGTGCTTGCAACAGCATTCTTGCCAGACTTCGCAGAAATTGGAGCCTTATCCTGTCGAGTATTAATGAGTGAGGGCTGATTAGTAAGGATTTCAGAAGCAACTGGATTGCTGGCCTTATCTTGTAGATTTTCAGGTAAAGGATCGGTTAGGTCCTCATTCACTCTGTCAACCACCAATTAAGATTGTCAATGTTTTATGGTATTTACTTGTCCAGTGATGTTTATTGAAGATTGTTTAACACGGTATTCGCTCCAGATGCACGACCAACCACTCCCAGGGATTGATGAGCCTGACTCTGAAAATTTTGACTACGACGTGTGCTAGAGGCTTGGACCGGGCTGGGCTCTGAAATTGTATGCAAAGGATGGGAATGATTTCGAAGAGCCTTGCAGGAATAACTCGCGGGCCACTGACGATGCATTTAGTGCAATATTCAGGCAAGTTCTCATAACTAAGCGAAACCATAGCGCAATGACCAGTTCTCTCTCTACCATGATACATTCTTGCAAAGGTGATGTTAGATCGATTTCATCAATAACGAGAACAAAATGTATCCCGGACAATGACCTTTGATCGATCTGAAGGGGGATCCCAGAGTGCTAGCAATTTTCAATATGAGCTTGGGGTGCCAATACTCGATAACAAGTTCGTATATTCTCACCCAAATTTGAGATAGAGAAGAGTTGATCATATATGGATTCAAATTCGGGATGTAAACCCGGATTCAAATTCCACGAGGTACGATTCAAATCATTTACTTATATCTCCGAGTTCTAAGAAAACTGGATGCTAAAATATCCCTTACCCAATAGAACTATGCGCCAATTATGTGGAAACAGCCCATAGCAAATCGATTTGAGCCATTTGATTGCATCAGACGACCAATTAGCGATGATTTTGATTCACGAAAACATTGGTTGTACAGATTGTCATCCATGATAACTCATGAGAAATCACCTTTTTTTAACGGATGCGAATCATGAATCTCATGTCGTGCCCGGAATTAGCTCGACTGCGTACAAGAGGCGTTGGGTCCTTGCTCCCATCATTTTTAGTAGCTTTTAACAACTGGGGAATTTAAGCTCACAGTTGCGTAAGGTGATTGGAATGTCGACAACAGCGTGTTGGGCCGCGGCTGGTTGGGGCATATAGATGTAGGGTTGGACCAGGGTGGGGAGCTGCTCAGGAGCAAGGCCACGATACTGATTATTCAGACCTTGAGGAAGGAACGACGGCTGGTTAGAGTTAGCAGGTGACTGAACCCTAGGGTTTGAGCCATTTCCTTTTGTGACCGCCGAGGCAAGGGCAGAGTCGTGCCAGAGAGGAAGATATAATGGAGATTTGGGTTTGACAGATTTAATTCCTTGTTAAGTCAACGACTAATCTTTAATTTCCAGCGTTTTGGTTAATTTTTTAATATAATATATTTTTTAATATTTATATTTATTTAATTTATAAGCAACGATATATAGAGTTAAAATCACAAAGAGGTCTCATCACTGTGGTTGGGTCCATGATACACCCTTATGTATTGCATTCAGTGTTGGATGCACTATACATGACGTACATAGACGGTGCAGATTGATGCACTAGATGGAGAGTGTACCACGGACGGTACCCATAACTATTACACTAGATAGATTGAGTCCAAAAATTAATCTTTTAATCGATTTAGTACAAAAAAAGTGATGTTGCATGCTCCGTCAGCAAATTCGTTGGAAATCCCAAGACAGCATGTGAGTTTCATCAAGTGTGATAACGTTAGAAAAATTGATACTAAATCGTATGGGTGGAACTTTTGAAACCGAGAACCGCATAACCGACTCGAACCGTATCGGAACCGACTGTTCGGTTCGGTTCTTAGTAGGGCTGGGACTTAGGACCCGAATAACCGAATAACCGAACCGAAAAGGTAAAAACGGTTCGGTTCGGTTATTGGAAAAAAACTTGTGTTTTTTTTGGTTATTCGATCCCACTTCAAACTAAAGTTCGGATAACGGTTATTGATTTTCCGAACTCCGAAATACCCGAGAAACCGATATACATAAAATTCATGTTAAAAATAACTGAAATACCCGATTATTCTACATATTTTCGGTTATTCTATATGTTTTCGGTTATTTTACATTTTTTGGGTATATACTATATTCTACATATTTTCGAATACTCTTGGAAATATATATAGTATATACTATATTGTCACCTGTTGGAAATAACCGAAGAACCGATAAAAATACCCGATATAATTTCGGTTCGAGTATTTTTGGGTAATGAAAAAAAAAACGAGGAACCATACCCAAAAATTTTAATTCGGTTCGGATAATGTAATATCCGCAATTTTCGATTTTCGGTAAATTTCTTTTTTCGGTCGGAGTCCGTTTTGACGACCCGCTCATGACCGTTTCGTCATTCTGAGAAAGATTAATTCTACACTTTTTGACATCCGAGTTCGTTTCGGTGTCGTTTTGTTGAGTTCCGTGCTTTTTAGCGACTTTTCCGCACTTGAGTTCGATTCTTGCGAATCTCGTTCGAAACTGCTGTTTCGAGTTTCCCGTAAGTCCGTTTAACTTTGTTAGACGTGTTTTGAACTTCGGTTTGGTTATTCGATCATGTATCGTGATTTTCGGGCGTTTTGGACCATTTTGTAATTTACTGAAAGTTACGGGTATCCGTATCTGTAATTGTTGTCTCGACCCGTTTCTTGGTCGCGTATGATTAATTATGGTATTATGTTTTCAAATCGAGTCGTCGGGCCATGTCAGCTAAGCAGCTGGCCGGACGGTATGGGTCTGGCCGGACGGTTGCATGGCCGGGCCGACAAGGCAGAACCGGCCAGAGCGACGCTACGGCCGGAAGTCTGCGCGCGCTAGCTCGGCAGGTATAGCGCACGCTAGCTTGGTCGACCAACGCACGCTATCGGACCGGACAGTGGGGTTTCTGGGGTTCTGGACTCGGGAAGGATCGGCAGGTAGCGCACGCTACGCCGAGCGTAGCGCGCGTTAGTCGGCAGGCGTAGCGCACGCCGCTTGACGGCTAGCGTCGTTACTGCCGGGCGATTCGATCCGAGGGTTCTCGATGATCGGCTAGCGCACGCTAGCGTCCGCGCAGCAATGCGCTTATCGCGGCAAGGTGGATCCGGCAGATTGAAGTCTTGAAGACAGGCCTTGCGGGCCCCGGCCGAGGGTTATCGGCCGAAGCTGCCCGTTAGCGCGCGCTAGTCCGGAAGGTGTAGCGCACGCTAGGCCGTGCCTGTATAAATATGACAGAATAGCCATATTTTCACCCGTTTTTCATTTCCATCTTTTCCTCTCCACGGCTCGAGACTTGGCGATCTAGGAGACATGTTGTCAAGCAACTAATCCACGAAGATTGGGAGTTCATATCATCGATTAATCCCTCCATAACCTCCTTTGATCCAGCGAATCAAGGTGAGATTTCCTAGAACCCTATTTTGGGAAAATTTGGGGTTTTTGCGTTTTTGTCCGATTCGTTCCGTGTTGTTGATTAATTCATGATGGGTATGATTAATCTTGGTAGTATTCTTGTGTTTAACATTATTTAATCCACTGTTCTTCGTCGAATCGAAGTATATTTCTTGATTTCCTTCGAATCGACTTTTTGGGGGATTTGTTCTCAATCTCGTTTTCCATCCGTTTTTGATGGATCGATTGTGGTTAAATGATGTTTTTAAACATATTTTATGGATTGTATATCCTTATTTCAACTTGGAATTCCGTTTTCGTGTTTTTTCGGGACGAATCGTGTTCTTGGCCGTTTTGGGGAAAACACTTGAACATTCGTCGTTCGTTCTTTGAATTCAACGGCTTTGAGTCATGCTATGGAATTCATTTTCATTGTTTTTATTGTACTCCGTAGTTTATTATCGCGAGTTGGCGTTCGGTGGAGTCGGCGGGTTCGTAGTCGGTTCGTGCCAACCTACTTCGGTCGATTCTCCGCGTTGTGGTTGTTCAAGGCAAGTACCTTGTCCATACTATTCTCGTTTTGTGGATATGATAATTGGTGCTCATCTTGGTGTGTTTGTTTATTTGTTTGAAATGAGTTTTCAAAAGATTCGGCTAGCCTCGTTAAAGGCTCACTTTCAAAACGCGTGTGTTTTGTAAATTGTGTGGGTTGTAAGTGACTACGTGAATCCTTTGGATATATTTGGTGTTGATGTTGCGCTTGATAATGCGTGTGTATGTATATTGCTTCTTTCCGTTGCGTTGTGGTTGACGTGCGTGTTGTTATTTATTCGTGTGGTCGTGGACTGGCGGATGAATTATGTGAATTGGTGTATTGATTTGATAATTGTTACGACGATGACTGTGTACTTGATGTTTGTGACAATGTGAATACTTGTTGTGAGAGACGTCATATCCGGGAGCCTCTGAGGGCGGGGCGTGCGATCTCCGGCCTGGTGTATGCTGCAATGTGCGGCTCCATATGGTTGGTGAATGCCGGTGTTTACCTAATGCGCGTGCAAGGGGCGGCTTTTATGGGAGTGACGCCGGCGCGGTGACACGGACAATGTGCGGCTGACATGTGGAGTGAACGCCGGTGCACAGGTGTTTCAGTGGAGGCGCTTGGCAGGCTTATTGGTAACGGATATTTGAGTGTTTAGCTAAGACCCCGTTACCGAACGATTATCGTATTTCAAATTCTTTCAACTCTTTTCAAATGCTGGTCTCGATATAGACCGTGATTCATGTTTTCTGAAAGTGTGTTTCAACTTGTTTTAAAATGTTGGTATCAGGGTTAATTAACCAAGGACATTTGACGAGATCTCCGGGGGTTAATTAATCAGGGGTCTTGAGCGGTTTTTGGGCGGACGAAAGGTTGTGTCCTTGATTATACTGTGTTGACATTTTATGTTTTGGGTCAAGGACCCCGTGTGATGTTGAGATGTTTGATCTCATGTTGATATTATTTGGATTGGGTCGAGAACCCCGTGAGAAATATTTGTGAAGACTCGCTTGTGTTGATTGAATGGTTTTCTTGCGAATTGCTTTCCGCCTATTGGTCGAGGACCCAATTGATTTTGGAATGAGGAGGATTTGATAATCCTAAATTGTTTTCTATTAAAACTCTCGATGGCACTTTAAACGGTTTTATAAATTGTTTTTCTCTTGATTTGTGATCTTTCGGTTTTGAAGTGTTTTACCCAAACTCATGCCTCGGGAAGTACTTTTCGTTACGTTTGAATCTTTGAGGATTTCCTAGTTATTGTTATTCGTGGAACTGGTATTGTATGGCTCGTATTTGCACTTTGTTCTTGCACTAGCAAAACAGTGGAGTTTTGCTAACCCCCGAGTATTCGGGGGGTGGATGTCTGTTTTTGCATTCAGGTTTGGGAGCATAGCACAGGGTCGGCACGAAGGATAATGAAAGATGAACGATACTAATCACACGAGGATCCGTTGATGTCGTATTGATCCAGTTGTATTTTCTTTTCCGCTGCAGTATCTTTTCCCCGTTGTACGGGAGTTTATTGTATTTTGACCCATGCGTGGGTATGTGTTTGAAATTGAGTTGTATGTTATTATTGAAAGACCAAATCGGTCTACTGAGTCATTTTAGCCTTAAAGGCGATGTTTAGATGTTTGATTTTAGATATCAGCCTGGTAGATCCTCGAGGAGAGGGTCTACGACGTGTAATATCCCTGAGTGGATTGGGGGTGTTACGTAAATGGTATCGGAGCTTAGGTTGAGGAAACCTAGGCTGTCGGGTCAAGTCGTGTTGTTTGAGTCTTGTTTCGTCGGATTTTATCTGACTGAGTCGTGTCGCGATGCGTCGTCTGAGTTTGTTGGCCGTGATTAGTATCGTGGGGCGATCATCATCTTCGTGCGACCTGTGGATGTAAGTCTCCCTTCTTTGTATTATGCCTCGTGTGACACGAGCTATTTGTTTGATTTTGTGTTAAGTGATGGAACCTTCACGTAGATTCTTGGTTTCGTGATGCGTTCGTGTGATTCTCTTATTTCGTTTGTATGAGGAGTGTTGTCATTATTTATGTCTTTTTGACTGTGATAATTGACTGTTTGTTTTCCCGGTAAAAGACATGTATTGTCTTGACTTTGTGCGATTTGATGCGTATATTATAATATGTTTAAACGAATATTGTTACATGAGCATTTTTGGGCATTCTAGCCCATTGAATTATTTTTGAAAACCTTGAGTATCTTAGAAAATAAATTTCGAGACGTACTTTTAAAATGAATTATTTTCTCGTGGTACTTCCAAGGTGCCACAATATGTTTCCAAATTCTTCTACCTCGAGGACCAAAATGTTTTGAGATATTTTCAATGTTTTAGAAACACTTTTACTTAGACCCGAGGGTCGAATATTTCCGAAAGTCTTTCGCTAAAAGAAAGTGCCCTCATTTTTATCAAATGCGAAATGGTTCTCCAAAGTCTCGATAACGATATTTCACGTTTGTAATTTTTTTTGAAAGGTGATACTCAAGATCAACCGGTATTCTTCTAAATTATTTTCAAAATAAGGTTGTCGTTTTTAAAAACTTATCCATTCCCGTTTGAGGGCTGGGTATGTATGTATGATGTTCGCGTTGTCATTTTGATGTTTGCTCCCGAGTATGATTGAATTGGAGGTGTGAGCGTTGAGTCGTTTTCCACACATTTGTTGCGTTAGCCCTCTATGAGAGGTGGGATGTTGGTATTGAATATTTTCGCCTCGTAGTGATTTCTGCGTTGTCACGCATGTGCGAGCTGTTAGAGCTTGGTATGGTATGACCGTGTGCATCGGTGATGGTTCCGTTATGTGTCGGCTGTTTAATGTCTTGTTACCTTGCTCCTATTTTTGTGAATTTCGTGGACGAGGTCGGAGGTAATACCCGTACTATTTTGACTTCTGTATTTTCTCTTTCTCCAGTCTATCGATTCGCTCATGTTCGTTGATACTTTATGAACTTGTTCTGTATTTCGGTTCCATCGTCCGAACGAGCTGTGATCTTGTTGTGGGTCGATCTGGTTATCGATGTGACTTTTTCAGGTTCAGTTCGATTCTTGTGAACCTTGTTCGGGAGTGACATCATCTGGTTCTATTAGTTCTTTTATTCGAAGTGGATCGGATTTGGAACTCTTGTGTTTTCGACTCTGTCGACTCATTTATGTTCGTTGACATTTCTGAGCTTGTCCTGCCCCTTGCTTTTGTTGATCGAACGAGTGTGGTATTGTTTCGGAATAACTCGTTTGTCGTTGTGACTTTTCAATCGCTATTCCCCTTTCCTGTGAATTTTATGGGAATGCATGTCTTGTTGTTCTCACCAGATCATCTTGGGAATTGTTGTTTGAATTTTATTATCCTTCGTGTTTCGGACATGATTGTTCGATTTTTGTTGTCTCGATCGTTTGGTTGTTCGGTTCTTGTTCTCGTTTCGTGATCGTTGAGCGTTCATGCTCCTTCGTAATTCCCTTAGTTCGGGAAATTAGTTTCGTTTTCGATCTTCCAGCCCTTAGGCGGTGGAATTCCGTATTTGTTCAGCGTTTGGCTCGCGTTTTGATTGATGAACCGTTGGGTTGGTCAATCGTATTGATTTTCGTTCGCTGTGTTTTGTGATTGTCGGATAATTGACTTGGCTATATTATCCGTTCGATGACGCTTGTCACTTGTTGGTTTTATGATATCCCTAACGGCGATGTTGTGTTGGTCGTCGTGGAGCGTATTTTCACACCGTATATTCCGTTGCGTTGTTTGTAACGTTTCGCCGTTGGGCGTTAGTTACGCGTTTCTTGTGTATCTCGTTGAGTTTTCCTGGCGGGATATCGCTTCTCCCTACTTGTTTTTAGTTTCGGGACGAAACTTCTTTTAAGGAGGGTAGAATGTAAGATCCGCAATTTTCGATTTTCGGTAAATTTCTTTTTTCGGTCGGAGTCCGTTTTGACGACCCGCTCATGACGTTTCGTCATTCTGAGAAAGATTAATTCTACACTTTTTGACATCCGAGTTCGTTTCGGTGTCGTTTTGTTGAGTTCCGTGCTTTTTAGCGACTTTTCCGCACTTGAGTTCGATTCTTGCGAATCTCGTTCAAAACTGCTGTTTCGAGTTTCCCGTAAGTCCGTTTAACTTTGTTAGACGTGTTTTGAACTTCGGTTTGGTTATTCGATCACGTATCGTGATTTTCGGGCGTTTTGGGCCATTTTGTAATTTACTGAAAGTTACGGGTATCCGTATCTGTAATTGTTGTCTCGACCCGTTTCTTGGTCGCGTATGATTAATTATGGTATTATGTTTTCAAATCGAGTCGTCGGGCCATGTCAGCTAAGCAGCTGGCCGGACGGTGGCGGGTCCTGGTCGGACGGTTGCGGATCGTCGGCCGACGCGGGCAGAACCGGCCAGAGCGTACGCTACGGCCGGAAGTCTGCGCGCGCTAGCTCGGCAGGTATAGCGCACGCTAGCTTGGTCGACCAACGCACGCTATCGGACCGGACAGCGGGGTTTCTGGGGTTCTGGACTCGGGAAGGATCGGCAGGTAGCGCACGCTACGCCGAGCGTAGCGCGCGTTAGTCGGCAGGCGTAGCGAACACTAATTGACTTAACACTCCGCTAATGTGGTACTCTTTCTTGAATTATATTACACCCCATAATACATTCAATAAGTCTTTTATTAATATTACGCTAATATGATACTCATGTCAAAGATCATCAAAAATAAATTTAGAGATCGAGAAATATTTTCTAATAAGATAATATCTTATGCGGTGCATTGCACCGGAGAATATCTAGTTATAATAAAATATTGAATATTTTACGATGTGCATCGCAACGGGGGACATCTAGTTAGTTACGGTAACTACAAATAATATATAATTTAAAATTAATAAAAAGCTTCGTATATCAAAATCCAAACAAGTACCAGACAAGACATCAAAAGTTTAAACAAAAACCACCTACCTAGAAAGCAAGCGACCCATTGCACGCAAGCCACGTAGCAAAAAACCAATGCATTCTGCAACCAAAAATTTACACAATTTAAATTTAAATTTACAAGTGTGCATAGGGCTCCAGAATATTCATAATTGGGCAAATATAAGCCGTGAGAATTAATTTTTTAACACCAAATCATAAAATTAATAAGTTATATATCCCCACTCATAAGAGTGTAAGTTATTGATACCATTTTGCTTAAAAATCCTAAAATGTCCTCCAAAAAAGTGTTGATGTTGACTTTTCTTTTTTATCTTTTAGTGATAGATTTAAGGGTATTAATTTCTTTTGGTATCAAAAACTTATACTCTTATGAATGAGGATATATAACTTGTTATTTTTATGGTTTTGTATTATAAAAGATAGAACCCATATAAGTTTATAACTTCATATACGAAAAATTATATCATGCAACATGATGTATCGTACATAGTATATCAGCGGTGATTGAGTTATACATCATTTGTGATTATGTTGTTGCTATACACTGGTGTGATTATGCTAGTAATTACAATTAGTGTACTTTGCACCGTACATCATGTTGTGGGATATGACAACTCTCACAACACATGAAAGGACATGAAGGATGATGAGGCAAAAATGACTATTTAATTTACCAAAAAAATGAAAATACAAATGAATTAACTTTTCTAAGCCTTTTTTTTTCAAATTTTTATAAACTCACCTAACAATGAACGCATACGAAGTGTTTCAGGATGTAGTTACATCTCCCACATTAGTCGGGAAATTGAACGAATCACTGATCAATAACGCATCGAGATGGCTATCCCGATCGGCTGACTCAAGCTATTTGCGAATCTAATTAAAGGTTTTCCCGAGCTCTTCAAAAAGACAAGTGTGGCTAACTATATCCTTAATTTATGAGATTTGGTTCCGTGATTTCATGGAAACCCTAACAAAAGCCTATCTATAAATACTTTTAATTTCTATTTTAAAAAAGTTACACTTTCTCTCAATACTTCATTTGAATTTATTATCTTCTTCTGACTTAAGCCTTGGGAGAGGATTCGTCATCGGAAAACCTCTGCAACCCCGTCTCACTTGCTATTCAAGGAGAACGTAACTGCATTGACATGTGGAAGAGTTAAAACACAAAGATAATCGTCCTATCAATTGGATACCACTTAGATAAGCCTTAGTCATACCGAATTTCCTAATTATATGATCATCACAAATGACTAGATATGAAAAGGAGAAAAGGAAAAGAGAAACAAGAAAGAGGAAACTTAAAAAGAATCAACACATAAAGCTATAATGATTATTCCCTCTGTTTAGGGTTGACAATCGGGACATCTCGAGGTCCCGGTCCCGAGTTCCGAATGTCCCGGTCCCGAGTCCCGAATGTCTCGGTCCCGAAAATCATTAATTTGGTGGTCCCGGTCCCGGTCCCGATCGGGACTTCGGGAGTCCCGATTCCCGAAATGGGATAAATTTAAGTCCCGGTCCCGGTCCCGATCCCGAGGATAATTTTTCGAAATATCCCGAATGTCCCGAAATGTCCCGAAATCAGAAAAGGAAAAAAATTGATTGAAATTAGAAATTTCAATCGGGACTTCGGATAGTCCCGATCGGGATTTCGGGACTACCGAGTCCCGAAATTACCAAAATTTAAGGTCCCGGTCCCGATTCTGGTCCCGTAAAATTCGGGACTCGGGACGGGATCGGGACTCGGGATTTCCCGATCCTAAATTCTCACCCCTATCTCTGTTCCTGACAGACCGTGTATTTTTGGTATACTTTACATAATGATTGATGTAAGTAATAATGATATATGTTTGGAATAAAAAAGTAAAAGAATATTGATGGTATGTGTGCGACGGAGATTAAAAGATAAAATATTGTTTTGTTTTAATTGTATATAGGTGATAAACGTATATTTTTAAAAGGATAAATAAAAGTAAGCCTAAAACTTTGAACCAGATTCAGACGGTATGAGTTAATCGACACATTTCCCCGTATAAAAAGGAAGTCAAAAAGTTGCAACCAATAGAAAAAGTGGAATGATGCAGACAACAACGAACGAGGATGACGACGTTGTATACTATTATTCTACATAAAATGGAGAGAGAATTGACCTGGTTGATGCTGTGGGTGAAATCAGCAGCAAGCGAGATCTGGGAGTCTCCGAAGCTGTTCATGAGCTTGCTGGTAACCAACAGCATGGCAGGCATGGAAAACCCATCGCCACATGCGCCGACCAATCCCAGACACATCAAAGCCATGTCCGTACCATCGGCATGCATGAAAATCGAACCAAAGCATATACTGCTGCTGCTGCTGCTGCCGCCTTTCTTCTTCTTTCTCGTCTGCTCCATATCAAAATCAGTACCCATATCTACTTCAAAAGTATTTATATATTTAGAAATTTGGTTAAGTACTTTACTTCAAGAGTTTGTCGTTTTGAACAAAGTATTTTGGATAGAAAAGTTCTTCATATTTGTGAGGGGCACTAATGAATTAATGGCTGTGTGACTCACTCACTCTCTCACTCCCACTCTCTATATTGTGTATATATATATATATATATATATATATATATATATATATAGGGGACTTTTATTTTCAGAATTCTGCGAAAACTGCGAGAACTTCTCTAAACCAATTAGATTTTTTTAAGTATTAAAAAATATAATTTTTATTACGGGAGATATCCCCATCACGATAACCCCGCTTGTAATAAACATATCACGATAACCCCTACTATATATATAACCCCTACTATATAGTAGGGGTTACGATCAATAGGGGTTGTATGCATTGACATGATGTACATTATGTATTATTAGGAGTACAAAAGGTGGTTCTCGCAGTTCTCGCACTTAACAGGGTTCTGAAAATAAAGTTACACTATATATATATATATATATATGATACTTAAGTTAAGAAATAAGAATGAATTTGATCTATAGATCTTGATTAAATGAATGGCCTAAATTTATTCTCATAAAAATGTATGCATAGAATGTAATATTCTAATGCATCGATATTTTGATGCATATAATGCAGAGTTTTTATGCATTACAAGTTTGATGCACGAAATGCATATATTGGATGCATAAGTCAATCTGGACCGTACATCACACACAAAAACAATGATTCAGATTTATCTCAATTCACAACATAAGAATCATTCTCATATAACACAGCCCAAATTTTATAACCTAAAAATGAACACAAATTTCATCTCGGTAATTATTTTCTCGATCATCCACAACTTTAACACATTATCTGGGCTATCAGATTTGGGCTACAATTTGATGCACATAGCACTTCTCTAGAGAGATGAAGGTGGATGAAAGGAGATCTGAATGAAATATACTTTCTATTAGCGTGGGTATTAAGTGACATATCTTGTGTTTGAGTGTGAGTTCTTACTTAAATCATACTTACATTTACTTTTTTTTTTTTAGGGAGAGACGAGAAACTCTCCCACTGTAGAGGCCCTCGACGGTGTTAAATCGAGAGATGTCTAACGACTGCATATGAAGAGGCCAACGAGAACATATTCATAAAATTATATTAATATTATTGTATTTATTTGACCGAACACATGAGTACTTCATTTACAACTTAAATCATACTTACATTTACAACTTTTTTTTTATTGCTAGAACTAGAATTTATATGAGAACTAAAATAATAGTTACAGTACATGAGTACACTAAAATTCATTCATCCGAACATATAAATAATATAGTTAAAAATTATACTCCCTCCGTCTCATATGTACAAGTTACGTTTTACTTTTTTGGTCAACCGTCTCCGACTTTGACTACAAATTAATCTTAAACCGCAAATATAAAAATTTTCAATTAAATTATATAATGAAACTTTAGTACCTAAACTTTCATTATATAATTCAGTCGAACATTTTATATTTACAGTTTAAGATTAATTCGTAATTAAATTTGGAGATAATTGATCGAAAAAATCAAACATAACCTATATATATGGGACGGAGGGAGTATATCATTTATAATATCTTCTCGAAAAAAACAAAAAACACCGTTATTTAAAGAAGAGAGGTGGGGAGCGCAAAATAAGTACGGCCCGCTACCTCTGTAACTTTCTAAACTTTGCTGAGAATTTCAGAGTTCAGAATCTCAACATTCAATGTACCCCAATGGAAACGTAATGAGCCGTTGACCTTTTGATCATTTTTGCCGTCAATGGAAACGCCAATTGGTTCGATGATCACGGATGATGAACGACCTTCTCATTATATACACGATTAAAAATTAAAGAAATTTGACTTTCATTTTGCACTTAGACTAACTATATGTGACCATCTCCAACAGTTTATACAAAAATATCACAACTTTAAATATAAAAATACAAAAATTCAACAATTTATCTCCAACAGTATACACAAAAATACAGAAATTAGTAATGCATCTCCAACAGTTTGCACAAAAATACAGTAAAAATGGATATTCTATTATATTATTTTTCTAATCTTAATATTATGTACAAATATAAATACATTTTAGCTCTATTAACTAATAATAAAATTTAAATGTATTCAGGTTCGCTGAATTAATGCAAAAGATTATAATTATATTATAAAATTATATAGTAGGGGAATATTATCACAAATACTCAATCAATACATTTTAACCTATCACAAATATTATCACTATACAGTTTATGTATAGGTTACGTTTTATTTTTTGGTCAACCGTCTCTGACTTTGACTACAAATTAATCTTAAACCGCAAATGTAAAATTTTCAATTAAATTATATAATGAAACCGTCTATGATATTTTAATGCATATAATGCATATTTTTATGCATTGTAATTTTGATGCACGAAATTCATATATTTCATGCATAATTAGTACAAAACTCATGCATATTCGCAATTCGCAGGATAAAAACCATTCTCATTTGATCATAAATCTCTCTTTCTCTCTCTCTATATATATATATAATTTTTGGTAGTTGTTGTATCATCTAATAAAATCAATTGCAATTCACAAGTAATATTTTATGCAATGGATCTTAAAATTATGGCTGTATATTCAAATTGGTTTTTATAAATGAATAGAATCTAATGAAGATACCACAAATACTTTTATTACCATGGAATCTATCCATCAAACAATATATATATATATATATATCAAAATAATTTCGGATATATATTATAAATAATTTGATAGTTAACTAATATACCATATATATATATATTTATAAAAGTAATTTCGAAATGAACATATAGTCCTAAAACAGTAACTATATAACTTTGGCGGCAAAATTATCTACTACAATTTGAGCATCGATTCTTTTTATATAAATATATAAATTAGTAAAATATCATAATTGTTCGTGTATTAACCCAAATTTTTACACCTTAATTAGAGTCTTAATTAGTCGGATTTTTTATATTATACTATCATGTAGACGTGTGCCATTGTGGTAATCAAATTTGGCACTATGTATTGTTCTATATACACAATTTGACTATTCGTGAGATGATTCTAATTTGCCTACGAATAATTACCATAATATAAATCCCGTATTTATATATATATATATATATATATATTGTATCAAAATTAATCAATTCTCATAAAATATATATTTGAATATACACCTTTATATTATTATAATATAAACACCAAATTTTATACATGAAATATATAAATTATATTACAATAATACGTCTTATGTTAATCACTTTTAAAATAAGAGTAAATATTTAAAATAATATTACTTAGTTCAAAAAATAGTATTAAATATAATGCTTTATACTACTAGAATATAAATTCGGTGGAGAGAGAGAGAGAAATGAATATGAGTGTGTATGCAGCGTAAACTGCGTGCCAGGCCCTAGTCTTTAGCAAAGTGAAGCTGATGGCAACAAAGCGTGAGGGAATCAAAGTCCATAACACATATACCCAATATTAGTTTCTAATTTTTAATGTTAAAAAAATTATAGAGTATACTACCGCTTCAGCCTTCATCTGTCATCTACCAGGTAATAGGGGTGGGCATGGGACGGGATGGGACGGGCCTGGGGTCATCCCACGTCCCGTCCCGTGTTATAACAAGCGGGACGGGACGGGACGGGATTGGTGATTTCAAAATTTCATCCCGCTGGGCCTTATCCGGTTGGGACGGGACGGACGGACGGGCGGGACGGTTTAGTCCCGCATAAAAAAGTTCAAAATATAAATTAGAAAAAAGTAAGAAAATCTATAATTTTATACATCTAAATTCGGGAAAAATATCTAACAAACTAATTTAATAGCCTAAATTAAACTTTTTAAATAACAATTATTAACATTGAATACAACATATCTATTTTTTTTGAAAAAATATCAGTTACTAACTTTATATCGTTTGATTAGATTTGTGTATAATTATAAAATATAGATAGTAAAAAATAAAAATAGTTTATTATTAAAAATTAATTAAAAAAGGGTTACAAATAATAACAATATATGGTTTTAAAAAGGGTTAAAAACTTAGCGGGACGGGACGGGCCTTATGGGCCTCAAATTTTTTGTCCCGTGTCCCGTCCCGCGGTTACTCTAATGGGACGGGACGGGACAGGCCTAGTGTTTTTAATTTTGGATCCCGTCCCATCCCGGGTAATTTTGGGACGGGACCGGGACGGGATCGGGATTTTGATTTTTTGTGCCCACCCCTACCAGGTAATATTTATTTTATTTTCTTCACCCACCAAAATTAATGGTTTTTGGATTAAACAAAACTCAAGAGGGGAGTAGACTATAAGAGAGAAATAAACTACTATTAACAGTTTGATGTGAAATAGATTACTATTGAAAGTTTGATGATTTTGTTTGTCATTACTTAAGTTTTGTGTAGTGTTTGATGCAATGATCGTTTATTCTTTAAAAACACAAACAAATTTGTCTATTGTTTGAGACTCAAAATCAAATGTGGATTTCAGATTTGAACTACCAGATGTATTTTTTCTCCCCAATAATTATAAGTCGGGTTTTTTTTTACCCAAGATTTATAACCCACTTTAAGTTTTTCTTTTCATTAAGTAAGCGTAATGGGGACGAGTCTTCTAACTTGGCTAGGCTCCAAATTCGTTAAAAAATTGTATGTTCTTAGTTCATTGTATTAGGGGCATATTATTGACTCTCCGCCCAGGGCATCCGAAACCATTGGACCGGCCCTGGTGAAACCACTCTAAATCACCTAAAATTATGTCACTTGAATTGATTTTTTCTTCAAAATATGAGTAGTGGATCCAATGCATGAGTAGTGCAATACTTTTTAATCGTGAATTTAATCAAACAATTGTTTAAACTAAAGTGGATTGGTTAGGTAAAACACCCAACAATATGATGTAAAAGAAGCATATATTGTAGGAAACCCTACTTTAAAGATGTTATGATGCAATTAGTGAAACACACTAATATAGTGAAGGGACATAATACAAATGAGGTTGTTTTAATGTTTTCTTGTTATAAAACGACGTTATTTTAGAAGGTTTCGCATGTAAGCTTACATGTGAGACAGACTCATATTCACTTTCCTCATATATATATATATATATATATATATATATATATATATATATATATATATATATAGGAAATATATCATATGAAAATTAATTACCTTGTGAAATCTAGAAACTTTTGTAGGTTATTGATATTAGTGATCTAATGGGTGTAGATGAGTAGAATTATATGCATTTATGTATTTTTTTTTATTGCATTATTTGTTCCATATCTTAATGGCCAGAACGATGGAACAAATAATATGAATACTGATAAATTACTTAATAATGCGATTGGTTTAGATTTCACCATTAAGGGTGTTTCCACCATAGTCAATCTCTCTCTCTCTCTCTCTCTCTCTCTCTCTCTCTCTGTCTCTCTCTCTCTCTCTCTCTCTCTCTCTCTCTCTCTCTCTCGCTCTCTCTCTCTCTCTCTCTCTCTATATATATATATATATATATATATATATATATATATATATATATATATAACGTAATTTTTGCGCCGAAATTTTAGACTACTTTTTATAGCATCGATTCTCTTTATATATATATATAAAATCAAATCAATACTTTTATTTTTTACTTTTAATGTACATCATATATTCACCATCATATATTGTACCTTTTTATTTCCACCATACACTCATTATGAACGTATTTACTCAGCTTACAAATTTATCACGTCTTATTATTCTCTAAAAAAATATTTTTTGCACTAAATAGTATTATATCATATGCCACTAGGGCTGTCAAACCGGTCGGGTATACCCGGGTTCGACTCGGTTTCTGTGGGTTCGACTTGGTTCCGTGTTTGCGAACCGATCGAGTTCGGCACGCACTTTGAGCTCGATTTCGTAGTCGAGTCGGGTCGGGTACACTCGACTACCAGGCCGGAGTGCTCGAATTGTTTATCCGGGTTTAGGGTTGTCAATTTTACCCACCGGGTAAAATTACCCGCGTGTAAATGGGTTATAGGGTCGGGTAGTACCCGCAGGTTCGGGTAAAAGGTAGGGTACTGCCCGTACCCGTTATCTTTTGTTAGGGTAAGGATAGGGTATGGGATTTATGTTTTACCCGATTACCCGACCCACTTACCCTAAACATTATATATATATATAATAAAAGAATTTATTGACCGTTTTAATTTTAATTTTTACTAGTTATAATTTATACGTGATACATTAATAAATTTGAGTTAAATTATATCAAATTTTAATATATATTGACTCATTGATTATATATTTTTGTATTTTTTGGAGTCTTTTTTATTGTGAAATAGTATTAAATGAATATAAACGGGCCACCCGCTTTACCCGCGGGTACCCGTTTACCCGCGGGTACCCGTTTACCCGCAGGGTAATACCCGTACCCTACCCGCTATAAAACATAGGGTAATAGGGTAGGGTATGGGTTACCCGACTCGACTAGGTAACTTAAACACCACTTCGCTGCTCTCCAATCCAGTCGATCTGTTTCATACTTTCATTTAACTTTCACACACACACACACACACACCAACACATACGACTCGAGTCCATGGTCCCGAGCACGTAATACCAACTTGATCAATACAATCAGTCCAGTCGATCCGTTTCTTTCCCGGCCGTCGCGAGCTGCTGTCGGAAGTGGAGCAAGTGTATTCTTTTCCTCCCGTTAATGAATTTTTTCCTCGCATTGATGATTTTTTTCCTCCTGCATTTTTTTCCTCCCGTAAGAACTGGTGTTTAGGGTTTAGGGTTTTCAGTTTCAATATTTTCCTCCCGTTCATGATTTCAATTTTCAATTGTTTAGAGTTTAGGGTTTTCCGTTGGTAATAAATTGCAATGGGGCTCTGTTGATTTTGTTAGTAATGTATGTTGAAAATCTTGTAGTACAGCATATAGATGAAATCATGAAAGTCTTGTTGAATTTATTGTCAATTTTCAGATTTGATGAATTTGTTGAGTATATTGTTGAAGTCGTTGTCAATTTTCAGATTTGATGAATTTATTGAGTATATTGTTCAATTTTCAGATTTTGATTCATATCTTCTTAATTTATTGTCTATTTTCAGATTGATCATTATGTCTTTGTTGAACAACCCAAATCGTTCAATTCAATCATCTTCTAGCCCGCGTATGGATACCATTTTTGAAGATACTCACATGCGGAACTTGGAGAGAAAGAATTGGGTTTCGAAGAAAAGGATGACGATGAGATTGTTGATGTTGACAAAAGTGGTAAAAAAAAAAAGTCAACAGACCCGATACCCAGTGAGGAAGATGCACAAGTTTTCAAGAAAAAAGAGAAAGAGAAGACAAGTGGTGTGTGGCAGTACATGAAGGCATATTCCGATGATCCAGAATAGGGAATAAGCGTGCACAATGCAAGATGCGTCAAATTGTGTTATCAAGAGGGAAGACATCTTCAACATCTGCATTGAACAGACACTTGACGTCTTGCTTAGAGAAGAATGAGAAGCATAAACAGACACAATTGGATTTTAAGTCAAATCCTGGTAACGAAGGTGGAGAGGTAAATGAACAACTCAGTACTTTCAAGTATGACCATTCAAAGATGAGGGAGAAAATAGCGCATTATATCATGATCAATGAGTTACCTTTTACTCATGTAGAGTTTTTTATGTTTAATGAAATAATGAGGACTGCAACTCCTTTTTGGAAGAAGGTTAGTCGGACAACTGCGGAGTCAGATTGTCATAAGGTTTATGAATATGAAAAAGTGAAATTGAAAGAAGTTTTAAAAAGTGTGGGCAAAGTGAATATTACAACGGATATGTGGACATCTTCAAATAAAAAATGCGGGTATATGCTTATAACTGGGCACTGGATATATATTAACTATAAGTTGAATATGCGAGTCCTTAACTTTTGTAATGTCCCTCATCCCCACAATGGTGTTGTCATTGCCGAAGCACTTTCTAATTCGTTCATCGAATGGGGAATTAGAAAAAAATAGGCACGATCAGTGTAGATAATGCTGGACCGAATGATATGGCACTAAGAAATCTAAAGCAAAATTATGTGACGATTAGGGATCACTTACCTTTGGATGGCAGACTTTTCAATGTGCGTTGTTGTGCACATATTCTCAATCTCTTGGTGCAAGATGGACTCAAACCAATTGAGTCCATTATTGACACAATAAGATATGGAGTTACATATGTTGCCGGTTCAGAGGATTGCCGAAACTAGTTTGGTCTTTTTGTTACTCAATTTGGAGTTAAATCTCGGAAGCTAGTTCGAGATGTCCCGGCACGCTGGAATTCAACTTATAATATGCAGTCACTTGCATGCACTTTTAAGCTAGTATTTCGTCGTTTTGGTAATTGGGATAGGGGATTTGAGTATGTCCCTGACGATGAAGAGTGGGAAACGGTTAGTAATGTATGTGAATTCTTAGAGATCTTTAATGATGTCACACATGTCGTATCCGGTTCTCAATGTTCAACTGCAAATTTATTTCTCTCTCAGGTTTATAGAGTTAAAGAATTGCTAGATATGAAATGCAAGGACAGGAAATCATACACCAAAGATATGGCTACCCCCATGAAGGAGAAGTTTGGCAAATATTGGTCAGAATGTAATTTATGTATGTCAATTGGCTCTGTGTTGGACCCAAGGTCAGCTTTTACGATTTTGTTTTCCTATCATCTATGGAGAAGAAACGGAAATTGTTTTGGCTAGTGTTAAAAAGCATTGACTGATTTATTTAAGGAATATGTTGATGAAAAAGTAGGTGAAAAAATAAATAAAGGGAAAAGGTCAACTGTGGAGTCATCATCGACTAGTAGTGGTTCGCAAACTTTGCACAGGCATTCAAGTGTATTGGGCAAGCCTATTCTTGGGGGAATTTCAAAATATGGGTTGTTTTTTAGCCAATCGGATACAAGTTTTCAGCCTATAAAAACAGAACTTGAGTTATATTTGGAAGAAAGCATTTATCCTGTTGTTGGAGAGCATTTTGAGGCATTAGACTGGTGGAGAGCAAATTGGGGAAAATATCCGATATTGTCACTAATGGTTGTTGATGTTTTAGCTATTCCAATCACAACGATAGCTTCTGAGTCAACTTTCAATGCCGGTGGTAGAGTAATTGAACCTCATAGTGCTTGCTTGAAACCTGAAACTGTCGAAATGTTGCTATGTGGAGCTGATTGGGCACGTGAACTTTATCGACTTAACAAACATCACAGGTGCATATTTTTTTATTACATCCATATTCCATACCATACATGATACATGTGTTGATAATATATACAACATCTTATTTCAAATATGACAATTTTATTTTTATTTTTCTACATTGTCAACTCATTAGAAGGATAATTTTTAGTTAAAGGAAGTGGAGATCGACTTGAACATTCCTAATAACGAAGGTATGTTTTCTAAGAATATGTAAATCTTATTTTGTACTTTTATTGTATTAATATATTAAAATTCATGAATCATCACAATTCATATGTGATGTGATGTGTAATTCAATAACATTTATTTGTTTTTTTTCCAGCAAGTGGCTCGATCAATAACTGAAAGACGGTTCGATATATCAGTCCGTCATTATAGTTTTTCGCTCTTTTGGTTTTAATATCAGAGGTAATACACTACTTTAGCCACTTTGCCATAGTCAATGACAATATTTGTCAAGGGACTTAGTTTGTACAAATTCTAGCAAAAAATGACATGGTTTGACCAATATACCCTTACTTTTCAATAAAACTAACTCACCCTATATCTCTCCTTATCTTTTCTGAGTTTCTGGGTTACGACGTATGTATTTCGTACCGTTTCGTTACCATGTGTTGTTTACCTTTTGTGTTATTGTATCGTAACTTCGTATCTTATTTACCGTGTCGGAATATTGCACACGAGGTACCAGTAAGCGGATACGATATTTGTTTTTCGTTACATTACCCGATTAATAATTGATCATTTATTATTTGTTTTTCGTTACGTTTCGTTACGTTCGTTACCAATATAGTAACATGTTAAGTTTAAATGGTACACTCGGTAAGAAGTTACAATTTCTTACCAATATACCAGAGTGTAAACAGTGACACCCTTACAAATTCGTAGCTGGAAATAGTTACGGTTACACTAATACGAAGTCATTAATTCGTAACTTCGTACTAGTTACACTTGGTAAGAAGTTACAATTTCTTACCAATATACCAGAGTGTAAATAGTGACACCCTTACTAATTCGTAGCTGGAAATAGTTACGGTTACACTAATACGAAGTCATTAATTCGTAACTTCGTACTAGTTACACTTGGTAAGAAGTTACAATTTCTTACCAACATACCAGAGTGTAAACAGTGACATCCTTACTAATTCGTAGCTGGAAATAGTTACGGTTACACTAATACGAAGTCATTAATTCGTAACTTCGTACTAGTTACACTTGGTAAGAAGTTACAATTTCTTACTAATGTAATAGCTACGAATTCGTAACATGTATACCAAATCTCCAATACGAAAATTTCAAATCAGCATAAATGTGTTATGAAATTCGAATTTCGTAACTTCATACTGATATGAAATGATAAAATCTTAACAGAAAATCAAGGCATAGTGATACGAAATGACAATATTGTAACATGGTAACCCAGTACGAAATGAATAAATCGTACCAACTGTAAATTCGTAACCACGTATGCAAACTTGCCAAAAACTAGATCTAAAACACCAATACATACAAATCGATCTGAATCACTCCAAACATACCACGAATCGCCAGAAATCATATGAAAACTTGTAAATCATCAAAAGCAAATACAAAAATAACATTATTCCAAGATAGATCTAGGATTTTTCTAGAGAGAGAAAGTTGGAGAAAGAGAAATAAAATCGAATGAGAGAGTAGGGAAGATTCGGAGCTGCTGGCGGTCGTCGGAGCTGCTGGCGGTCGTAGGGAAGATTCAGAGTAGGGAAGATTCGGAAAGAACTGGAACTCCGGCGAAGTCGGCTCCGGAAATAGCTAGATTCCGGCGAGATATGAAAATGGTTATGAGAGCCATGGTGGTCACCTAAGAACATGGCCGGCGACGGTGATGGGTGGCGCGGCCATTCAATGGGAAGGGAGGGATTGAGAGAGAGGAGAGAGAAGAGAGAGACGTGAGGGGGTGGGGGGGAATGAGATAGACATGGGGGAAGAGAAAGAAAGACAGAGAAATAGAGAGACGTGTGTGGTGGTGGGGGGGAATGAGAGAGAGAGAGGAGGGGGAGAAGGAAATAAGGGGGTGAGGGTAAATTGGTCCGGATTTGCTCTTTTTTGCTACAATTTGTACAAACTAAGTTGCATGACAAATATTAAAATTTACTAAGCTATTTGGCTAGTCCATGTCTTCTCTCTTAATATCAACTATCAAGTGAAGATTGTCAATTTGGAATTGCTAAAGATTAAAGTTGTTGGGCTTGTTGCGGATTTTTAGAATTCGGTTAGCTACTTTGATTTTTGACTGACCGTGAGGTCCGTGAATGTATTTTTAAGTACTCACTTTAATTGAGACGGACCGTGATTTTTTTGTTCTGCGCTTCTTAGTTCTTGGTATTTTTTTCCTAATTTTATGTTGGTTTCTTGCTTTTCTTTTTTCCGTTATGCTTTTTTGTTTGATGTTTATGTAAAAAGTAAACTTTTGTAGAACAAAAAGATTTGAATTTTAGGGAAAATATGCAGAAAATATTGAAAAAATAGGGACCCGACCCCATTCGTGCCCGACCCGATCGACTCAACGAGCTAATCGGGTGACCCGAGTGTACTCGAGCGGGTCGAACTCGGCAGCTTTCTGTGCTACTCGACTCGACTCGGGGTAACTCGACCCGAATTCAAAAAATGAAAAACCCGACTCGAGTTTGGGTGTACTCGACTCGAGTCCGGCCTATTTGCAGCCCTATATGCCACGGTATATTTTGAAAGCTGATTATAGTATTACCAGTAATAGTACAATAGTGGCCGTTTTATTTACAAGTTTTAAAGTATTAAAATAACATAAAATATTTTAAATGACAACTTTAGCATATATGTTTTGTTAAATAATTATAGAGATTAGAGAACCAGATTTCCGATCATGCATTAAGGTGGAATTAGAATAAAGTGATAATTATTGGGAGACATCAAAAAGTGGAAAAGGCGGTAAATTAACAAGTGAGAATATATGTCTATATTTTTTAATGTATAATAGAATTTTTTTGACTCAATTTTAATAACTATTTTGATACCAAAATTATCAGATTGATATTTATTTAAGTGCATTCCGTCAAATAATACACATTTGAGTAAGTTTGATATAGGTAATCAAGTTACAAAAATTTACATTCGAGTAACAACTCGGTCGTATTTTTGAATTTGAGAATATATCAAGAGTAAGTACTTTGGAGTAAACTAGCTATAAGAACTTAGACGAGCTAACTATTTTCGAGTAATAATTCGAGTCACCTTTTTGTATGCGAGTAATATCATCCGAGTAAACAAGCACATTAGAGTAATCAAGTCATAATATGCAAATCCGAATAAAACTTACATACCGATAATAATTCGGGCCATCTTTCGAGTAGTCCATTTCGAGTTACTTTTGGTTCGTGTTTTAGTAGAGTATAAGACGATATACAGAAAAACGAGTGAAAAAAATTGTGAAGAATAGGGTTGTCTAAAAGGTTCATGGCTAGTGGTTTTAACCGGAACCGAACCGAACCGACGTGGTTCCGGTTAACCGAGAACCACTATTTGTGGTTAGGGTGCGGTTTGTGGTTCCTACTTCAAAAAAATATGGTCAGTGGTTAACCGGAACCGAATGGTTCCAGAACCACAGAACTACAAACCGAAATTATGATAAATTAATAAATAATAATTATATATTTTTATCCTAAAATGAAATTCAATTGAATTAATAATATGTAAATTAATTACCCCCACATCAATTCTCCATTTGTGATTGTGTTCCATTTTTAATTGTTGGATTTATGGATTAATTTTGACTTATAGTTGTTGGATTTATGGATTAATGTTGTTGTTGTCTACTATTTTTGTTTTAAAAGATCAATTTTAGCATTTTAAAGTTGATTATTTTATTTTTTTCGGATAAAAAAAGAAAAATAATTTTTAAGGTTAACCGAACCGTAACCATATATAATCGATGTGCTTCCGATTAATCGAAATTTAAAGTGGTGTGGTTAGTGGTTCATATTTTGGGGCGTTTATGGTTCCGGTTAACCGAAAATTGTGGTTCGGTTAACCGGAACCGAACCACTCGACACCCCTAGTGAAGAACATAAGAGAAAGAGAAGATGAAGAGAGAACTTTAGAAATAAGAATGGCCATATCCATACTTAATATTAAAAAAGAGTCGAAAAAAATTTAAAAAGACATGTGTCATCTTCATATTATTTCTCTTTTTAAAATTTTTAAAAAATAAATATTTAGTTGGGAGGAAAGTTAGAGGATTATTCCATATATAATATCTACCAATTAAAAAATTTCTATCATTTTATTTCTTTTATTTATAACTCAATAGTTTAAATAATTATAACTTTTTTGTATCAATTTTATTTTTGATAAAAATATATATCAAATTAATTCTTAATTCGTGCTCTTTAATTTGACATCCATAGTATATATATAAAGTAATCTAAATATAATAATGATATATTATATGATTAAAATATTTGCATATAAAAATATTAGAATATTGTAGGAAAAATATATATTTTTAATTTATTTTCATAGTTTTGTACTTTAACAGTTATTTGATTTTACAGAATTATTTTGTTCTGATAGTAAAATAATAAAATAATTACATTAATGCCAAATCATATAAAAAAATTATATTAGTAAGAATATGGATTGGATACTTTTAATGGAAATTGATAATAATAAATATAATTTAATTTATTATCTATAAAATTAGATATAAGACTCATATTATCCTTCATGAAAAATAAAATGCCTATGCTTAATTAAATTATGGTTTTCCTATCATGTGCCCTTAGATCACAAGATAAGAATTTAGAAATGAAAACAAATCAAATAATAGTTTATGTATATGTGTGTATTGACTCATGTATATTTTATGATAATTTACAATATTATTGAAATTCAATCACATATTACTAATATAATAAATATGTAATTTTACGTGTGCATCGCACGGGAGAACATCTAGTACATATATATTGTTGGGAATTTTGGCTAGAATGAAAGAAAAGTCTTGAAGTGTTTGTCCCACATCGGTTGAACAATGGAAGGTGAATGAGACTTCAAGTCTATAAAAGGGAGTCCAAGGCTTTGGTTTTAATGCATCTCATAAAATACACATTAAGTATAATGTGTGTATCCTTATGATGGCCAAATGTCTTTATTTATAGGTACACATCTAGGGTTTCGGGGGTATAAAGGTCATTCATTAATAAAATACATTAATTACAACACTCCCCCTTGAATGACCTTTAATACATGCTGCCTCATTAAAACCTTGTCGGGAAAACCCAGTGGGAAAAAACCCGATCGAAGGAAAAAGAGTACAACTACTCCCCCTGAAATCGATTACATAAGATCTTTGAGTTGACGCATTCCGATCTTGTATACTAGTCTTCTGAATGTTGATGTCGGCAACGCCTTTGTGAATAAGTTCGCCGACTAATCACTTAAGTGAATATTGATGTATCTACCTTTTGAGATACAAGTGACATCGTCTTCATACAATATTTCCTCTTGAATATTATGATGTTCATGCCTCATCAACTCCTTCGGAAAAACCCTGTGGGAAAAAACCGATAGAGAAAAAGAGTACATAGTATATATTTGCTCATGTGTTGCATTGGTTGCCTCGTTAAAAACCTTAACTAAGAAAACCCGGTGGGAAAAAACTTAGAAAGGGAAAAAGAGTACAACCATTTGGTCTTCAGGACCTTTTGACCTTCAGGGTCGACATAATCTTCAAACTGATTTAAAAGTTATCACTTCTCCCCCTCAAGATAACAATCTTGCACTCCAATACCATGAATATAATTTTCAGACATGGAGAGGTTTAGTGAATAAATCTGCTAGATTATCATTATTGCTCTTTTGAAGCTCGTGTGGAAATAAATTTCATCTTACTTGCCCAAACATTATATGCCACACATAAATGGAGAATATTTATTATCATAATAAGTATGAGAACAAATATGAGATCATAATCCCTAATAGTCACCAATATCGAATCTCGATCTCTTTCATGTAATAAACCAATATGGTTAACACCATTCTAGGCAGTATGAGAACAAATATGAGATCATAATCCCTAATAGCCACCAATATCGAATCTCGATCTCTTTCATGTAATAAACCAATATGGTTAACACCATTCCACATTCTCCTTCTTGGAGAAATATTAAATTTTGCTAGCATGTTAACTTCAAATTGTATATCAGGCCTGATAATGTAATGCTTCAATAGCATACAAGTACGGAACTTCTGGTCCTCTTATATCTTTGTTATTTTCTTGAGATCTATATGAGTCGGTATCCACTTCAAGTGGTAAGACAACCTTTAGGTAGCTAAATAGATAAAAACTTTCCATCATATATGCTCGATCTACAAGTCGAGACAATACTAATACTTAGTTTTATCTAAGTTTTTCATTTTGAACTTGTCTTTAGACACGAGTTCAAATAATTCACATATATCCTCTTCAGGAGGAATTCACTTAGTCGGTTGATCCACCAGACTATTACAAAATGTATAAATATTTATAACTCAAAATAGTACATGTTGCGAATTTCACGTTCCTATTACTTTAGGAACCTCAAGTCCGTCAGGGACTTTCATATAGATATTCGCGTCCAATGACCCATAGAAAAATGTGGTGATGACATCACTAATTGAATATCTATATTCATAATAATTGTCATATGTATATTAAATGACGAAATTTAGTGCCAACGGGAGAATATGTTTTGGGTATGCGCTTAAACCCTTGATATGCTAATCTCGCTTATCTTTCACCACTTTATTTTATTTTGCAAGTTAAGCTTTGTCTCAATTGCTTATATTTTATTTAGTGCTTCAGGCACTCCACTAGCAATTGTTGAGACACAAAGTGTTGTCGACAACTATCATTCTTATAAACAATTCTCCCATATTCACAAAGTCAATGACAACTTCAACAAAATCAAATATTCAACATTTCTCATAACATTTGATTTGGTCGTCCCATAATCCAATACTGTAATTATTTAGTGCACGTGCAAATTAAGGTATTGAGATTATCATTTTCGGGACGATCCTCTTCAGGAGGTTTTTGAAGTGATGTTATAGTTTAATCTATTTGTATTCGGCGGATTTTATCTTTAATACCAATAAAGAATACGTCTCTCACGCTTCTGGCGTCGAGGAGTATCAACAAATATATTTCGTTCACATTCGACTTTAATTCTTTATGGTACATATACAACTGGTATATGAGATTTCATCACTCCTTTGGCAATCAATAACTTGTTGAACTTCGAGTTCATAGTATGTAAATTTAAATATCCAACTCAACGAGAATTTTCCGACTTTCTCTTATTTATATTTTATATCTCCCCCTAATGTCGGAGATAGTTGGAATTGAATTATAAAATCAATCCTCTTCAGGAGGTGCACTAATAACAGAGGGCGTGACCCAAATATTGTGCCTTTGATATGGATACTTGAATTTGAAATTCATCGCAACATGATCATTGGATAAAATATTATATCGCTTATAATTAATTCGATACTCATTGAATAAAGCTCATTTTAGACCGACAATAAGAATATTGCCATATGAAATTATACCAATCCTTCGGGGATTGTCTTTCCATTCCTCTAGTAGAAATTGAACAAATCAATATGACATAAAGTTATGTATTTTTCATTTGAAATAAATACATGTAACTTCAAATGTAAATTGCTCTCGAGTAGCATGTATTTTTCTTCAAAAATATTAATTATGCTAAACTCAGGAGCAATAATTAAAATAAAAAACAATCATATATTACCGAAAATATGAAGTACTCATCAAGAGTATGTGATGTCTTTCAAAAGTATCAATTATGCTACCTTGGGAGCAACAATTTATAAGCATATAACACCCAAAATATAAATTACTCTAAAGAGTATGTATTAATTAAAAGTATTAATTGTGCTACGTCATGAGCAACAATTTATATCAATATGGTGATAATAAAAGCAATTCAATAACACAAGGCCATATAGAAAATATTCAAAATAATGCCTTTTTTTTGTTTAATATTCTTCAGGAATATTAACTTTAATTGATGTGTTTATCATAAATACTATCATAAAAATATGACTATATATCGTTGTGTTTTATCAAGAACATCAACAATTTCTTTTTAATAATCTTCTGGATTATTAAAATTACAAATTCATGTTTCTTCAGGAAACCATGAAAATATATTAATTTAATGTATTAAAAGAATCATTACAAATAATTTTATACCAATGATACAAGTATCATCATCAATATAATATGTAATAACTATCGTTATTACTCTTCTTCCAGAACAAAGTGCAATAATTATTATGCAATTAATCCAACATCTATAAGATGTTGATGAAAATTGGTCAACTCAAAATAATACAATTTTAAGTGTATAAATGTATTTCATGATATTTACTAGTAATTTGTGTTATTTATCATACAAGATGTGTGAATTTGTATTAATATATCTTCAGGATATATATCATAAATAAACATATAGTTAAATAATATATAAAAATAATATAAATAGACTTAACACCAAACACGTAAATTTACACATGTAAATATTGAAAGTATTGGGATTAGTAGACTTCTGGTCTAATAAGTGGTGAATTTTATACGTTATTTACATTGATAATTTCTCTAATACATTTGTCTCACTTGTTATCGCGGAATCATACATATATCAAGCGATAGTTTAGAAATCCATAAATTTATCGATACTTAGAAGATAATGGGAGGAATTTAATTAGTAGTTCTTCAGGAACTGTCAATAAATTTAGCACTACTTTTTTTTTTCACACGGAAAGTATCATTTATTTATAAAGATATGCATATTTGTACTTTGATGAGACAATAAATTATGACCACGAATTAATCCCAAGAACTTGGCATTCGATTCATAAACAGAAGAAATAAGATAAGCCAAGAATTTGAATAATGCAAATATCTTCAGGATATTTGACATTTTTGTCACAAATTATATAGCAATGATCAATTCAAATCATACTTTAGGTATGACATCATATCTCATATTGATAAAAACTCATTATATATCATAAGAGATAATAAAATATTCAACCACACAATATATAAGATTAGATATTGACATATAATCTTAAGATTATCATTTTTGTGTCCTTATCATTAACAATTGATAATATCCAATCCAGGAGATAAAATTTATAAGTAATTATCCTCTACAGGGATAAACTTTAAATTTTATCTACTTCGGGAGATAAAATTTGAGCCATGTAATATTGAAGTTTTTAATTTAATATTGTTCACTTCCGGGAACAACTTGATAGGAATATTCGACCACTTACTAATCTTGCTATCATTGGAGCACAGTCGGATTATGATTGTGGAGTATATCATATCTTGTACAATCTCGATAGAGGATATTCTCAAATTATATTAACATTTTTTTTATTTGAGATATAAGTTATATTTTCCTTCAGGGATAATATCATGCTACATCAAGAGCATAATGATTTAATTATGCTATTATATTTATAAGTAACAAATCACTATTCTTCAGGAATATTGTATCATCACATAATTCATGTATAAATAAAAATTATTCATTTAGAATAGTAATATTCTTCAAGAATATTACAATTAATTGTGCTACTTCGGGAGCAATAATTTTAAGATCCATAATTGAATATACAAAGGGAAAAAATAGTACGAGAATTAATCAAGGCTCGAAATAACTAAAAATAGCTTTCTTCAAGAAAGACTTACAATATTCTTCAGGAATATTATTTTGTATTTTTCATTAGGAATTGCACAAATTATTAGATCTCATAGTGTTCTTCATGAACACATCATATTCAACTAGAATATGACGAGATAACGTTGTCCTTCTTCAAGGACTACAACAAATCTTTTATCTTAATAATCTTCTGGATTATTAAGTATTGTTGAATCGTGTTTCTTCCGGAAACAAAGAGGAATATGATTTGATAATAAATTTTGAGGTCATCATATATATTATTTATATATGATGCACACAAAAATATAAAATTTAATAACTAAATATAATATATTTTTCCTCAAAATCATCATATGCAAGAAAGTTTTTGAAGGAGTAAATAGAATTAATACCTTTCACCAATGTAAAAAAAAGACTATTTCTGTTCGGACTTTTTTTTTATGCATGCAATATATTTTAGAATCCGATCTCCACCATTGAATTTGTAGATCTGTTTGTGAGGAAGATACTGTAAAAATTTCATGATGATCCGACGGTTAACAAAGCGGGAATCGCGATTTTAGTGCGGTCTCGCAGTGCAGAAAAGCTGCTCGCGTTTTTTTTTTTTTTATTTCGAAAATCGGAGAGAAAAAAAAAAGTTACTCGTAGAGTATCGTGCTAATAACATGTTGTAAACTTGAGAGAAAAAGAGAGAAATTGGAAGAGAAGAAGAATAATGTGTGTATCCTTATGATGGCCAAAGACCTTTATTTATAGGTACACATCTAGGGTTTCGGGGGTATAAAGGTCATTCATTAATAAAATACATTAATTACAACATTTTATTCTTTCTTTCTTGGTCTCTTGTTTTAGAGAGTAGAATGATGTGAGTTAAATCTTTGAGAGTGTGGGTGTAATTGAGAGTTGACTTGAGAGATTAGTCTATGTGATATAGTGGAGTTTTTTCTCTGGAGGCCCATGGTTTTTCTCCGGTTGGAGTTTCCACGTATATTCTCGTGTTATTTATTTTTCTCTATTTTCGTTCTTTAGGAGGGTTGAGGGATCTTTGAGGCCGTTTTCCCAACATATATATTACTCTGGCTTACCCTGTCCAACTCAATAAATTAATATTACACTCTTCGTTTTATTTTTTAGATTAAGTGGATATTTTCTTCTATATAAATTCATTAATATTTATTAGGTGGGGGTGAGTTTGTTAAAACTAAAATTCATTCTTATTTAGTCTGGAAATTCATATTACACGACCTAACATAGTTGATTTTTCAACGTCAATCTTGCAATGAAACATGCCCACAACAATTCTCTCAACTCATGATCGCTTGTTAACTATCTCGACTCATTGCCGTCTTTGTTGTAATCTAATTTATGCTATTTAATTTTATTAATTATTAGTAGTATTATAAATTAGTATCATTACTGATAATATTATATTAATTTTTATTATTATTTTAAATGATTTTTAAGTAGGGTATCATTATTATAATATTTTCGTAGATATTCTTATTTAAAATTATTGTACAATTATTATTATATTAAATTTTTTGATGATTATAATTAAGAATTATTATACATACTAATTACTATTATAGATTATTATTATTTTAAATGATTTTGATTAAAAAAATATTATACATAATAATAGTTACTATTGTTATTAATATTAATATTATTATTAATAGTAATATTACTACAAGTTCAGCACTTTTCAGTTCAGTTCAGTCGAATTCAGCAAAATTCAGTTCAGTTCAGCACAACAAAATTCAGTTCAATCCAATTTAGTTGAGTTCCGTCTAAAAGAACATACCCTTATTGGCCCTAGTTGTGGCCTC
Source organism: Orobanche coerulescens (assembly GCA_033398695.1). NCBI lineage: Eukaryota > Viridiplantae > Streptophyta > Magnoliopsida > Lamiales > Orobanchaceae > Orobanche > Orobanche coerulescens. Next base: position 219,118,083 of record CM065804.1, read on the forward strand.
ATTTAGGGCTGAAAATCAAAACAAACTACTCGATATTCGATTGGAGTTTGATTGGTAAAAAAACTCGTTTGAGCTCGGTTAATAATGATCCAAGCTTGAACATAATTTCTTATTAGTAAAATATAAAGCTCGGCCCGATTTGAATAAAAATTATAAAATACATATAAAAAATCAAACTACTCGAGTTTGATTCGTGGTCGGCCCGATAAAAGCTCGTTCAAGCTCGGCTCAATTACTAATCAAATTTTAACACAAACATAGTGCTCAAAACTCGATAAAATTTCAAACAAATTTGAACAGACATGCATTCGGTTCGTTTGGATTGATTTAGAACCCTACCCTCATTGTAAGCGATGATGGACTATGCAAAATACATGTTCAACAAAGTAAAAGCACTGCCAAAACAGATCTAACTAGAAACAATCTTGATACATATTAGGTGAATATTTTCTACACTTGGAACGAGTTTTTCTCTTACAAAGTCATCTGCCTGCCTTTCGATCTCTACCACCGTCGTGGTTTGTGACGCACCAGCGTACGGGATGCAAGTTAATTATGGTGGTCCAAAATTAGTAAGCTAATTTTTTTAATTATTATTATTATATTTATATATATGATAAGTCAGACGAGAATGATTTTTGAATAAGAATATGAATTAATCTGAGTCAATAATCTTTGTGTGATATAAAATCTATATTAGCGTATGTACAATATATATATATATATATTTCATTCATAAAAATATTAATTAAAATTATGTATATGCATAATAATATCGATGCATTAAAATAATACACTTCATGCATAACTTATCATGATAATAGATATTAGTCATCCATTTAATCAAAACCTATGGACTAAAAGTTATTATATATACCATTATTATTTTGATATATACATAAATGAAGAAGTTATATTCATATTTTGAGAGTTGAGAATAAAATAATGTGCCTTTTCTCTCAAAAATTCATCATATTTTTTTTTTCTTTGGGTCTTATATATATAAGGGGTAATCAAATGAGAATGACTTTTTGTTAGAGAAATAAGAATAAATTTGAATCATCGATCTTTGTGTGATGTACGGTTCAGATTGGTATGCATGCAATATATGCATTTCGTACATCAAAATTGTAATATATTAAAACTATGCATTATATGCATCAAAATATCGATGCACTAAAATATTGCATTTCATGCATACATTTTTGTGAGAATAAATCTATGCCATTCATTTAATCTATGTCACTATATATTGTTGTTTGTAGTGCTGTAGAAAATGACAAATGATGCAAAACCGAGGCAAGAGTTGGACTCTCTCTCCGTAAGACGAAATTGCCCCGCACAGTACACACGGTTGAACGGCAAACGTCCCCAAGATACAACGGTTTTTCTACGAACTTGATACCCTGTACTAGGAATCGAATTCCGGGCGAACTACTGGATATTTGGGACTTGTTGTAGGAACTTAGGCTAGTATGAGTGTATTATTATCTTAGTCATTAACCGCCGCTTGTGTTCCACTCCCGCCATGTCACTGCCACGTGTCATCCTAGTCACCCTCAACGTCATCCGAGCCACTGTCTTAGCGAAGTGCAAAGTGCGCCTACGAAGCGCCCGTTGCGACAAGTGCGACGTGCACGTGCTCGGACTCGGACTCGGAAGGTGCTTTGCACCTTCCTCGTAGGATTCGGATTTTAGCCTTAAAAATTAATTAAAGCCAACTAGGGTGCACCATAATGGAACACACTTGATTGCTCCTTTATGATGGAAAGTCCTTTATAAATAGCTCAACTTTTCTTTACTTCTCCAATGTGGGATGGGATTCCACACCACATTCCCAACTATTAAATGGCTTGACTTTGTGCATTAATTACTCATTCATTTCTTAATGAAATTGAACAAGTAAATACACTAAATTAATCTACACAAAATGTAGATTCCAAATATACCATTTAATGTCATTAATTACCATAATTAATTATGGTATTAATTAAGCTATTTTTCCAACAATCCCCCACATGAATGATGATTAATGCAAATGCAACATGCACTAAGTCCCGACGACCTATTATTGCTTCAGGATAGGTGGTAGTTAGCCTTGAACCTTCCTTAGTGTAATGCTATCGGATTTACTCGTTGCTCGGTGAACGTGATGTCTTGAACGGGTCAACTTTTGTGTAAACCAAGACAATAACATACACACAATAATAGATCTAATATCTTTCGTTCTCACGTTGTGTCCATTTTGGCCTTGGACCATTTCTTGGATTCATAAGTGTTACTAATTTTATGAAGCGGCCTTACTTCTTCACTTATATAGGTGACCTCCTATGAAGAGTATCATGCAATAATCCTACTATAAAAGGCTATAGGAATCATTAAAAGCTTTAAAAAGCTTACCCTTTACCACAAACTGCAGGCTTGCACTTGAACAGCTACGAGAATGGATTTTCAAGTGCTTTAACTTGCTTTCACAACTTAGTTGTCTCATTGAACCAAGTTCTTGGGATCTCCAATCATCCTGGTTGAGTTACCATTATGAAAATTCTCAATGTGTGGATTTCAATCCCATTCCCCTTGCTGCATTATATAATTGATCACGGTTAATACCTTTCGTAAACGGATCCGCTATATTGTCTTTTGACTTTACATAGTCAATACACATTATTCCTGTAGTGATCAATTGTCTAATGGTATTGTGTCTTCGACGAATATGTCGAGACTTACCATTATATATACTGTTCTTTGCCCTCCCTATGGCTGCCATGCTATCACAATGTATCATAACGGGAGGCAAAGGTTTTTCCCAGCAGGGAATATCTTCTAAGAAGTTTCTTAACCATTCGGCTTCTTCGCCGGCTTTGTCTAAAGCAATAAACTCCAATTCCATTGTAGATCGGGCTATGCATGTTTGCTTAGAAGATTTCCATTATATTGCTCCTCCACCGATGGTAAATACATAACCGCTTGTGGATTTAGTGTCTTTAGTATCGGATATCCAGTTGGCATCACAATATCCTTCCAAAACAGCTGGATATCTTGAATAGTGTATACCATGATTGACAGTGTGTTTTAAGTATCTCAACACTCTTGTCAATGCGGTCCAATGATCCTTTCCGGGATTACTCGTAAACCGACTCAGTTTACTAATAGAATATGCTATGTCTGGCCTTGTACAATTTGCTAAGTACATTAGGCTTCCAATTATCCTAGCATATTCTGTGTGATATGGGTTCTCCTCGATTTTTGGCTAAGTGTAAACTTAAGTCAACAGGTGTCTTAGCCGGAGGTAGATCGTATGCCTTGAATTTCTTAAGCACATTCTCAACATAGTGAGATTGTGATAAGACTATTCCGTCGGGTGTTCTGGAGATCTTGATTCCTAGAATCACATCGGATAATCCCATATCCTTCATGTCGAAGTTCTTCTTTAACATTTCCTTAGTGTCTAAGATGATTTTATTGTTGCTACCCATAATTAGCATATCATCAACGTATAGACACACAATGACAAAATTGTCAGATGTACCTTTGATGTACACACATTTATCATATTCATTGATCTTGAAACCATTTGACATCATTACTTGGTCCAATTTCTCATGCCATTGTTTGGGTGCTTGCTTAAGTCCATATAAAGACTTAACAAGTTTACAAACTTTGTTTTCTTGGCCGGGAACCACGAACCCTTCGGGTTGTTCCATATAAATTTCATCTTCTAAATCTCCATTTAGAAAGGCCGTTTTTACATCCATTTGGTGTATCTCAAGATTGTACAATGCTGCTATTGCAAGTAGCATTCTAATGGATGTAATCCGAGTAACTGGTGAGTATGTATCAAAGTAATCATACCCTTCCTTTTGTTTGTATCCTTTGGCTACCAAACGGGCCTTGTATTTGTCAATAGATTTATCACCTTTGTATTTCTTCTTGAGAATCCACTTGCAACCTAAAGGTTTATTTCCCGGAGGAAGATCAACGACGTGCCAAGTGTGATTGTTCAAGATTGACTCGATTTCACTACTAATAGCTTCTTGCCATAGATCGGCATCGGAACCAGACAATGCTTCCTTGATTGTCTTTGGTTCGTCTTCTAAAGAATAGACTACAAAATCCGGACCAAAGGTTTTTGCAGTTTTTATTCTTTTTCCTTGCCTTGGTTCCGGTGTTGGTCCATTACTATTTGGCGAGATTTCATCATAAGTCCTCTTTTTCGGACTTATTTCATTCTTTTCTTTCTTAGGGAATATAGTTTCAAAAAATATGGCATTTCTTGATTCTATAATCATTCCCTCATTTATATCGGGTACTTCCGATTTGTGTACCAAAAATCGGTATGCACTACTATTATTTGCATATCCTATGAAAATGCAATCAACCGTTTTTGGTCCTATTTTTACTTGCTTGGGTTTCGGTACTTCAACTTTTGCTAAGCACCCCCACACTTTTAAGTATTTATAGGACGGCTTCCTTCCTTTCCATAATTCATATGGAGTTTTATCTTGCTTCTTTTTGGGTAATTTATTCAGAATTTTATTGGCCGAAAGAATAGCTTCTCCCCACATGTTAAGTGATAGGCCCGAGCTTATCAACATAGCATTCATCATTTCCTTCAATGTTCTATTCTTTCGTTCGGCAACACCATTCGATTGGGGTGCATAAGGTGCAGTCGTTTGGTGAATAATGCCATTTTCACGACAATATTCTTCAAAAGGTGCAACATATTCACCACATCGATCACTTCGAATCATTTTGATTTTAGTGTTGAGTTGATTTTCAACTTCTGTTTTGTATGTTTTGAAAGCTTCGAATGCTTCGTCTTTGCTTCTCAAAAGATACACATAACAAAATCTTGTGCAATCATCAATAAAAGTTATAAAATAATTCTTTCCACCTCTTGTTTGCACAAGTTTTAAGTCGCACAGATCGGTGTGAATCAATTCAAGAGGTTTTGTCGATCTTTCCACTGAATGAAAAGGAGATTTTTCCATTTTTGCTTCAACACATATTTCACACCTTTTGTGTTGATCGAAAGTCATTTTTGGCAATAAATCTAAATATACTAAACGACGTAGTATATTTAGATTTGCATGTCCTAATCTATCATGCCATAAATTAGGAGACTCAACCAAATAAACAACTTTATCGTTTATTTCATTTCCACCACGTACATTGATAGCATTCAGTTTGAAAAGGCCGTTATCTATATAGCCTTTTCCGATAAAGTGACCATTTTTAGTTATTACAACTTTATCCGCTTCAAACACTAGCCTAAATCCGGCTTTGCTCAATGCTGAGCCAGACACAAGATTCTTACGGATGTCCGGAACATGTAGCACATTCTTGAGCGTCAATTTCAATCCCGACGTCATCTTGAGTATAACTTCTCCGATTGCGACAACATTTGAGGCGTGAGTTTCCCATGTACAATTTTCTTTCTTCGGTGACGGGCTCATATGAGGAGAACATGGTTTTATCGGCACAAATATGTTTAGTAGCGCGGTGTCCACCCACCATCCGATCGGGATACCAACCATATTGATTTCATCTACAATCGCACCTGAGATCAAGACTGGACAAATCGACGGAACATACTTATTCTCGATAACATATGCTTGATCACTCTTCTTGTCCTTCTTTGGTTTGCGGCAATTTTTCGCCATATGCCCAAATTTACATGATTGTAGCATTCTCCTTTGATCTTCTTTTGATTCTTCGAGTCTTGCTTCTTCCCGTTAAATTTCCGCTTTTTGTTGTTGCTTGACTCGATGAGATTTGCTTTTGCCTCCATAGATGACTTGTTCATCTTGACATCGGTCTTCCGATTGTCCTCTTCGATCCTCAGTCGCACAATTAGATCTTCAAGGCCCATTTCCTTGCGTTTGTGCTTGAGGTAGTTTTTGAAGTCCTTCCACATCGGGGGCAACTTCTCGATTATGGCAGCAACTTGAAAGGATTCAGACAAGCTCATTCCTTCTGCCAAAATATCGTGCAGGATCAACTGTATTTCCTGCACTTGCTCGAGAACAGTTTTGGTGTCCACCATTTTGAAGTCAAGAAAACGACCCACGATGAACTTTTTCAAGCCGGCATCTTCTGTTTTATATTTTGTCTCCAACGAGTCCCACAACTCTTTGGACGTTTTGATTGTGGAATAAACACTGTAAAGTGTGTCATCCAGCCCATTCAAAATATAGTTCCGACATAAGAAGTCGCTATGATGCAATGCATCCAATGCCGTGCGTTTCTGGGTGTCAGTTTCATCATCCCCCACAACAGGAGGAGATTCGGAAAGGAAGCGACAGAGATTGAGAGTAGTAAGGTAGAACAGCATTTTTTATTGCCAACGTTTGAAGTCGGTACCTGAGAACTTCTCTGGTTTTTCGGCATGGGCAGGAGCATGAACATTGTTGCTTGACGATGCCATCTTCTACAGAAAAATTTCGTCTTACGATTGTTGTTTGTAGTGCTGTAGAAAATGACAAATGATGCAAAATCGAGGCAAGAGTTGGACTCTCTCTCCGTAAAACGAAATTGCCCCGCACAGTACACACGGTTGAACGGCAAACGTCCCCAAGATACAACGGTTTTTCTACGAACTTGATACCCTGTACTAGGAATCGAATTCCGGGCGAACTACTGGATATTTGGGACTTGTTGTAGGAACTTAGGCTAGTATGAGTGTATTATTATATTGATTATTATGTGTGTGTAATCATCATCCGCAGGGGCTTATTTAAAGCCTGTAAAGCACCCTGTCCGAATCGGTGTGTCTTTCTGACTGGATAGACACCTTGTGGTCCGGTGGGAAGGGCTGCATTGGTTCAGAATAGCTGAACCATTGTGCTGGTCCAGATTACATCGAATGGTCTGAACCATTGCACTGGTTCGGCCATTAACCGCCGCTTGTGTTCCACTCCCGCCATGTCACTGCCACGTGTCATCCTAGTCACCCTCAACGTCATCCGAGCCACTATCTTAGCGAAGTGCAAAGTGCGCCTACGAAGCGCCCGTTGCGACAAGTGCGACGTGCACGTGCTCGGACTCGGACTCGGACTCGGAAGGTGCTTTGCACCTTCCTCGTAGGATTCGGATTTTAGCCTTAAAAATTAATTAAAGCCAACTAGGGTGCACGATAATGGAACACATTTGATTGCTCCTTTATGATGGAAAGTCCTTTATAAATAGCTCAACTTTTCCTTACTTCTCCAATGTGGGATGGGATTCTACACCACATTCCCAACTATTAAATGGCTTGACTTTGTATTAATTACTCATTCATTTCTTAAAGAAATTGAACAAGTAAATACACTAAATTAATCTACACAAAATGTAGATTCCAAATATACCATTTAATGTCATTAATTACCATAATTAATTATGGTATTAATTAAGCTATTTTTCCAATATATATATATATATATATATATATATATATATATATATTGAGAGAGAGAGAGAGAGATGTGTTAATGTGTTGAGAAATGGATAATATGCTTAATTAAAAATAACTGCAATTTGCAATACAAAAAATTAAAAGAATTCTAGAATTTTGTATATATACAGTGATGTGTTAATGTGTTGAGAAGTAGATAATATGCTTAATTAAAAATAACTGCAATTTGATATGCAAACTATTAAAAAAAATCCAGAATTTTGATTAAATTTTGATATGAGAAATATCAAACTAGATAGAAATTTTCTTTTGTTATTATTTAAGGTGTATATAAAAAATTTACCGCATTGTGATTACTTAAAGTGTATATTTGAAACAAAATAAAAATTGTTGAAGGGAAAATAACTAAGATAATAAAGTAGGGCAAAAGTTGTATCTTATTCCATTGATGACATCCCTTTAAATAGGGAGAAATACATACAAACAGGCCTTAGCCAAACCCTAACTAGGAAAGCCCGTAAACTAACAGACTTAGGCACACAATGAGTATTATTTCTTTAACACTCCCCTTTATGCCTAGTCTACAAGCGCATGTCATGTTGCCTCGTTAAAACCTCGTCAAGCAAAAACCCAGTGGAAAAATGTCTTGATCGTAGGGAAAAGAGTATAACATCTAGACAAATCAAGTTTAGACTTCGTCCTTTGAATCTATCCTTTCATATGATCGTTACATTTGATCATAGCGCTACTAAGGTGACCATTCCATTGATCCCTAAAATCGTACATCTTGTTACCTCGTTAAAAATCTTTCCAAGTGATAAAAACCCTGTGGGAAAAATGATCCTTGGAAGGAAAAGAGTATAACATACGGTGTGGATGTAAGACTCCCCCTCAAGTCTACATCTCCCACTGATTTGTACATCAATCAAGTAGTTGTTGTCTCATTAAAAACTTCGCCAAGTAACAAAACTCAATGGGAGAAAATGAACCTTGGTCAATGAAAAGAGTACAACACCTGTGATTAAGTTTCTTTATAAATCACCATTTCCTTGTGATCTTTACATCGATCTCGAGAGTTGGAAAACTCTATAGCTCTCCCTAATGTTTACATTCATATATCGTTGTCTAGTTAAAAACCTTGCCAAGTAACAAAACTCATTGGGAAAAATAAACCTTGGTCTAAAGAAAAGAGTGCAACATATGTAAGTATGTTCCATTATATCTCATTTCACGTTATGATCATTCCATCAATCAAGGGGATTTACAAGTTACATCATGTTCATAAATGTAAGTACGCTCATCAGTGGTAGTACTTAACCACTAGTTCCTCACAAGTGTAGAATGATAGTTCTTAATTATGTAGACTCACGGACTGATTCATGCAAAGCAAGAATCTTGTCGTGATTCGATGAGGTAGCCAAAAGGGGTTTGCATAGTCGATTTCCAAAACATAAGCAAGTCATACCAACACATACTTTGTGGTAGTTGCTTCGGCACCATCATTTACTTTAGCAATTGCCTTTTCGTAAGCAGCTTCATTTGCCTGCTCGTAGGGAAAGAATAGTCCTAAGTCAATGGTTTCTTTTAAGTATCAGAAGATATTCTTGATACCATTCCATTGATGTTGCGTCGATGCTGAACTAAATCTAGTCAGCAAATCAGCTGAGGAGTGATATCAGGTCGTGTACATTGAGCCAAGTACAATAATGCGCTATTGCACTCAAGTAGGGAATTTCAGCTCCCAAAGCTCTTTGTCACTTTCCTTTAGACGAAATTAATCTTTCATTTGCATCCAAATGTTCGACCTATCATGGGATGCTAGTCGGGTTTACCTTGTCCATATTAAAGTGTCTGAGAATCTTCTGGACATAGGCAGACCGGTGGAAAAAATTCCGCAAACTCGATGTTCTATGTCAATGCTTCGACAGAACCGAGTTTCCCCAAGATTTTTCATCTCAAACTCAATTTTCAAGTATCCAGTGGTTTCTCTTATTTCATCAAGACCGATTATGTTCATGTCATCGACATACATTGCGATGATCGTGAATCCGGAACTTATTTGTGAAGAGGTAGGGACACAGTTCATCGTTCTTTTATCCCTTCCCAATCAAGTAGTCACTTAGACGGTTATACAACATCCTTAAGGATTGCTTCAAAATCGTAAAGTTGAGCGTTTCAATCTAATTGCAAACGCACTCTGTGGTCTAGAGTTACTTGATTTGGGTAGTTAGATGCCATCGAGCACTTCCATATATATATATATATGTATCTAGATCCCCATAGAGATACGCAATAACCGCATCCATTTAGGTGCATTTCCAGTTCCTCGGAAATTACTATGCTAATCAAATAGCGGATACGTATACGTGGGAGTACGTTTCCTCGTAATCAATTCCAGGGCGTTGTGAGAAGCATTATTTCGTGAACCTTGTACATTAGGACTCTATTATTCTCACTAAGCTTTACGACAAAGACTCGTTTATGTCCTACATGCTTTACACTTGGTTAGGTTAGCACTACCTACACCAAATACCCGACTCTTTGTCAGAGAATCTAGTTCTACCTGGAATGTTTTTCTTACAGGCCAATCATTTCTATGTTGATATCGTCCAACTGAGCGAGGTTCGACATCATCGTACTTTATGATTCATGACATGTCATCAAAGTGGGTGGTTGATCAGGCCAAACCCTTATAATTTCATCGAGATTCTTGATTTTCTGAATCATATCTTCGGGGCGTCCCTCTCGTCATGATTCATGGACATAATAAAATCAAGCATGATCTCATGAAACGAGTTCATTGATGGTTAACATGTAATTTGTGCCATACTCTACCTCTTACTTGGGTGAGTATTTAGTCGAACCATGTGGCTTCCACCCCTTCCTTCGCAGGGAGCCACGGCCTCAACCACACCTCCACCAGGTGCAGTTGCATCACCCAGTTCATTGGTGATGTGCCCCTTACAAGGCATTTCTAACCTTATAGGCACATTTGCAGCTGTAATGTGAGATCTTGTCACTTGAACGATATCAGTATATGCATCAGGCATCGAATCTGCTACATCCTGAAGATCGAGTGTTCTTTGTGCTTCACGGTAACATTGTGAAGTTCGGGGATCATAATGAGAAAAAGTGGGGACACCATGACAATTCCTGTCGTTCCCCGAGAAATTACGTTTTCTCTCCCCCCTAACAACGGGAAGGTCGTCTCATAAAAGTGACATTCCGCAAATCGTGCGGTAAAGAGATCACTGTGAAGGTTCTAAATAGCGGATAAACGTCCGGAGATTTTCCAACGTGAATACTTAATCGTTTCTAAAGACCGATGCGATGTGGAGCGCAGAAGGCACATATAATGCATAACCAAATATACGCAATTGGCACTCAAGTCCGTCTGTGTCCAAAATATAAAAATTAGGCTATCTAGTTACCAACTGGTACACATAAACTAATTGGTTAGCAGATGGTCTAAGAATGAACGATTTAAGTAAAGTTGCGTGCAATGTTGCATAATCCCAGGCAAAAATATGCTAATTGGTGCGCATAACCAATGACATAATCACCATACATATTCTTTCGACGGTGGCTTATGTGAGACCGTTTACATATGCACATGGGACGAGATACTATTCATTAATCTCTATCATGCAATAAACATCAAGTACTTTTTGATGTGAACTCTCCAACATCATCGAGTCATTTAGATGTGATAAGGGAGGTGAGCCCTTATAAGTTATCTTGGAAGTTCTGCAGCCGTTTGAGTGTACGGGAGAGCGATATGTGACCAGCATGTTGGAGAATCCATCAAAACCATAAATACATAAATGGTCCGCATATTAGGTGGATGGATCCACAAATATCTCCTTATATTCAGCGTAAGAATGGAATGCTTGATTTTGTTTCTTTAGCGTATGAAGGTCTCGCTCCCACATTGATTAAATAGCAGGCTTTGCAACACTAAGTGGTGGGCATTTGATATGCATCCGGTTCTTTGGATGATATAATACGATTAACATCAACATTGTTCTTTACGTTGAGTTGTTGCCACATTTTCGATGGAAAAGTAGTGATGTTCGTACAAGTTCTTTAGTATATTGATCATTATACTTCGACCAGGATGACCTAGTCTATCGTGCCAAAGCCTATATGAGCCTATGTCCAAAAGTACATTGTTGGTGACAACATAAGATCTTAAAAACCTAACAATAGTGAGGTACATCTACTAGATCGACTCATCAGTTATTCTAAAATGCGTTTACGTCCACATTCATTAGAATTAATAAAAGAAACTCTATTCCATTCTCACAGTGGGTTTCAATCTGGAAACAATTGCTACGTATATTGTTGAAGCTAAGTAAGGTTCGAAGGGCTCTAGATGTATACAGAGCATCGGTAACTTAGAAGACTGCCTTTTAGGCATCAAGAATTGGGCATTACCACGCCGTTTGATGAGTTGGGATGACCCAATCATCGTAGTTACCGAGGTTTGGCAGGCAACTTATTCGATGAATAGAAGCCTAATTCTAAGAACATTCAAGCTCTCCTCGATTCATTACTTAGAAAAGAGTGAAATTTTGAACCATAAGCATTCAAGCAATATTCAGTACTTCGGAATAAAGCTAAGAATCTAACGTAAGCAATACTAATATCTTGTTCGTGAAACAACATTGCATCACACCATTATTGAAAAGAAAACACCAACACAGTCGTCTTGAGGCAACTATACCAAATATAAACGAGAAAGTAAACATAATACTAAGATTCAGTCTATAGACTGTGGCTCGTATGACTCAATTCGACGATTGGTGACTGTGAAATTGACATAGGGGGACTTGTCTAGATCATATTCTTCCATATAGTGAGTTCTCCTTTCTTTGGACTCTCTATATTTCTTGTAGTGAGATGCGACTTGCTTGCTTGCATGGCATTTCTTGTACCATGTCCAGCATCTCCACAATGGTAGCACGGTTCATTGCCAACTCGAGCCTTAGAGGCGATAGGATGGGTAGGTGTTTTTTAGTTCCCTTGGCTATGGAAGCCGGAAGCACCAAGTCTTCGCAATACATTGGATAGACCCCCACGTCCTTGACCATGATGCCTGCCACGTCCAGTCCCCTGTTCATTGGGGTAATTTCTATCTTTCACTTTGCCATAATTAGCCTCGGGAATTTTCTTTGTCCCAATCGGCCTGACATTATTGCTCACTAACACTTCGTTATGCATTTCAGCCACTTGCAGTAGGTTGATTAGCTTACTGAAGGTAGTGATGCGTTTATTATCATACTCCAGCCTATACTGGTTCTTTAGTATAAGAGCGGAAGCAAGGAAGGTGAAAAAAAAGCTTTATGGATCATGTCATCTTCTGTGATGTCCTTCCAACAGAAATTCAGGCGTTGCCGTGAGAGAGCATATATTTGTTGAAATCGTTGATCCGTTTATAGTCAAGCAAGCGGATTTCATTTCACTGCACGGTCAACTCTGGGAGTAAAACATTGTGAATGTTCCCAAATTGGCCCTTAAGGACATCCCACGGTTCTTTAGGGAATTTCAACTGTAGATATTCCTATCTCAGGCTGGGTTCGATGTGTCACCTAAGGAATATAAGTGCACTCGCTTTTATCTTATCAGACGGTACTTGGTCTGTGGTGTTAAGGAGCGTGTACCACTATATTCTTTAGTGATTAATGTGGTCTCGACGTAGGAGACCCATCTATGGTACTCAAGCTCTTTTGAGTCCAAGATATCAATTTGAGGTGAGTTGCATAAGCTATCTTAATACAAGAAAAAGGAAAATAATTTTTCACAGTTTACCATAAGTACTTTCCGTGATAAAATTTTCAATAATAGGAGCATTATTATTTTTCGGAACCAAGATATGGTCAAAATTACTTTCGATGCTTTTGAGCATTACCAATGATATTACTTTATCACGGTTCGAGTTGTTATAGGCAGTAGAAATAAGTCCTCTAAAGTCTACTAAAATGAATCCTAATTGCATGTCATATCTATATATGCATGCAAATATATGTATATTTATAGATATAGACACGTAATCCTAAAAATATATCTATACACATATTATGCAGTCAAGTGGGTCTCTTATGCCGCAATATAATTATTAATTTAACGTGAATTTACTTTAATTCATGTTGCTTTATGCAATTCGCTTTAATTTAATTAAAGTTATTAATGCATCATGATTTAATTAGTTTAGTTAAGCATAAATAAATTTATGAAATATAAATATACAACTAAGTAATAAAAACATGTAAAATCGCGCACGTTGAAAATAGTAGGATTATTCGAATTGTGTACACTACTAGAAAAATACCCTTATAGTGACACTTTTCTTGTGACACTTTTAAACAAGTGTTGCTATATGTACATGTAATGACACTTTAATGTCTTATTAATTTTGTAATCATATTTTGTGACGCTAAACATAATTTTCTTTTCTATTTCACTGCTCTTAATCGTGTATCAAAACCTATATGCTGCCTCCGCCTCCATTACCTCTCACATCTGTCCATCTCTGCCTCCGCCCCCATTACCTCAGAAAATCTGTCCATCTCAAAAATCGTTTCTTCTTCGGTTGGCCTCCGATTTCACAATCATCTCTTTACTAATTCTCTGCGGCCTGGCCTACGGCCGCTTCATTTCCGACCAATCAGATCTCGTCTCCGATGGGATCGGCGCCTCCAAGTACACCAGCTCATTTGGCTCCCCATAGCGGAGGAGGAGACCTGCGAGCAGACCTACGGATTCATGCCGTGTACCTCCACCACACTCGGAAACCTCTTCTTAATTCTGGTGTATGGTTATCTAATGCTCCTCGCCGCAACTTATCTCTCCGCCGGCAGTGAGCTACTGCTTGAGATCCTCGGACCTGGACTTTTCGGCGGACTTTTCAACGGTAAATCGCATCCCCCCTTAAATCAATTTCTCAATTAATTTGGACGCAATCTAACTTCTGATTCAATTTCGTTTGAACTTATTTTTGTCATTTGGGCACAATTCACTTTTGCAGCTGGATTGTATTAAAATTTGAATCGAACCCCTAATATGAATTTTGTTTATATTGGAGCCATACTTTATTTTTATTTTTTTTGGATTTCGTTTCAATTTCAATTTTTATGAAATTATAAATTCTAATTCGTGGAAATCGTCGGATTGGAGTTTCTTTAATTTGTGAATTTAGAAATTCAATTTCATTGCATCATCTTTTGAATTTCACTGTCTATCTTTTCTCAATGCTCAAAGGTATATAGTTCAGGTTTCTATTCTGTTTTGGGTTAATCGTAAGCTTTCATGGGTTCATCATAAGCTTTCAGAAAGGATTCGTTTGGAGTCCGTCCTCAACAAGTTCCCAGTTCTAGGATAATTTCGAATGACTGAGACAGCGCCTTTATGCATGTTATTAATTCCAGGTTCTGGTGCGTGCCGCTGGAATTTAGCATTTGTTGTTTTCTAGATGGTCACGACTTGACTTTTTTCGCAGATTTATGCTCCTTTTGCTTCGGTTGCAGGAGCTACGATAGAGGTTCAATGTTTGAGCTTGTGCTTTTCTTTGGACTTTGTTTTATCCAGTTTCTGTATCTCCTTCCAGCATTTAGAATGAACAAGTCTAAACTTTAATAGATAGAAATAACAGTAACTAGATTATTTTGTGTTTTCCATTAATTAAATGAAAGCTTGTGCGGTGTGTATTACTTGGTCTATCTGATACTTGAAGTGGTGACTGGTGTTTTATGTACTACTATAACTGGTTATATCATGCAACACAATATGTATGTCTCAACACTTCACTTTTTTGTTAAAAAGTTCATGCTTACTATTGATGTTCGTCTCATTTTGTCTTTTGTCTTTTTTTTTCCTTGTGATTTGATTGGACAAATTCTTTGGTATTTTCTTTATTTAAGGACTTCAGAAATTGTAGATTATCACAGTATTGACTCTATTTATTTTAGTGTAATTTACTCGTCACTTGGGTGTCCTTCATCTTGGAAATTTTGTTGATTTCTTACTTCTTGTACTTCAAGCACAGGGTTTTTTCGTCGGGTTTGTGGAAGAATGGTGGAAGCTTATCTAACCGTGATATACTAGTGAAAAAGTAATTCTGGAAAATGAAATAGATTCAAGCCAAGGTAGATTTCCATTTTAGATGGTTTTTATGTAATTCTTTTGATGGCTATGATTATTGATTCAGAATCTGCTATTATTAAGTTTTTAAGTTCTGGGTATCAGTTTTGGATTTCTGTCATTGCTCACATTCATATTTTTGAACCACATGCTTCTGTTGGCTCTTCCGTTAATTGATAATTATAGTTAGGGATTTGGGTATAGCCTGGTAAGTATAGAGTTTAAACAACTTTGTTCATACTTGGTTCCTTCAAACAAGAAAAACAGTCTAAAGAAAAGTGAGGATAGATACACATATATATTTAGCTAGTGATCCCATTCTATTTGCAAATTATCTTTTTGTTTCCTCTCATTTCAATATGACAACTATTCATTGTGAAAATCATTTACCTTCTACATTAGTGTATTTTAGCCTGAACTTGGTGGTGTTCTTCATTACTAATTTGTCAGTGCTTATTGTTTTAATTCGAACGTAGAGGGCTATTAGGAGTTCCTTTTTTTTATTCAGCATAATTGACTTATTTGCATATATTTTGGGAAAAAATGACTTCTAGTACAGGACTTTACATAGGCGAGAGGACAAAGAAGTACTTGTGGAAATAGCAACCAAAGAAAGGCGCATGTACCCTTAGATAATGGTGACAACTGGAGTGATACAAATACTGATGTAGTTCTTAATAAGCAACATGGTCATCCTCGAGGTACAGTACAATTAAAAAAATGTATTTTTTACATGAGGAATCTTAATAATACCATTCCATTACTATATAACTGACCTTATACCGTGTATTATCATAACATTATTACCAATGCTCTCCTGTTGAATCCTTCATCCAAAGTGACGACTATGGAGCCTCAGGAAATTTCTCCCCGAGTAAGCTGCAGCTTTGATTTTATGTTCATCGTTTAATGTGTATTTCATCAATTCATTACATTATCCTATCTCGCAACCGAAAATGAATCAATATTCTTTTTGACAAAAGACAGAGATGTTGCACAGAGACTTGCAACTCAGTCATAGAAACCCAAAAACTACCAACATTTTTTTGGAGATATCTCCCAAAATTCCACATCTGTTAGGCGTCCACCTTTGATGAACCATAGACATCTACTTCACATGATCAGAGTCAAAGGAGAACTAGGGGCACGCATGTCGCAGTTCACCTCGTTGGGACTCAGGTGGTTCTAACACGTGCTATTTACAGTTTCGAAAATCCCGTTTGGAACCAAAGTTTCAGATTTACTTAATTACAAAAAAAAACTTAGCTAACTTTCAAAACTACAAAATACCCCTATAGTTCAGTGTTAAAATTAGAGAGCTAACTTTGATATTTTTACAAAATATGAAGGGGAGTTTTGAAATGTTTTTTGCTTATGAAGGGGTAAATTATAGACAAACCAAGATATCGGGGGTAATTTTTGTAGTTCTGAAAGTTAGATTTTTTTTTTGTACTTAGGTTAAACCTGAAGGGTAACTTTCGTAATGAACCCTTATTGATACTATGTGCTTATTTCCTTTGTAGGCTTCTCATGAAACTATGCACTTAGTACTTGAAACTCTGCAAGCAGCTGTGACATCTGGTTAGTACAAGTGGAGTTTACGACTCAACTTCAAGTTTGATGTCGAGATGGGTTCCGATTTTGATCTCAATTCATTAGAAGCTCAGTTTGTGTTCCTTTTCGTTTTATAGAGAAGTTGCAGCATCAATTGAGCCAGTTATATCTCCTATCATGCTTAGCATGTGGGCTTCTCATGTTTCGGATCCTTTCATCAGTATTGATGCTCTAGAGGCCTTGGAGGTATTTGTTTTTTGAAATTTCTCATGATTAACCAATTAAAAGTTCCATAAAATGAAACTGTTAAATTTTAATGTATTTCGGTAAAGGATATTATATAATCTGTCTTTTTCACCTTTTCAGCCTATAAAAAGGCTCCTGGATGTATTCATCCTTTGGCTTCTCGAGTTTACCGTATATCGGGCCAATTTTCAGTAATGTAAGTAAACTTTACCCATTGCTAACAGTAAAAAGAAAATCAAAAATAAAATCAAACAAATTGAAGTTTTACTTTTTCCCTCTCATTATCTCGTCTACATTTCACCACAACAAAGAACCCGATGGCTTAGTTGCTGGCTCTCTGGATCTTGTTACAATATTAGTGAAGGTTAGAACTGTTTTTTACATTACGACAGGTGTTTGCAATATTATTGAAAGAGTTCTTGGGATTGTAATTTGTATTATTTGGCAGAATGCTCCTATTGAAGTATTGATGTGTTAAAAGCAGCGTATCAAGTTTCATTTGATCCTGTTGTTAGAATAGTCCTTCAAAGTAATGACCACAGCGAGATGCAGGTTATTTCTACTTCGTCTTAACATAAAGTCGCCTGTAATTAGTTCTAGGAATTAATTACCAAAACTACCCCTGAGGTTTGGCTTAATTACTTTTAAAATTACAGAAGCCACCCTTGAAGTTTTATCCATCTTATATCGTGCGCCAACCATTACATAATGGTTTTGCTGATGTCATCGTATATTTTACAATTACACCCCTCAACTTCTCCAAATATTACAATTAGCTCCACCTCCGCCTGTCTAATTTGTGATATTTAGAAAAAGTTGAGGGATGTAATTGTAAAAATATAAGGTGAAAAGTTGGAGTTTTTTGTATTAATTTATTTGTAATCATTATTATTATTACCTGCAAATAAACAAGATCGTATTTCGTATAGTTACTCTACTTTTTCAGTTTTCTCCCTTATGAATTCCGAAATATAAAAAGAAAAACATGTTTCTTGCGGTGATACATCTCTAAATTTTTTAGTATACTTGCTTGATGTCTTGGGGAAAAAAAATAAACTTGTGTATCTATGTGTCTGTGTATAATTGTTATACTTGGTGATTCTTGAAAAGTTGTTATTCTCTAGTCTGAATTTCTTTAAATTTATTTTATATACAGGTGAGGGTAGCTCTTGAAAGAAGAATATTTTTGAAAAATGCAGAGGCTGTAGTGCAAAGGCGGATTATTTGGTCAGATTTGACTCATGAAATGAAAATAGAGTTCTTGATGTTTAAGATACTTTTTGGACATGTAATTGTTCTCTATAGTTATATGTATAATTGTACTTGCATATAGATGTATAATTGTACTTATATGTGTAATTGGTTGGTTGTTTATGGAAACTTTCTTGTTATTTTAAATTGAATTTGTAAATTATCATTAGAAAAAAGATACGACAGTGATTTAAATAAGGTAGTTACATTATTTATAAATGTATATAAATGACGCGACAAAGCGTCACAAAAGTGTATTGTGACACACGCAAGTGTCACTAAATGAGGTGGTTACGTTAGTTATAATATTTTTGGTGGCGCGAGAAAATGTTACTAAAATACATTATTGTGACCCTAGTTAGCGTCACCAAATAGTGTTACAAAAGAGTGTTTATGTGACGCATAAAGGTGTCACAATAGACATTTGTAGTGACACTTTTAGTGTCACAATATATAAAAAAAGTGTCACAACAGATATATGTTATGACGTCTTGAAAGTATCACAATATATAAAAAAGTGTAACAATAGATATCTGTTGTGACGCCTTGAAAGTGTCGCAATATATAAAAAAGTGTCACAATAGATATCTGTTGTGTCGCCTTGAAAGTGTCACAATAATGGTCTATTGAAACGCCAAATCAGGGCGTCACTATAGCAAAAGCGTCACAATAGACTACATATTGTGACGCTTTTGAGCGTCACTATAGTCATTTTTTCTAGTAGTGGTACCTTATAAGAAAGACACGATTCTTTCCTAAGGCATACCGTCGATTTGTTTGGATGAAAATATATTCCTCATCCCACTCGCCATCGGGATCGTCAGGCTCCTCTGATCAGATATTTGGTCCCAGTATCCAACTCACTTTTAGTAACTGGACTGCCGGAGATGTTCCTTTGCCGCACCATCTACGGGCAGCGATACCCCTTCGCCAGGAAAACCACCAACAACCACGTGCCAGAGATTTTTTTGATCCCACCACCTCCGTAAACCTATTGGTGGGTCCCAAATACATAAATTCAGAGCAAAGACACTCAAATCTTTGGTTGCAGGTTCGGTCTTTTTCAAGATTTGGTCGTCTTCTTCGATTTCTCTAACGAGCTAAGGGCCAGATACGATGGACTTTAATCCTAATTCACCTGGCAACAGTATTGAGACAGGGATGGTTGCTCGAAGGTGAACCCGGGAACGCCAAACAGCCCAAAACCCTTTCTCCTCACGAAAACTCGCACAGGTAGACAAGAAGGAATGAACGACCTAACCAGTCAGAAGCCTGATTACGTGTTATTAAACTGTAGGGGCTGAATTGCAATTTTTTTTTATAAATCCTAAAAGTGAGAGGCAGTGGTGTGGCGGCTAATTTCCTCCATGTCTTGGTCAGGTGAGTTATGGTTGGGGGTCAGATACGGGCCAGTGGGTTGGTGCGGGTTTCGACTGCGGTTGCGGCGGGGAAGAAGGTCAACTGGCGGCTAGGCTTGCAGGAGCTTTAAGACGGCGACGGTTTTCTTCTTGAAGAAGATGATGATGACGCGGGTTAGGTTTTTTTTTCGGAATTTGCAGAAAAGAAACGGACGAAAAATTTTGTTTGTTGCTCGGTGGGGAACTACGTGCTGATAACGTAGGTGGGCGTGGACGACGGGACGGGTGCAATATCCACGTCCCGTCCCGTGTAATAACCAATGGACGACGGGACGGGATTTGTGATTTCGTAATTTCATCCCATGCGCCTTATCCCGGTTGGGACGGGACGGAATGGGACGGGACATATTTAGTCCCGCATAAAAAAGTTTAAAATATATATTAGAAAAAAGTAAGAAAATCTATAATTTTATACATCTAATTCGGGAAAAATATCCAACAAACTAATTTAATAGCCTAAATTAGACTTTTAAAATATCAATTATTAACATTGAATACAACATATTCATTTTTTTAAAAAACATCAGTTACTAATGTTATATCGGTTGATTAGGTTTGTGTACAATTATAATATACAAATAGTAAAAAATAAAAATAGTTTATTGTTAAAAATTAATTAAAAAAGAGTTACAAATAATAAAAATATATGGTTCTTAAAAGGGTTAAAAACTTAGCGGGACGAGACGGGCCTTACGGGCCTCAGATTTTTTGTCCCGTGTCCCGTCCCATAGTTACTCTAATGGGACGGGACGAAACGGGCCTAGTGTTTTTAATTTTGGATCCCGTCCCATCCAGGGTAATTTTGGGACGGGACCGGGACGGGATCGGGATTTTGATTTTTTGTGCCCACCCCTATGATAACGTGTTCAAGGGAAAATAACTGAGACAATAAAGTATGACAAAGGTTGTATCTTGTTCCATTGATGACATCCCTTTAAATAGAGAGAAATACATACAAGCAGATCTTAATCAAATTCTAACTAGGAAAGCTCGTAAACTAACAGAATTAGGCACACAATGAGTATTATTCCTTTAACGAAAATTCAATTCTATGGGTCATTAAATCTCGGCGCCTCCTTGAACCGCTTCTATCCGTGAATTTGCCACGTTCATCAGTACGCCAATAGAATCGGAATCTTGAATCCGCCTCTGCGCAACCTTCAATATTCCCTTCTATATATTGGATTTTCTAAAATCTAACTTTCGTCCATTTATATTCCGTCAAGTCTCAAAGGTGGGCTATAATTAGGGGTGTGCATGGTACGGTATGGTACGGTTTTAAGGTAAAACTGATACCGTACCAAATATGTTCGGTTTATTATGATTTAATACCATACACATACGGTTTTTTCGGTTTGGTAGTTCGGTATTTCGGTTTGGTTTACATCGGTACGGTATTTTTTCGGTTTTTCTACTTGATACTCCCTCTGTCCCAGCCAAAGGTTGACAGAGGGTGTATATTTGGTGTATTTTAGGTAATGATTGGTATAAGTAATGATGATTAAATGTGTGGTGGAGATTAAAAAGTAAAAAGTATTGATGATGAATGAGTGGTGGGGATTAAAAAGTAAAAAGTGATTGTTTGATTTGATTGTCAAAAGTGATATATGTAAACTTACTAAAAGGACTACTTTTTGATAGAAATGTAAACCTTTGGGCGGGACGGAGGGAGTACTTGATAGCATTAATAATACAAAAATACTCAAATAAATTAATTCAACAAGGTACCACAAATAGCTGATCCAAATTAATAGCTAAACCAAAAAAATCACACCAACCTTAAGATAGTAACTAATTTAATGTTCAAGTTTTCATCCAACTATTTTGGAGGATAAAAATAAAAAAATAAAATAAAAGACAAACAGGTGTCTTGAACTTCAATAAATTTGTTATACTTCTATATTCATATGAGTTTGTAAATACTATATATATATGATATATTATCATAAAAATATTTAATATAAATAACGGTACGGTACGGTTTTTTTTCCCGGTATTTAAGTCAAATACCGTACCGTTACCGAAATTTCGGTTTTATAAAAAATAAAAACCATGTATGTCGGTTTAAGCGGTTTATCGGTTTTTTCGGTACGGTTTTTACGGTGTGGTACGATTTTTCGGTTTAATCGGTTTTTTTGCACACCCCTAGCTATAATATTGTTGCGCTTTATTATTAGGTACAGATTTGATAAAAGGACGGCTGATATGATAACGAGCCACCAACACTTTCAGCTCTAGTGATTGCGCATTAAAGTTGATGCTTCCTTTGATTCTCCACAAATCAGAGCGCGACACGTGTAAAGTATGCTACACATGTCGCACTGTGAATGGTTGAGAAGGGGGGAGTGCACTGCACCACCTTCTCCATGGAAAAAGCCCTTAAATAGGACGCAACTAGACGTGACAAATGTAGTGTATTTTCGTGTTTCGTATACCAAAAGTTCAAACACGTATACAATACGAAATAAATTCTTGTCGTGTCGTGTCGTGTACCGCTCAAATTCATGTCGTTTTGTGTCGTGTTTTCGTGTCAGACAATTAATATAAAATAAATACTAAAATATTATAAAAATAATAATTTTAATATTTTAATATTATTTTTATAGGTTTTAGTATACGAAACGAATGTTTACACGAAATTTATGAAAATTCACATTATATTTTCGAATTTTAGAGTTTATTACAGACAAATTCATGAAACGTGTGTTTTTATATAATTAAATAAAAAAATTTAAATTATGATTTGCGTACCTAAAGGGTACACACAAAATCGATACTAAATCTCGGTCCTGTATTTATGTGTTCGTGTATCTTCGTATCGTGTATTCAAAATTTAAATACAAACACTAAATTTTTATATTGTTTTCATATCGTGTTTTCGTATCGTATGATAAATTACCGGATCTAAACGTAAGGTCCAAAATATTACAGTAGCTTGATGCTAAGTGGGCGATGGTCTTTATTCATCGTAAATGTCAAGAGTTCAAGGTGCGCTGTGCGCATCCATATTTTTGCCAAGCACTACTAAGTTTGTGGGAGTATACAATTTGTCCTCTTCTATATATAAGAATATATTATTGTTTGCTTTAAGTTTAATAATAATTACTTTAATAATTATATTGTTGGTTATAATATTTATTTGAATACATTCAAGTTATCTATTTATATTCGAGTCACTTATTTTAATTGATTCTGATGCAATTATATGACTTCGATATATGACTTGAATACAATTTAGATGTCTCAAATAAATGACTCGAATGTATTTTAAGTAACTCGAGTTAGGTGACTCGAACATGTGACTCAAATATATTTTAGGTGACTCGAATTGGAATGGAATATATGACTTAAATGTATTTCAAGCATTGGCGGATGTACACATAACCTGGTGGTGCACGTGCACCACCAGATTTTTTTCAGAATAAGACCCCTTTCCCCGATAATATCTAGTATTATCTTTCCCGTTATTTTAGTTTGGCAATAGTTGAATTATCGAGGAGTTTAATCATTTTTTACTCTCGAAGTTTAATAGGTAAAGTCATATATACCTATTAAAGCATACTCCCTCCGTCCCACAAAACTGTGCTCATTTTGACTTTGACTGGTCTCCCCAAATACACATTTGACCATTAATAATTTCAATTATATATGAATAAAAATTATATTTGAAAAATACACATTAAGACAACTCAAATAAATACTTACATTACTATATTTTTTTTATATATTGGTTGTAATCCATGGTCAAAGTTTATGATTGTTGACCAAAAAAAGTCAAAATGAGCACATTTTTGTGGGACGGTGGGAGTATATTTTTTGATTTGACGTAATCTGTTTTGATCAAGACGATATTAATTAAACTGTTTAAAATTGTTTATTCAACCTTGAAGTATTTCCCAAACACTTGCTTCTTTTGAAGAATATTTATGTAATATGATGAAAAAATGAAGTTGCATCCTTAATACAAAACTAGCTGAAGGGTTTTAGTTAACCAAATATTATAAATTAATTTTGAAAGAAATGTTGAAGTCATAAACATGGATAGCGAATAATGGGCGTATGAAACTAATTTCGAACTTTTATCACTGAATTTAAAATGAGGTAAGAAAAGCTTCGACTTATAAAATAATTTGCATTATATTCTATTAATAATATACTTCGTTGGTGGATCTAGGATTTAAAAGAATAGACATAATGAGAGGACGTATCTATGAACAAGTTTGGAGCGACGAAGTTACATTTATGTCTTTAAAAAGTGAGGAAACATATAAAATACAACATATATAAAAAAAAAATGTCGAGATGGTCGTGTAAATTTGTCATGTGCTTGCTCCAACACTGGATACTTTTACGTAGTTTATCTAGTGCACCGGTAATATCAAGCTCTTGGATCCGCTTATGATTTCAAGTGACTTGGATATAACTCGAATCGACAACTCAACTGTTATTTAAATGACCTGAATGTAATTTATGTTACGCGAATATGTGGCTCAATGTAATCTAAGTGAATCAAATGCAACTTAGGTAACTAGAATATATAATTCGGATGTGTTTTGTCATTTGTATTACTCAGATAGATAACTCGAATGTGTTACTCGAACGGTGACTCGAATATGTTCGAGTAAAGATCAAAATGGAGAATTTAAGTATGAAAGAATTATTGAATTTTGAGCGAAAAATATTATCTTATATCTGGAATATTATTGTACAATTTTTTTTTTCATAAGTTCTATCACATGCATCAGATAGGAAATATTTGTTCCTCCCACCTAGTGGGCCGTTGAGTCACCATGATTTAATTCCTCCACGTCACTTGTCGGTAGGGGTGGGGGCGCAGAAGCGAGGATTTCGCCTTTTTCTACAAGATAGGAAATATTTGTTGGAGCTTCTCCAAAGCCTCGTTAAGTATCGTTCGTCGTGCTACTAAAAAGTAGTTGTGGAGAAGAGATTTTAATGTGGTAAATCAACATAATATGAACCAGAAGACATTATCCAACCCGTGCGATGCACGGTTTTTAGTTGAATATCTACGTGTTTTGTATATAATGTTGGGATAGACGGTTGAATGAGCAGATGGCAGAGGTTAAATGCCTTTTAGAGAAGTTTATATGTTTTTTCTATTGTTATTGTCCTTTTATTTTAGTCTATGTAATTAGTTATATGAAATGAGGCTTTACTAACCCGTATGTTGCTCCGAGGTTGTTTTTGGTTTATTCAACCCGTGCGATGTACAGATTGTATCTAAGATTTCATAGCTAAAATTTAACCATCTTGTAATTTATACTATCATTTAAAAGTTCATTTTAATTATCTTGTGTATTAGAAGGTGCATTTGCATTGTGATGTTTATCATAACTTTTGTATTTAAATTAGTTTATTTACATTAAAAATTACAATTAAAATAGTCTCTTCATATGTAATTCCACCTCAATAATTGCTGCCGTTTACAAACTGATGTTTCTCTCCCCAAAATTCCCTTCTGCAATCTCTTTGTTAAAACCAAAAATTAATATATGAAAATATGAAATTATGATAATAAAAATTAATAAATGAGACAACTGTTTCGTCTTACAGAACCTCCAAATACGACCCGCCCATCTTTTGAAGTTAGGTATAATTATAATTTTATTTTTAAGTCTTTTTTATGTATTTTGTTAGATTCTTTTATATTATATATTTAAATAAGTGACATAAATCCCCCTTCCACATTAAATTAAGGGGGATAAGTTTTATATAGTATAGATAATAATAAAATTAAACTTACAAGTAAAAAATACTGTCTGCTATTAATTTTCAAAATATTGAAGAGGATAATTTCAAATAAAATCTTAATATCTATTTAAAAATCTACATAATAATCCTTAAAATTAAAGTTTGATGCTATATAAATTACAGTATTAATTAGTTGATCGACTTTTTAAAAAATGAGCAAAAATAGATGGTGTAAAATGAATTGTAACTTCGTTAAGTAAAATTTAAAAACTTTTATATTAATCAGGTTAACATATAAATTTGAAAAAAAATACTGTTATTTGAAAAAATATTTTTTGCAAGCAATAAAATTCTACCAATTTTTATTTGATAAATAATTCTACCCTCAAGAAATAAAAATTTTACCGCTTATCAACTTTTCATTTGACTGAATTTTATTGCCACAAATAATTTAAACTCAATTAAATTATAGTTCTTTATATCATGTGCCATTAGTATTTATTATATTTATTACATTTATTGAAAAATAATTTCATCTATATATATATATATATAATTGGTCTCGTCTGTGGGACCAATTGGCCAAAAAGCCCTGTCTGTCTCAGGCGGACCCACTATTTTTGTCACGTGTCGTCCACGTCAGCTCCGATGGTCGGGAAATACTTCGGCCGGCGACGGAGGACCAAATTGGCGAAAACAAGGGGGAGATGTGGGGTTTTTTGGTCCACCGGAGATAGATGAGGTTTTTTGGCCAATTAGTTCCACATACGGGACCAATTATTTATATATATATATATATATCGGTTAAAGAAGTGGAGAGGACAAAAAAGACATTTTGCTCTTTTTTGTCATGAATGAGTTAGTAGAGTCCTTTCTAAAAATGAAATGAGTAAACTCTTGTAGAACAGACAAAAATAACAAATTGAGCACATTATTCTAAAATAATGAACAGTTGCATCTAAAAATGAATGGAAGAATTATAAAATTGCAGTCTATTTAGAACTTAGAAGGTGGAGGGTCTTATTCCTCAAGAGTGAGATTAATGAATGGGGTACAACATACTTATATTAATATTATTATTAAATAATCAATAACATTTAATAATCTATATTCTTAGTTATCATCATTCTCTTTCAAGTGGTGGTGCTCTTGAGTTTGAGATCTATAATGATTCTTTTTTGGCAAGTTGATTTAGAACCATGTTTTGTTATAGTTTCTTTTAGTGAGGGGAACCTTATTTTATGAAAAAATATCAAATCAAATCTAGTTTTATATATATATAAAGATTCAGTCACTTGCTATAAATTTTAAGTCTTAATAATTTTAATTTTTATTTAATGACACCATATTAATTGAGTTTTTAGATGAGTAAATGACTCTAAATTTGGTTACAAATCATCGATTTATAAGTAAGAACAATAATATTCACGTAAGTTATTACTATGAAATTACAAACGTCATGTTATTATTACTATGAAATCGCACGTTTCAGAATATTCGTGTAGGTTATTACTATGGAATTACAAAGATCATGTTATTATTACTATGAAATCACACGTTTCAAAATATTCATGTAGGTTATTACTATGGAATTATAAAGGTCATGTTATTATTACTATGAAATCACACATTTCAAAATATTCATGTAGGTTATTACTATTTATTTTGCGCATCTTTTGATTGCTTCTGCTAAGTAGTTGCTTTCGAATGCTCTTTGAGAAATATTCGATTGAATTTATCATGTGCAATGAATTATTATTGAAAAGAAAGAAGGCCCGCGCATCGCAAAGTGTTTGGTTTTCGATATGTAAAATCATTAGTGAGAAACCAATATTTACACCCTTTTGTAGTGAGTGTTGGTACATCCGATTTGAACAAATAAATTAAATGAGTTTGCTATAATAACAAAATACAACATATTAAAATATCACGTTGGGTAATGAATAGAAAAGAAAAAAATACATAATTTTGACTTGAAGTCGTTCGTAAATTATAATATCAAATAAAATGTTGAATTTTAAACATAAACAAAAGTTCAAACTTTTATCGAAAAACAAAATCGGTGCATCGCACGGATCAAAATGCATCGTTATTCAATAAAGAATCACTCTCCAACTATATTAATGTCACTTTTCAAAGTGACATTCCCGAAACTTGAACCAATGACGTTGGCAAAATTTAAACTAGAGATAAATTTTTAGAGCTCTGTCAGCCGATCTCCTAAAATTATCTTAACTTTAGATTTAAACTAAAATAATTGAAAATAAGACAAAAAGTGCATTCATCAGATCCCCTAAAATGGATGGGATCCATAAAATTTTTTACACCTCCATATTTTTAATCCTAAATTTACACTCACCCTAAATTTAGTTTAAACTTATAATTGAGTAGGGGCCACGTGAAATTACTTTTTACGTAGAAAATAGGAGATTTGATGTATGTATTTGTAAAATAGGGGATACAAAATAACATATGAAAGCTTTGGGAGGAAATTTAGAAGCAAAATTTTGAGAATTATGTTGGGACCGCCCTTAAGGGAGGTAAGTTCACAATACAAACACCAATGCATATATATGGGATTTTTAACATGTGGATATATATTTAAGATGAGTTTGACTGTCTGTAGATAATGTGTGTGTTTTAAGATCTATTTAGAGGTATTCGTGGATTTGTTAGATAATGTGTATGTAAGTTGCCTATGTTGCCTACATAAGAGGGTCCTGTGAGGTTTTAAGATTTTCCGAAGGTGGAATACCTAGAGAAAGTTGTGTGCGCATTTGAGGAGGATCCGACGAGGCCTCGAGGGTCTATTGGTTCATGGGCGTTAATGTATGCTGTTATGGGAGTTGATTTGGTATATGAGGAAGTGTATTACAACATAGACTGCTTACGAAAAGGTAAATGTGCTAAAGTAAATGCTGGTGCCGAAACAACTACCACAAAGTATGTGTTGGTATGATTTGCTTATGTTTTGGAAATCAACTAAGCAAACCCCTTTTGGCTACCTCCTTCACGACATGATTATTGTTTTGCATGAATCATTCCGTGAGTGTACATGATTAAGAACTATCATCCTACATTTCTGAGGAACTAGCGGTTAAGTACTGCCACTGATCAGCATACTTACATTTATGAACATAATGTAACTTGTAAATCCTCTTGATTGATGGAATGATCATAACGGGAAATATGTGAGATATAATGGAATATACTTACATATGTTGCACTCTTTTCCTTAGACCAAGATTTATTTTTCTCACTAGGTTTTGTTACTTGACAAGGTTTTTAACAAGGCAACGATATATGAATGTAAGCATTAGGGGGAGCTGTAGAGTTTTCCAACTTCCGAGATTGATGTAAAGATCACAAGGAAATGATGATTTATAAATAAACTTAATCACATGTGTTAGTACTCTTTTCTTTGACTAAGGCAACGACGACATGATTGATGTACAAATTAGGGGGAGATGTAGACTTGAGGGGGAGTCTTACATCCACACCGTACGTTATACTCTTTTCCTTCCAAGGATCATTTTTCCCACAGGGTTTTTATCACTTGGAAAGGTTTTTAACGAGGTAACAAGATATACGATTTTAGGGATCGATGGAATGGTCACCTTAGTTACGCTATGATTAATGTAACAATCATATGAGAGGATAGATTCAAAGGACGAAGTCTAAACTTGATGTATCTAGATGTTGTACTCTTTTCCCTACGATCAAGATATTTTCCCACTGGGTTTTCGCTTGACGAGGTTTTAACAAGGCAACATGACATGCGCTTGTAGACTAGGCACAAGAGGGAGTGTTAAAGTAATAATACTCAATATGTGCATAAGTCTGTTAGTTTACGGGCTTTCCGAGTTAGGGTATGGTTAAGCCTGCTTGTATGTATTTCTCCATATTTAAAGGGATGTCATCAATGGAATAATACACAGTTTTACCCTACTTTCTGTCTCAATTATTTCCCATCAATATTTTTGTATTTTTAGTTTGTTTTTTACATTATTTATTAATCCTGTCATTTTTAAATTTATACTACTATAAATAATTATTATTACAATGTCGATTCATAATGATACCTAAAATTTAAAATATAAATTGGTAGAATGATAAAATAATTAATTTGTGGTGTTTCAATAAATAACATACTATAAATAAAATATATTTATATAATTACTACTAGTTATGGAACATGTATAAATTATATTAATTATGAAAAGATAGGTGTTAAATAATAATTATAAGTAAAATTAAAAAAGGTATTTTGATCTTTTTATTATTTTTATCAAAATGAGGGGGATTAGTAGTTTGGGGAGGGGGGAAAGGGCTCCCTTTCAAAACCTAAGAAATTTATTCCAATTTTTGTTACTCCTATGTTGATGATATTCCCCAATCACTTTAGGCCAGCATTATTAGGTGTAATAAATTGAATAATGTATGATGTCTCTCTAAAAGGCTATTTTAGGAACAAAAAGTCCCAAAGGAATAATGGATCTTAGTCACGCAAAACAGTAAATAATAAAGGTGAAAAATACAGTTTGTTCGTAATGGAACATCACTTTTTGTGTTGGTGGGCACGAACAGTAAATGCACTTTACTACCGCCACAATAGAGTACATGTGTGAGTTTAATATTATCCAAATTTACCGCACGTCACGAAAACACTACACGAAAACGACACGAAAATTTAGTGTTTGTGTTTGCATTTTGAGTACACGAACACGAAAGTACACGACCGAGATTTAGTGTCGGTTTTATGTTTACCATTTGGGTACACCGACACGAGGTACACGAAATAAATAAATAAATAAATAAATATATATATATATATATATATATTATATTTAATTTAATAAAAATATATATTTAATGAATTCTGTTTATACTAAACTTTAAAATTTGAAAATATAATGTGAATTTTCATAAATTTCATGAAAACATTCGTGTTTTCGTTGCCATTCATTTCATTTGATCTACTAAAACCTATAAAAATAATATTATAATGTTAAAATTATTATTTTTTATAATATTTTAATATTTATGTTATATTATGTGTCTGACACGAAAACACGACACGAAACGATACGAATTTGCGCGGTACACGACACGACATGACACGAATTCATTTAGTGTCGTGTTTGGGTTTAAACTTTGGTACACGAAACACGAAAATACACGACACGAACGAATTGCCAGGTATACCCCATCTTTGACAGTTTGCATATTTTTGCCCTAACCATTGAAAATCTAACCAAAATTCAAAATATTCCGGCGTTCATAAAAGTTAAAAAAAAAAAAAAACAATAACTTGCATTAAACCAAGTATTTTATACATTGACCAAAAATATTTAAAAGATAAAAAATCTTGATGACCTACTCCTTCAGTCCCTTAAATATAAATATTTTCTTTTTATTATTTTTGTTCGTCCCCAAATAGTAATCACACTATATTTTTAATAAAATCATTGTACACTTTCTTTTTATAAAGTCATACTTCCTCCGTTCTCTTATTATTGTAACGTGTTGACTATTACACTGTTCATATACTGTCTTTTGACCATCTTTTGTGATTCATATATATGAAAAAAGATAGTCATGTGAGATATTGTTAGATTCCCCACGAAATATATTTTCAAAATATCAAATTTTTATAATTTTTGAGAATAAAGAATTAAAGATATTAATAATCAAAGTTATGTATTGACAAGCGTGAAAGTCCAGATGTTGCAATTATAGTAGAACAGAGGTAGTAATCTTTATCCACTCAAAAACAGCCACACGCATCTCCAACCGCGACGGCACCAACGCGACGCACCTCCATCCGCGACGAACCTAACTCTCATCGCCGCTTTCCAGCAAGTAACTCGAATCCCTTCCTTGTTTGAAGGAGGTGCGTGTTGCTGTTTTTCTGTTCCGCTTCGACTGAATCGGTTGTGTTTGTTTTCATTTATTCCCTTTCTTTGATATAATACTTTATTTGTTGAATTTATTAGGTGTCTCGTATTTGTTGTTGTGACTTAATAATGCATATGGAGAAGGTTTATGTTATATTTAGTTACAAAAAGTACCCTTGATAGTATTGAACCTTTTCTTTTTGTGTGATGAACTGGCGGTTTATGAGAGTATGTTATTGTGATGATTTTCTCTTGATTCTACTATTATATATACGAGTCTTGATCCAACCCGTGCGATACACGGTCTTTGGTTGCAGATGTTTGAATGACCATTGGTTACAGATGCTTGAATTAGCATATGACGGTATTTAGATGTCTATTAGAGAATTTATATTGTATTTATTTTAGAGGATTTAATTGTGATTTTATCATAACTTTTGTATTTAAATTAGTTTATTTACATTAAAACTTACAATTAAAATAGTCTTTTCACATGTAGTCTTTTAATATGAATAAGGACTCATCCGTAACGCTTTTTCCGTGTAGAATTCTTTAAATGTTTGAATGACAAACATGACCCAGTGGCAACATGCCATATTACTTACATAAATGGCCCGGGTTCGAACCTCGGCAACCACTGGATCTTTGAGGATTTTAGTTGTCGTGTAGTAGTTCTTTTACTAAATATTTTTTGTTTAGACTCGTGTTCGTTAACGTTGGTGTTTATAGTGATTTTGTTGATGTTGCTACATGACATGTTGATATGGTTTGTATTTAAATTATGCTTTTCGTGATTGATTTATGTTGATTGTGATATATGGTGGTGTATTGTACATTTGGAATAACAGGTTACCTGAACAGGTTTGGTGATTTTGAAATCTGAATTTTTTTTCACTGGACTTTAGCCGACGGTATTTGCACAGACCGTCGGCTAAAGTATTTATTTAAAAAAATAAAATAAAACACTTTAGCCGACGACTATGTAACCGTCGGCTAAAGTGTTCATTAAAAAAAATAATAATAAAACTTTAGCCGACGACTATGTAGCCGTCGGTTAAAACCTATACACTTTAGCCGACGACAACTCTTACCGTCGGCTAAAACCTAAACACTTTAGCCGACGACTATGTATCCGTCGGCTAAAACGGGAACTATTTTAGCCGGAGACCGTTTAAACGTCGGCTAAACTCGAACTTTAGCCGACCGACCTCGACCTACCGATTTTTAGCCGACGATTTTCGACTTTAGCCGACGACTTTTTGCTGTTGGCTAAAGTATAAACATTGGTAGTGACATATGTGACACCGTTTAAGAAAAAATATTTTTTTTAAAAAAAATCGACTATCATATATTCAGGTGAAGCTAATAGGGTGAAGCTAAAGGCACCCTTTTTTAGTAGTGGAAAAAATGACTTGTATGAGATCTTTGATCTTCATTTAGTCAGTACAAAAAAGGGTAGCTCACTGCGATCTATTTAAACGTATATGAAATACACTGTTATATGCCATGGTAAATATCAACTAATCTCAAACATACACTACAATTTTTCATATAATTATCTGAGATTATATGTTGTGAATTATTTATATATTTGATAAAGCACCAATAATGTGATTCTGTATGACATTATCACACCACATTATATATAATGTAAAATAAATAGACTATATTTGAATAACTATATCGTGAATTAATATGTAAATAAATATGTGAAAGTTAATATTCTCACAAACGATAAATAAAAATAGGTAATACAAATATAACTCTAATAAAAAAGGAAAAAAATAGTGGGTTTGGCGATCCTGAACCAGGCCAATCTAAACTGGGCTAGCGCCACCTGTAGGAATCAATATTGATTTTTTTTTATGACCCATGTTGAATCTGGGGTCGTAGTTCTGGTTTCTTTTCACTACCATCGATTAAATCGTGGGATGTGCTTGATGTCGGGGTTTGAGTCTGAATCGATAACTTAGCGAATCAAACCAAAAAAGAAAGAATCATGAAAAAAAAAATCGACGCTTTCATGCACCATATTTATTGGTAAGACATATAGTATGGGCAAAAATTTCAGGTACGTCATACCAGCCTATTACAATTATCTCCATTTATCATTTTCTAAAATTGTCATTTATTAGATTTCGTCTCATTTCTCCTGAGTATGAAGGTTGCGACAATCGACAGAAAGTGCACCCGGCATAAATATTTTGTCACTTTTCTTATTGATGAGTTTATAATGTTAACTAACTTTAGACAACTAATATACACTATAATTTCAATATCAACGATCCACTATAATAGGGAGTAAGGTGCAGTCAATGATGATGATGATCGGGGGTGGAGGGAGGGGGTCCACGGACCCCCCTGCGGATGGAAATTTCCTTATAAAATAGGGGAACCTATATATATAGTTGTCCGATCTCCGTAATTTTTATAGCTCCGGACCCTCCTGAGTAAATGTTCTGCTTCCGCCACTCATGATGACGACGTCAGAACCGGCATAGAATTGGCCTACCCCTATATATATATATATATATATATATATATATATATATACATATATACACACACAACGCAAATGGGAAAGTAATTCGACTTAATTTCCAGAATACTTTGTTCAAAACGGCAAACTCTTGTACTAAATTACTTCAAATATTATCATAGAAACAGAAGTCGAGGTATATATATGGGTACTGATTTTAATATGGAGCAGACGAGAAAGAAGAAGAAAAACAGCAGCAGCAGCAGCAGTATATGCTTTGGGTCGATTT
Source organism: Orobanche coerulescens (assembly GCA_033398695.1). Lineage (NCBI taxonomy): Eukaryota > Viridiplantae > Streptophyta > Magnoliopsida > Lamiales > Orobanchaceae > Orobanche > Orobanche coerulescens. The sequence goes on from CM065804.1 coordinate 219,152,464, forward strand.
TCATGCATGCCGATGGTACGGATATGGCTTTGATGTGTCTGGGATTGGTCGGCGCATGTGGCGATGGGTTTTCCATGCCTGCTATGCTGTTGGTTACCAGCAAGCTCATGAACAGCTTCGGAAACTCCCAGATCTCGCTTGCTGCTGATTTCACTCACAGCATCAACCAGGTCAATTCCTTCTCCATCACTATAAGATGGTTCTTTTGAACGTCTTCGTCATTCGTTAATTGGGACGGCGTCCATTTTGGGGATGATAACGTTTGGGAATTTGTGCTTTTTTTTTTCTTTTTTTATTATCCTTTCTTCATGTCAGCTTTCGTCATGCGTCGTGATATGAATGCACTCAACCAGAAAAATATATCTGGTCCCACGAAATCGTGATCATTTTGATTTGAGGATCGACACAGTACATCCCGAACAACACCACATGTTTAATATTGATTGTACTGCATACTATACGCATAAAACAATCATAATAATATTATAATAAAATTAGTGCATGACTCGTCGAAACTCGATGGGTAATCACTTTATATTGTAATTTAAAAATAATATCTTAAAAATAATTTAATATTTTGTTAGAGTTCAGGGAGAGTTAACGTGGTACTACGAATCATATTGCTATTTGATATTTTATATATTTATTTGTAAGTGAAAAGAATCGAATTTATTAAAAAAATATAAAAATATAAAAATAGTATTTATTCATATATAAATTAGATATTAAAAAATAAATATGTACATATTTGGGCCAATGAGGTTTAATTAATAATTTGCCAAATTTAATTTTAATAAGAATAAAAAAATTATTTGGTCAACTCAATATATGATCAAATCAAAGTGGTGGTGTAAATAATTATGGGTAACATATATATTTATTTTAAATACTTTTATTTTTTCAATGAGTGTAGTGTCATTGAAAATCAAGATCTGATAGAATATTTAAATAAATAAGAATCTAGGAAATAAAAATACCACATATGATAGAGTTAACATAGTGCTCTGGTTGCGTAACGGTATTATATTATATATATAATATAAAATATATTTTTTAAACAAATTTATTAATGCAAAAGATTCATCAATTATACTTATTAGGTAGGTTCAGCCATTCGGAGTTCCTCACGGCGACAGAACACAACGAAAATAAAAAAGATGAGGCAAGAATTCAGCCACTCGAACCCGTTTATAATTTATATAACCATACTCGTCCGAAATCTGACTTAAAGGTGAATTTATTACGCGTTTCCATCACATCCATATAGTGATACCCGAAATAATACAGTTAGAGTTTAGCCATCTGAAATCCATTTAAATATATTATATCTATACCCGTCTCAAACTCGATTAAAAATAATTTTAGTACATGTTTCCTCGCAAATCTATATAGTTATATCCACTAATCGCCCAAATATATTAAAATATATATCTAAATAATTAAATTTAAGTTGTTATAATAATTGGTTGTTACGTCTGACTTCAAAAAAAAATTCAAACTTCAAATTGTTATATGTTGATAAACAAATTAAGTTAAAGGTCAATAAATTAGCCAGATTAAATTTTTTAGTACAAAATATTTATTTTGCCAACTTAATGATTGGCCAAATTATATTTTTCACAAAAATAATACTATTTATTTGTCGAACTCAATAATTGGTCAAATTAATTGGCGATGAGAATTATGATGGTAAAATACACATTGATTATATGAATGGATTACCCAAATCTATTAAAACTTATAAAATCTACCTAATCAAGTATAAATTGTTACAATAATTGGTTGTTATATCTGACATTAAAAATATTCAAATTTGCTAAAATTGTTAGACGTAGAATTTTAAAAAAAAATAATATTATTTATTTGGCCAACTCAATGATTAGCCAAAATTCATTTCCAATAAAAATAACAATATTTATTTAGTCAACTCAATAATTGATCAAAATAATTGCATATGAGAAATGTGATGGTAAAATACAAATTTATTATATATATATAAGTAAAATTATATTTTTTTTGTTAACATGAAACTTGATCCAATTAATATTCGACAAATTTGTTATGCCTATGGAGAAAAACTATTGATCAAATTAAGTTTCCACTAAAAATATAACTATAATTGGTGGTGCAAAATAATTATGAGGGGCAAAATACATATTGATTATGAGTATTTATTTAGGTTATCCAATCAATAGAATCTCTTATAAAATCTATGTGGAATTTAAATTTATATATAAATACTATTAATACAAACCTAATAATTGGCCAAATTAAATTTTAATAGAAATAAAGTTATTTATTTGGCTTAATAATCGATGAAATTAATATTAGTCAAATTATTTTTCTCAATAAAAATAAAACTATCAAACGTGCCAAATAATTGCGGAGTAAAAAATAACATTAATTTTCAATATTTATCTAGTTCCCCAATTGGCAGAGCCTCATTTAAGAACGATGTGGTAATTTTAGATAAATACGATTGATGCAAATACGGTAATTGGTCAAATTATTTTCTTAAAGAAAAAATAAAGTAATTTATTTAATAAATGATATTATTAATATTGACCAAACTAAAATTTTCAATTAAAATAAGACTACTAAATAAAACAAATGTGATATTCAAATTTTAGACAAATAAATTAATTTAAATTTAATAATTAATCAGATTAAATTTTCACTAAAATATTTAATTATTTATGTGTCCAACTTAATAATTTGCCAAATTAAACATAATAAAAATAAAATTCTTAAGCCTGTGTGTAAAAATATAAATATGGAGCTGAAAAATACACATTGAAGTTCTATTTTAAATCGATGTAGAATTTATGACATTGAATTCTATTTATTTAGATTGTCTATCGGTTAAGTACCATTTTAAATCGATGTGGGATTCAAAATTTTAGATAAATTGGATTACAAAATTAAGAGAATGCCACATAAGAGGGAGAGTTAATGCGGTACTTCAAATCCGTAACGCTACTTTATATATTTTCTATTATTATAAAACTACCAAATAAAATAGATGTGAGATTCAAATGTTAGACAAATAAAATTAATGTAAATTTAATAATTGACCCAATTAAAATTTCACTAAAAATTTAAACTATTTATTTTTCCGACTTAATAATTGGCCAAATTAAACACAATGAAAATAATATTCTTAAGCTTGTGTGTAAAACAACTACGTGATTGAAAAATATACATTGAATTCTAAATATTTATTTAGGTTCTCTATCGGTGGAATTCTGTTTTAAATCGATATGGAATTCAAGATATTAAATTCTATTTATTTAGGTTGTCCATTGATTAAGTACCATTTCAAATTGATGTGAGATTTAAGATTTTAGATAAATAGGAATCCAAAATTAAGAGAGTGCCACATAAGAGAGAGAATTAATCTAATGCTTCGAATCTGTAACGCTATTATATATATATAGATATTTATTTAGGTTCTCTATCGGTGGAGTTCTGTTTTAAATCGATATGGAATTCAAGATATTAAATTCTATTTATTTAGGTTGTCCATTGATTAAGTACCATTTCAAATTGATGTTGGATTTAAGATTTTAGATAAATAGGAATCCAAAATTAAGAGAGTGCCACATAAGAGAGAGAATTAATCTAATGCTTCGAAACTGTAATGCTATTATATATATAGATATTTATTTAGGTTCTCTATCGGTGGAGTTCTGTTTTAAATCGATATGGAATTCAAGGTATTAAATTCTATTTATTTAGGTTGTCCATTGATTAAGTACCATTTCAAATTGATGTGGGATTTAAGATTTTAAATAAATAGGAATCCAAAATTAAGAGAGTGCCACATCAGAGAGAGAATTAATCTAATGCTTCGAATCTGTAACACTATTATATATATATATAGATATTTATTTAGGTTCTCTATCGGTGGAGTTCTGTTTTAAATCGATATGGAATTCAAGATATTAAATTCTATTTATTTTGGTTGTCCATTGATTAAGTACCATTTCAAATTGATGTGAGATTTAAGATTTTAGATAAATAGGAATCCAAAATTAAGAGAGTGCCACATAAGAGAGAGAATTAATTTAATGCTTCGAATCTGTAACGCTATATATATATATATATATATATATATATATATATTAAAACACGCATTACAATTCCTGTAATGTACGTGTGTATTTGGAAGTGTGCTCCAAGATGTTGCCTCATCATTTCTCTTTTAACTTTGATCGTCTCTCTAAATACATATTTGACCATTAATAATTTCAATTATATATGAATAAAAATTATAGAAAAATAATATTTGAAAAATATTACTATAATTTTTTTATATATTGGTTGTAATTTATGATCAAATTTATGAATGTTGACCAATAAAAGTCAAAACGAGCACAATTTTGTGGGACAGAAAGAGTAGTATTCTCGAAATGACATGCACATTTATCATTGTCACGCTGGTATGACCGGAGCCCTTCCAGTCCCAGCGGCAGGAAGGGCAATTAAATCCCAGCGCCTACGTGGCGCTGGACATGGCTTCCACGTAGGCTACCACCTATGAGATTGGGTATTTTTTTAGAGAAGCAAAAATAAAAGGGGTTGAATTGTATAAAAAAATTGTTATCTCTATTTTTGAACTTTAATTTTTTTATAAAAACATAAACTTATTTTTTAAAATAAAATTTCAAAATTTTAATAAAAAGAGCAAATACTAAAAAAAATATATATTTAAAAAAAATCAGAAACGAAAATTGGTAATAATAAAACACTATTTTTATTGTTTGCATAATAAAAATCAGACGGTGAGACTGGAAGGGCTCCGTTGGTATGACATGCTTAATTAAGTTCAGGAAGTTTTCTTTCATGCTTAAATTAAGATTCTACTCTCTTCACTCATGCACGGATTATTCAAAATTCACCAGTATGCAGTATCGAATACTGTATAGGTGCGGGTGTGGGTGAGACTCGCGTGGAATTCGCACTGGATTCGCCACGTGGCGAATCCGTGCAAAAAAAAAAAATCGGACTCGCGTATCCTTGTACAAGATACGCGTATCCGGTGCGTAGGAGGGTGCGTGGGTGAATTTTTATTTTTTTTTGTTTTTTTTTTTGTAATTTTTAAAAAGTAAATCAAATAAACTAAAATACAAAAAGTAAATTATTTAATAAGTAATTACTTTTACAGTTTTACCTTTAGCGGCATTCACGAACAGTATCATAAAGCTCCGATGCTCAAAGTCATTTTGAATTGTTTTTTGTATGACTTGTTTTATGTATTTGAATTGGTTTTATGGTGATATTTGAATTGTTGTTTTTTATATTTAACAAGTGTTATATATAATAAAATATAAAATAAAGAGACGTATCCTTGCCGTATCGCATCCTAACATTTTCAAAAAACCGTATCCCCACACCCATATCTGCCCACACCCACCCCTGCCCCCGCCCCCGCCCCGCACCCGTGCAACATAGCTCTCTTCCTCTTATTTTCTGTTTTTTTTTTTATGTCAGTTGATTAAACTAATTTTTACTAATTGCAATTAATTATTTCTTTTACGTCAGCCCTCCTTCCGCTTTTTGGTTGGTCGGCCATTTTTCCCGCTGCCGGCATATTTTTTGGTGGTTCGTCACTTTTTTGTTTTTAGTTTTTTTTTTTTAATGCAGGCTCGTCGGTATTTATATATATTTGGAATCAATATTTTGTTTTCTAACAAAATAATCTTGTAATTTGATTATTTTAATTTAGTTATGACATCAGAATTCAGCACCGAATTTCTACTGGTGCATCGACTACGGAGATGAGGTACTGAGGAGGTGCGACTTGTGCTCCATATAAGATCTCCAATTTTCTAGGACTACAAATAATATTTTTTCCAACAAAAATATAAAAAGTATAAGATTAAAATTTCGTATTGTGGTTGGATTGAAAAATGTGTTTAAATTTTAAGTTTATTAATAGACCCAAGTTCGAATCCTCATAGAGTTCGATTTAATACAAAACATTAACAAACTTAAAATGGTAGCTCATTTGATTAGAGTTATTCAATTTAATATTGAGCTTTATTTATGATTGTTATATGCTCCCTTATATGTCTTATTTATTTTACTTATTTAGTACTAAGATTTTGATAAATATATTATGGTATATTAAAGCATTTTATATAGGGAACATTTAGGATTTCACACAGCACCTCCAGTAATGCCGAAGAATTACGAGAGGAGGTACTCGACACTAACAGAATATAATGTAAACATTCTATATAATTTGATAAAAGAAATAATAGAAATGATTCAACTCTTAAACCACTTCAAATACTGGATAGATAAAAATATGAAAATAATAAACGCATATAGATACTTATACATATCTATACATAAGTCCTCACCCTCAATACCCACAACAATAAGATTAGAGGGCCAAGCCCTCTCACAAATAAACACAGAACAGTCTCGAACCTCCTGATCACCAACGATCCTATCACCGCTAGGAAGCTTAACGATCGAGGCAGGTACGGCCGTAAGGCTTGGCCGGATACGGCCGTACGCTGCAGGCAAGGTGCCTGGCCATTTGAAGGGCTCACAAGGCGTCAAACGGTCGAGACTCAAACGGCGCACACAATCCAGAGATATGAACGAATGCGTAGCACCAGAATCGAAAAGCACACTGACAGGATGAGAAAGAATATGAACGCACTGCCGCTACGGTGAGCCATTGGATCATCGGCTCTCCGCATCTCATAGACACGCGGGTGGCCGAGCCGACGCCGGAAGTTCCCCCTTAGAGGGTCGACCGACCTCTTCCCGACCAAAGACTCGGCGGAGATTGAGGAGCAAACGATCCTCGATTCACACTTGGTTCCCTAGCGCTGGAATGGAAGCCGGGCACCAAAGATTTTCTCCCTCTCGGACAGAAGCACTTTGTGACCGGTGGCCACACTGACATTACGTCGAAAGGGCTCAAACAAGTACGACTGACGTGGCCTATACGGCCACAATTGAAACACTTCACATCACGGAAAGGAGCACCGGTAGTTCCACGAGGACCCCAATGAACGAGTGGACCGCCCCGTGGGGAAGTTAGCAGATTGGGATTTCGCCGACCCCCTCCCTTGTGGCGAAAAATTCCCGACGGACTTGTTTCTTGCTCTCGCGGCCGCCTCACTCGCCACGAGACATATCGTAAGCAAGGGCTCTACTGGTAATCCTTCAAGGTAGCATGACGAGCCCCGACATATAGTCCCGAATAGACAATTTCATCCGCTGGAAAAATGAAAGATTTTGTCGCTCTCTCGACAACTTGGGTCTTCACATAACCCAACTCCTTGTTAAAGTCGGCAATAGCACGAGATACGGGGATATCCCGTGGTTGAGCATCATAGAAATCATGTACTCGAGCACTGTCGGCCACGGGCAATATTCGATCTCCATCGGTTCTTGGAATTCGGTCCACGAAGCAACATGGTCCTTGGGCCCAACGGCCTCCCACCAATCCGTAGCGTCCCGGTGAGGAAGTACTCGGCAATGGGGACCTTACGGTCCTCGGGACGATTGGTGGCGGTGAAGACTTTAGATATCTCCTTGATCCACCCTCCCGGCCGATCGGGTGCAAGCTCCCGAACCGAGGAGGATGCATCTTGATGACATCCACGGTTAACAGTCCGCTCCGCCCGATTAGCATGGACCGGATCTGGGTTACGAACCGCTGAGCTATCGCCGCCATTTGATTCACCATTTGCCGCATAATGGCCGCAATACCAAGGTCGGCGCGCTCTGAGAGGAAGCATGATCGTGACGGTCGCCGAGACGCGGCCTCGAAGACTGTGACGTGGCCGCCCCACCGGCTGCCCCACGTCCCCGGCCGCGTCCACGACCACGACCGCGACCACGACCACGACCTCTTCCAGCATCCATACTGAAGTTAAATAAGTAGCAAAAGCCATACGATGGTAAGTACAAGAAAAGAACGATCGCAAATCAAGAACTAGAGGTACGATACAAGAGTATAAGGAACAGAGGGAAAGAAAACTTACGGGCACTGGTAGTACCGGAATCATGGCAGCGTGATGATGATGTGCAAAACAAAATACAACAAGACCCAATAAACCGACAAGCCTAGGTATCCATAAACCTAGTGCTCCGATACCATTTTCTGTAACACCCCCAGGATATCCGAGGTATATTACAGCGCCGTGAATCCCTACATGGGACCCACCAGGCTGAACAAGCATCATACTCATCGACTCACAGAAACAACAGAAAAATACCTCGTCATAAAGACGCCCAACAAAATAATTCACCCGGTTTAACCGGTCAAACATGACACCATAATCCATCACAACATAATAAACAACAATACAATCCCGACAAGTAAAAGTTCTTAAGTACTCGAGTACTTCTATTAGTTTAGAGACCACAAAAGGTAAAAGATAGAAAGCAACAAGACACCACTCGTGCACAATCATCACGCACGGCCATCATCCGCATACTGGTCCAGCACCCGGTCGTCTCGATGAACCTGACCTGAAATTCATAAAACAAATTTCCCCAAAACGGGTCCCCAGAGGGGTTAGCAATTACGCTAGTACAAGTAACCAAATGAACGACTTACATCTTACACAAATAGTAATGCATACAATTCAAGAGAACATAGTTCCAAAACATTCATTTCCGGAAATGCCAATCACATTTGTAAAATGCACCACAATTAACCGTCGATCCACGTCTCTGTGGACCCCTACCGAGACCCCGTCGGATCTAACCCGTAGTGGTTAAAAGCAAGCTCGTCGATCCACGTCTCTGTGGACCCCTACCGAGACCCCGTCGGATCTAACCCGTAGTGAGCATACACACACACACCATTTCTCACACATTATTATTATGTCAAGAATGTAAGTTCATAAGGGTACTTGCCTCGGTTAATACACGGTGATACGAACGGAAAGGAAGAGTCGAACACGATCGCGAGGAACCGGCGGAAATGAACCTAACGATCCGAATAACACAATCACAACCAACTCTAGACGAATATGAAAATTGAATACACCCGAAAACCCGCCTACGATTCGTGTATATTCGTACCAAAAATAACAACGAGGGCGGACCACAACCAAACCCTCTCGATTCCGTAAAAATCCACAAAATATCCATGAATCCGTAGGAAAACTAAAGATACTAACAATATTAATCGTATACATCATGAATCCACCAACAAAACGGAACGAATCGGAAGAAAATCCCAAAACCCCCAAATTAATCGAAAATAGGGTTCTAGAAATATTACCTTTGGAGATTCAAGTACTAAGAACCGTAGAACACGCGTTAGATTGATTATCCGGGCCTCACAACCGAAGGAAAATGATGAAAATCGACCCCCGAATGAAGAATGCTTGAGAAGTTCTCCCCCCTTAGACCTCTCTCTCTCTCTCTCTCGCAGGTGAATAATGGAGGAAAATGGCCGATCTCGTCTAAGGACGAGATTGCACAGTTGACCGCTTGTGTGCCGCGGCACAGGCCAAAAATTCGCTCCCAGGGTTTGGCAGTGTGCCGCGGCACAGCCTGCGTGTGCCGCGGCACCCGGTACAGTCGGGTATTGGTCGCAGATGTCACACGGGTGTGCCGCGGCACCGGACGGGTGTGCCGCGGCACACAGTACAGTTTGCTCGACCAACAATTGGAGAAATTTGTGTGCCGCGGCGCACACATCTTGTGCCGCGGCCCACACCCCTTTTGGGTCCCAAAATGATAAAAATGATCCGGAAAGAGAATAAAAACGATAGGAATCAATATTTGGGAACCAATAACATGAAATGGACCCACGGCAACCCCGAAACGGCGGTTCCGCACAACAATAACGAGTATACAGTTCAACAGTTGACAGGAAGGAGACACTGAAAGGTACACGAGGGTCACTACGATCGAGGAATACACCAAAAAATAAAAATACAAGGGAAAGAAAAAATGCGGATATTACATTCTACCCCTCTAAAAATAAGTTTCGTCCCGAAACTTAAGAAACAAACAACTCAGGGTACCTAGCACGCATGCTATCCTCGGTTTCCCAAGTTGCCTCCTCGACACCGTGTCTCGACCACTGCACTTTGACCAAAGGGATGGTCTTATGCCTCAGTCGCTTCTCACGATGCTCCAAAATCTTCAAAGGACGCTCCTCAAAAGTAATATCTTCGGCGATATCAATCTCGCCATAATCGATGACGTGACTAGGATCCGGGACATATTTCCTCAGCTGGGAAACATGAAAAACGCTATGAACATGACTCAAGGCCGGAGGTAACGCCAAGCGGTATGCCAACCCACCTACTCGCTCGAGGATCTCAAAGGGGCCGATAAATCTCGGACTCAACTTCCCTTTCTTCCCGAAACGAAAAACTCCCTTCGTCGGCGACACCTTTAGCAAAACGTGGTCTCCCACCTCGAATTCCAAAGGTCGACGACGGACGTCGGCATACGACTTCTGTCGACTCTGGGCAGTCAACATCCGTTCCCGAATTAATTCTATCTTCCGCCTCGTCTCTAGAACGACATCCGGCTCGGTCCCGACCAAATCGGACGCCTCATTCCAACAAATCGGTGATCGACATCGCCGCCCATAAAGTGCCTCATACGGTGCCATCCGAATCGACGCGTGCCAACTGTTGTTGTACGTGAATTCGATCAGCGGCAAATGTTCCTCCCAGTCACTACTCCAATCGAGAGCACAGGCACGCAACAAGTCCTCGAACGTCTAGATAGTGCGTTCCGACTGTCCATCTGACTGGGGATGAAAAGAGGTACTCAAACGCAACCGGGTACCCAACGCCTTATGCACCGCCTGCCAGAAGTGCGATACAAAACGACCATCACGATCCGAAACAATAGACTTCGGGGTACCGTGAAGTCTCACGATCTGCGCGATAAACACACGAGCTAACTTCTCCGGGCCCCAAGTGTCCTTGATGCCCAGAAAATGTGCCGACTTGGTCAGACGATCGACAATCACCCATACCATATTCATGCCCGACCTCGATCTCGGTAGACTCGTAATCAAATCCATCGATATATCTTCCCATTTCCATTCCGGAACGGGAAGTGAATGCAAAAGCCCAGCCGGTCGCTGATGCTCGATTTTGACTTGCTGGCAAGTCAAACACCTTGCTACAAACTGCGCGACCTCCTCCTTCATGTCATTCCACCAGAAGTTCCTTCTCAGGTCCTTGTACATCTTACTCGAACCAGGATGAACGGAATAAGGTGTAGCATGGGCCTCACACAAAATACTCTGTCTCAATTCTGGGTCGTTCGGCACACAAAGCCGACTCTGGAATCTCAAAGCACCATCCTCGTGAATCACAAACCCAGGAGACTTTCCTTTAAGAACGTTCTCTCGGATTTGAGTAATCATCGGATCCTCTAACTGCTTCAGCTTAATTACATCGATCAAAGGCGACGAAATTTCCAAAGCACAAAGTTCCCCGACAGTTCCTGGCAACAAAACCTCAGCATCTAACTCGATCAAAGCCCTCCGAAGCTCAGGCTGAGACGTAAGAATCTCAAGCGATCGCAATGCAATCGGTTTCCGACTCAAGGCGTCGGCCACGACGTTCGCCTTGCCCGGATGATAAAGGATTTCGAGGTCATAATCCTTAATCAGCTCTAACCACCTCCTCTGCCTCATATTCAACTCCCGCTGAGTAAATATGTATTTCAGACATTTATGATCGGTAAAAATCGACATGCGAGCCGAAAAGATAGTGACGCCAAATCTTGAGCGAAAGCGATTGCCGCTAACTCCAAATCATGAGTAGGGTAGTTCGGCTCATACGGCCTCAAGCTGTCTCGACGCAAAGCAATGGTCTTGCCGTCTTGCATTAATACGCACCCAAGACCACGACCGAAGCATCGCTATAAGCGGCGAATCCCTCGTTGCCACATGGCAACGCCAAAGCCAGGCCGAAGTCAAACGCTTCTTGACTCCTCAAAGCTGATCGCCTCTCGTCATTCCGCACGAACTTCTGATTTACGGAGTAGCGTGTAAGTGGTCGAGCCAGTTTCGAGAAACCCTCGACGAACCTACGGTAGTAGCCAGCCAAACCCAAGAAACTACGGGGCGCTCTCACGTTCTTGGGCGGTGCCCAATCCAACACTGCCTCGATCTTCTGCGGATCCACTCTAACTCCCTCGGCTGAAATCACGTGACCTAGAAACATCACTTCCTTCAGCCAGAACTCACATTTCGAGAACTTCGCATAGAGTTGCTCGGCCCTCAAAATTTCTAACACTATCCGCAAGTGATGGGCATGCTCTTCCTCGTTCCTCGAATAAATAAGAATATCGTCAATGAAGACGACGACACACTTATCCAAATACTCGATAAAGACTTTGTTCATCAACTGCATGAACACCGCCGGTGCATTAGTTAACCCGAAAGGCATAACTACAAACTCATAATGTCCGTATCTCGTCCGAAAAGCTGTCTTCGACACATCGGACTCTCTCACCCGGAGCTGATAGTACCCCGATTTCAAATCAATCTTTGAGAATACATGACTCCACGCAGTCGAACAAACAAGTCGTCAATTCTCGGCAAAGGATACTTGTTTTTGATGGTCACCTTGTTTAGTTCGCGATAGTCGATACACAAACGTAGTGAACCATCCTTCTTTCGCACAAACAGGACCGGTGCGCCCCAAGGCGAGGCGCTCGGTAGAACATACCCCGACTCAAGAAGCTCACTCAACTGCTTCTTCAACTCGGACATCTCTGAAGGTGCCATGCGATAGGGCGCCTTCGAAATAGGAGCCGCACCCGGCTCTAACTCTATAGCGAACTCGACCTCACGATCCGGTGGCAATCCCGGTAACTCGTCAGGAAAAACATCAGAAAACTCATTAACGATTGGAATCGACGAAAGCTCGACTCCACCACTCTCCGCCTTCAAGGCGTAGCACCAATAGCCGGTACACCCCTTTCGCAGGAGTCTCATCACCTTCAAGGCGTTAATAACGAATTTCTGGTTCCCCCTCTTTCGCCCGACGAAAGAGTGCTCAGTGCCATCATCGGCTAACATGGTGATGATTCTCGTGCGGTAGTTCATGATTGCACCATGCCGCTCGAGCCAATCATCCCCGAGAATTAAGTCCTCACCCTCAATACCCACAACAATAAGATTAGAGGGCCAAGCCCTCTCACAAATAAACACAGAACAGTCTCAAACCTCCTGATCACCAACGATCTTATCACCGCTAGGAAGCTTAACGATGAAGGGCTCACAAGGCGTCAAACGGTCGAGACTCAAACGGCGCACACAATCCAGAGATATGAACGAATGCGTAGCACCAGAATCGAAAAGCACACTGACAGGATGAGAAAGAATATGAACGGTACATGTCGCTACGGTAGCCGCTGGATCATCGGCTCTCCGCATCTCATAGACACGCGGGTGGGCTGAGCCGACGCTGGAAGTTCCCCCCTTAGAGGGCTGACCCCGACCTCTTCCCCGACCAGCACTCGGCGGAGATTGAGGAGCAAACGATCCCTGATTCACACTTGGTTCCCTAGGCGCTGGAATGGAAGCCCGGGCACCAAAGATTTTCTCCCTCGGCCTGACAGACCTTGTGACCGGTGGCCACACCGATTACACGTCGACAAAGGGCTCAAACAAGTACGGCGCGTGGCCTATACGGCCACAATTGAAACACTTCACATCACGGAAAGGAGCCTTTGGTAGTTCCACGAGGACCCAGTGAGCAATGGGACCGCCCCCCGGGAAGTTAGCAGATTGGGATTTCTGCTGACCCCCTCCCTTGTGGCCCGAAAAATTCCCGACGGACTTCTGTTTCTTGCTCTCGCGGGCCGCCTCACTCGCCGTCACGGACATATCGTAAGCAAGGGCTCTACTCTGGTAATCCTTCAAGGTAGTACAGACGAGCCCCGACATATAGTCCCGAATAGACAATTTCATCCGCCTGGAAAAATGAAAGATTTTGTCGCTCTCCTCGACAACTTGGGTCTTCACATAACCCAACTCCTTGTTAAAGTCGGCAATAGCCTGAGATACGGGGATATCCCGTGGTTGAGCATCATAGAAAGCATGTACTCGAGCCTGTCTGACCGGCCACGGGCAATATTCAGTCTCCATCAGTTCTTGGAATTCGGTCCACGAAGCAACATGGTCCTTGGGCCCAACGACCTCCCACCTAGGGCTGCAAACGAACCGAGCCGAGCCGAGCTTTGATCGAACCGAGCCGAGTTTTAAATTTTTTTCTGACGAGCCGAGCCGAGCCGAGCTTTCTTACCGAACAAAAATCGTGTTCGAGCTCGAGCTCGTTAATAAATCGAGCCGCACACGAGCTGTTCGCGAACAACTCGAGCCGAGTCGAGCTCGAGCTCGAAGTGTTCGCGAATAATTATATATTTTTAAATTATTTAAATAATATATTTGAATTATTTAAAATAAATATTTTAAAATAATCATTAAAAATTATATATTTTCAAATATATATATAAAAATTAATATTTTAATATATGAAAATTATTTAAAAAATTATTAATCTATAATATAATATATAAATATTATAAAAAATAATTTAAAAATATATTTATTAATCGAGCTTAACGAGCCAAACCGAGCCGAACCGAGCTCGAGTCGATCTCGAGCCGAGCTCGAGCCGCACATGCCCAAGCTCGGCTCGAGCTCGTTTTCTTAACGCACAGATTTTCGAGCTCGAGCTCGAGCTCGATTTCTTAACGAACCGAGCCGAACCGAGCCCTTAACGAGCCGAGCCGAGCTTTGTTCGCGAACAGCTCGGTTCGTTTACAGCCCTACTCCCACCAATCCGTAGCGTCCCCAGTGAGGAAGTACTGGGCAATGGGGACCTTACGGTCCTCGGGACAGTTGGGTGCAGTGAAGACTTTAGATATCTCCTTGATCCACCCCTCCCAGCCGATCGGGTCTGAAGCTCCCGAAAACTGAGGAGGATGCATCTTGATGACATCCTGAAGCCAACGGTCCGCTCCGCCCCGATTAGCATGGGCCGGATCCGGTTACGAACCGCTTTGAGCTATCGCCGCCATTTGATTCACCATTTCTTTGCATAATGGCCGCAATACCAAGGTCGGCGCGCTCCCGAGAGGACGCATGATCGTGACGGCCGCCGTGCTGCTCAAGATCGTGGCGTGGCCGCCCCATTGCCCCACGTCCCCGGCCGCGTCCACGACCGCGACCACGACCACGACCACGACCTCTTCCAGCATCCATACTGGAGTTAAATAAGTAGCAAAAACCATACGATGGTAAGTACAAGAAAAGAACGATCGCAAATCAAGAACTAGAGGTACGATACAAGAGTATAAGGAACAGAGGGAAAGAAAACTTACGGGCACTGGTAGTACCGGAATCATGGCAGCGTGATGATGATGTGCAAAACAAAATACAACAAGACCCAATAAACCGACAAGCCTAGGTATCCATAAACCTAGTGCTCCGATACCATTTTCGTAACACCCCGGGATATCCGAGGTATATTACAGCGCCGTGAATCCCTACATGGGACCCACCAGGCTGAACAAGCATCATACTCATCGACTCACAGAAACAACAGAAAAATACCTCGTCATAAAGACGCCCAACAAAATAATTCACCCGGTTTAACCGGTCAAACATGACACCATAATCCATCACAACATAATAAACAACAATACAATCCCGACAAGTAAAAGTTCTTAAGTACTCGAGTACTTCTATTAGTTTAGAGACCACAAAAGGTAAAAGATAGAAAGCAACAAGACACCACTCGTGCACAATCATCACGCACGGCCATCATCCGCATCTTGGTCCGGACCCGGTCGTCTCGATGAACGACTGAAATTCATAAAACAAATTTCCCCAAAGCGGGTCCCAGAGGGTTAGCAATTACGCTAGTACAAGTAACCAAATGAACGACTTACATCTTACACAAATAGTAATGCATACAATTCAAGAGAACATAGTTCCAAAACATTCATTTCCGGAAATGCCAATCACATTTGTAAAATGCACCACAATTAACCGTCGATCCACGTCTCTGTGGACCCCTACCGAGACCCCATCGGATCTAACCCGTAGTGGTTAAAAGCAAGCTCGTTGATCCACGTCTCTGTGGACCCCTACCGAGACCCCGTCGGATCTAACCCGTAGTGAGCATACACACACACACCATTTCTCACACATTATTATTATGTCAAGAATGTAAGTTCATAAGGGTACTTGCCTCGGTTAATACACGGTGATACGAACGGAAAGGAAGAGTCGAACACGACCGCGAGGAACCGGCGGAAATGAACCTAACGATCCGAATAACACAATCACAACCAACTCTAGACGAATATGGAAATTGAATACACCCGAAAACCCGCCTACGATTCATGTATATTCGTACCAAAAATAACAACGAGGGCGGACCACAACCAAACCCTCCCGATTCCGTAAAAATCCACAAAATATCCATGAATCCGTAGGAAAACTAAAGATACTAACAATATTAATCGTATACATCATGAATCCACCAACAAAACGGAACGAATCGGAAGAAAATCCCAAAACCCCTAAATTAATCGAAAATAGGGTTCTAGAAATATTACCTTTGGAGATTCAAGTACTAAGATCCGTAGAACACGCGTTAGATTGATTATCCGGGCCTCACAACCGAAGGAAAATGATGAAAATCGACCCCCGAATGAAGAATGCTTGAGAAGTTCTCCCCCCTTAGACCTCTCTCTCTCTCGCAGGTGAATAATGGAGGAAAATGGCCGATCTCGTCTAATAAGGACGAGATTGCCTGATTGACCGCTTTGTGTGACGCGCACGGGCCAAAAATTCGCTCCCGGGGTTTGGCGGTGTGCAGCGGCACGGCTGCGTGCCGCGGCACCGTACGATCGGGTATTGGTCGCGAGATGTCACACGGGTGTGCCGCGGCTTGCCGGACGGGTGTGCCGCGGCACGGGCCAGGTGTGCGGCAGCTTGACTACCTGCTTGTGCCGCGGCACGGATGGGTGTGCCGCGGCACACGATCTGATTGCTCGACCAACAATTGGAGAAATTTGTGTGCCTTGGCGCACACATCTTATCTTGCGCCCACACCCCTTTGGGTCCCAAAATGATAAAAATGATCCTAAAGAGAATAAAAGCGATAGGAATCAATATTTGGGAACCAATAACACGAAATGGACCCACGGCAACCCGAAGCGGCGGTTCCGCACAACAATAACGAGTATACTGATTCGGCGGTTGTGAAGGACACAGAAGGTACACGAGGGTCACTACGATCGAGGAATACACCAAAAAATAAAAATACAAGGGAAAGAAAAAATGCGGATATTACAATTATTAGTGCTGAGTATGGGTCGGTTTGGGTCGGTTTTGGGGTAAAACCGAACCCAAATCGCTAATTTCGGTTTAAGTTTTAGAACCCAATGGGTTCGGTTTCTGTTCGGTTTCGGTTTCTCGATTTTGGTCGGTTTTGATTTCGGCTTAGGTTTCTCGGTTTCAACCCATACGCTCATGGATTTTGGGTTCAAACCCATGGGTTTTGGGATTTGCCATTTCCCAGCAAATGTATATATTAGAATATATATTAAATATATTTAATAGTAAATAATCACGGTTAGGTTCCACATTTTAGTTTTTTTATTTCTTAAAATATATATTAAATATTAAATAATCAGATATATAAATATATTATGGGCCGGTTTCTGGGTTTGGCTCGGTTCCTGAGTCAGTTTCGTAAGAATGGGTCGGTTTCGGTTTCACGGTGCGGTTTCTAAAGTACAAACCAAAACCGAAACCGAAAAATTCGGTTTCTAAAATATGAACCCAAAACCGATGGGTTCTCTTTGGTTTCGGTTTTTCTGTTCCGGTTTCATCGGTTTTTGTCGGTTTCTCGGTTTACGGTTTCGGTTTTGCTCAGCCCTAGTTATTATAACACAAATTATCTATAGTCTATAATATAAGGAACAATGATGTTTTTTGATCGTCATTGTAGTGTTCACATGAAAAGACCATTATATCCCCATTCCCCTCTATATTACATTTAATAATATTAAATATTCACAATAATAAAATTTTCAAAATACCCTTAAAACATTAAACTAATCTTCAAAAAAAAAAAAGACGGGTTCTCCGCAAACTTCCGCGGGTCGCCACGAGTGAGCCGGTCAATTTTTTTTTCTTTTTTTTTTTTCTTTTTGAGGCCGGCTTCCCGCTGATTTCCGGTAGGGCAACTGCCTACCGTCGACGGCCAGCCATTTTTTTTATCTTTTGTTCGATCGATCTGCTGGCCTGTTTTTCGGTGGGTGACCGCCACCTACTGTCGGCACACCTCCAGCGGCACGTCAGTTTTTTTTTTTGAGGCCGATCGGCCAACATGTTTTCCACCAGGGAGGCCGTCGACTGCCGTCAGACCCTATGCGAGGTGATCGTTTATTATTTTTTTTGTGGGAGTGGGTGGGGGGTGGGGGGTGACATGACGTCATATATTTTTGTGGATCCGTTGTCGACAGAACTCCGGCCACCGACATGTTTTTTCTATATTTTTTTGGGGATGTGGCCGCCTGCCGGCCAACGAATCAACGACTGGCAAACATTCAGTGACGGTTATTTTTTTTTCTCTTATTGGTGCGACTACTTGCCGCCGACAGTCCTCCTGCATCGATCATTTTCTATTGCGGCCGCCTCCCGAAGGGGACATTTTTTTAATTTTTTTTTATTCTAACTATGATACCTTCGCCGTACCATTGTGACACAAGTCATCTCTAATAAGTAAATAAAAATAGAGTTTTAATCATGCCAAAGTTGATAACAAGTCATGTTAACCTATTATGCTAATATATTTTTTAAGGTGAAATTACTTCCTCCCTCTCGTTGAAAGTTGATATTCTTAAAATATAATTTTGTCTTAATAGAATTCAATAGATTCAATATAAAGCTTTAACATTTTATATAATATTGTTTAAAATTTAAATTTCTCGTTATATGCATTGCAATATTAGTTATTGGAAAAAAGATAAAAAACAAATAAAAATATATAGTTGGCAAAATAGTTATACTAGGGACTGAAGTTTGACATTTTTATCATTTAAGGGACTAAATTTTAAAGTGTATCAAAGTAGGGATTCAAGTTTATTTTGTTATACACGTTAGGCATCCGTTATTTTTAATCCGTTAAGTTTTAACGCATTGTTGACATGGCCGTTAAGTGCCACGTGTCGGCATTTTATTGGTAGGTAATAATAATAAAAAAATTCAGATTTTTGTAATAATAAAAAAATAATAAAAAAATATAAAAGTCTAAAAAAACATAAAAGATAAAAAATCTGGAACTTTTTTAAAAAAATTGAAACTTTATTTTTTTTAAAAATATGGAATATTAATATTTAAAATTGGATGTTTTTATTTAAAGTTTGAAAATAAAAAATAAAAAATTACAAAATCTGGATCTAATTTGTTTTTTTAATAAAAAACTGGAATATCATCTTTCATATTAAGTAAAAAAATGGATATAATTTTTCATAATATTAATAAATAAATATTATTTTACTAAAAATCTACAAATCTAAAAAACAAATTATAGATTAATTATAAATCAGATCAAAATATTTTAATATTTAGTTTTTTATTTTTGAACTTTAAATAAAAACATCCGATTTTTAATACAAATATTTCGGATTTTTTTAAAAATAAATTGGCAATTTTTTAAAAAAAATCCAAATTTTTTTAATTTAATAATATATCTAGTCAGTTTTCACTTCATTGCCATGTCATAAATACCGACCAATAAATGCTGACACGTGGCACTTAAGGCAATGTCAGCAATCCATTAAAACTTAACGGATTAAAAATAACGGAGGCCCTAACGTGTATAACGGAATAAACTTGAGTCCCTATTTTGATACACTTTAAAGTTTAGTCCCTTAAGTGATTAAAAAGCCAAAGTTGAGTCCTAGTAAAACTATTTTACCTATATAGTTTAAAATGAGTTGTATAATTGTTAAAAAGACTAAATTAAAAATGTTTATGTTAATTAAAAATTTAAAACACTCTTTAAGTTTATGTGAAATGATGGGGTATATTTTTATTCTCTCTATCTGCATACTTATCAGTTAAACCTCGATAAATGAATGTTCGATAAACGAATAACCTTGCCAAATGAATAATTTTCTTCGGTCCCAACTCTTTATAACATATTCAAATTTTCTTTCGATAAATGAATAATTTCACTAAATAAATATTTTTCTCCGATCCCGATCATATTCATTTATCGAGGTTTTACTGTACGTGGATAATCATACATTTATATATAGATTTTAATTTCGTGGTAATTTTTTTGATTACAGAATGCATTGGTTCTTTGCTACATGGCTTGTGCGCAATGGGTAGCTTGCTTTCTAGGTAGGTGCATGTTTTTTTGGTACTATGAAAAATCAGTATTCAATTCATTAATACTTAGGGCGTTCTGTTTGTATTTTGTTTTGTATTTTCATTTTGTAAAATATTTTATGTTTTCTCTTTTTATTTTTATTTTCAAAATTGTTGAAAACGCGTTGTGTTAAATTTATTTTGCAAAATATTTTTTTGTAATATTAATATTAAATTCATAAATCTTTATTTTAGACTTAGTTTCAAATTAGGGTAATTCAAAAAAAAAAAAACTCAAAATGCATTTTGAGTATTTTGAAGATTTTTTGTTGAAATACACACAAAACGCTCAAAACGAAGTGTTGGGTATTTTGTGTTTTGTGTACAAATATTTTTTTTGTTTTTCAAAATACATTTTCAAAAATAATAAAAAAAACACGTTTTTAGTGTTTTCGAAAATAAAACAAAAAATAACCTGAAAACAGTCGTTTGACTTTCTCTCACTTCACTATTTATGGCTTTCCTTTGTACAAGAGGGATATTGTTGGACAAGGACAGCAGAGAGACAGGCTTCGAGATTAAGGTCGCGATATCTAAAAGCTGTAATGAGGCAAGATGTTGGCTACTTTGACCTGCACGTGACCAGCACTGCCGAGATCATCAGAAGCGTCTCCAGTGATAGTCTCGTAATTCAAGATGCCATTAGTGAAAAGGTTCATTCGCTACTCTACCTAAATTGTGTCAGCTTGAATTTCTTTTAAAAAAATATACCCCCAACCGTCCTCATAAATGTGTAATATTTTTAATTTCTTCAGTTTAAATTTATAAATTCCGACAATAAATTGTGCACGATATGTAAAACTTACATGACTGTAACTATTTTATATATTGATTACAATTTATGGTCAATTTTTTTTTTTTTTTAAATTTTCATGGAAAAAGATCAAAATATGATACGTTTTGGTGGGCGGAGGGAATAAATGAGACCAATCATTGCGTGAGACATAATTTAAATCCCATTAATTTGCACGGGTTTTATATTTTTTCCGTCTTCTATTTTTAATAAATGTCACTTTATATTCTTTTTAAGCTTTTAAAAATAGATGTTATATTATTATTATTTTCTTTCCTAATTCTATTTTTGTCCCTAATTAATTCACTTCGAAGTTTGAATCTCAACTTCTTTACTCTTTATTAACGACAGTTCATTACTTATTAAGATAAATATTTTTAATTTGAGTGCACAAAGTCAAAATAACATCTAGTTAAAATAGAAGGCAATTGTTTTTTTCTAATTTATTTTTTAGCGTATTTTAGTTTTATTGATTTTTTCATATTTTCGAAATTTTTGATGTTATTTAGTTTTTTTTTTTAATTTTATTTTCATTTTTTTTTCTTTGTATTAATTGATTCCAATCCCCACAGATTCCAGATTTCGTGACGAACCTCTCGACCTTTTTCGGTTGTTACGTAGCGGCATTCATAGTGTTATGGAGATTGGCCATTGCCGGGTTTCCATTCGTAGTATTTCTGGTCATACCGGGTTTAATGTACAGTAGGGCTCTGATGAGTCTTGCGAGAAAAAACATTGTTGAGTACAATAAAGCCGGTGTGATCGTGGAACAAGCACTTTCTTCCGTCCGAACAGTTTATTCTTTTGTCGGGGAGAGTAAGACTATTGGCGCGTATTCGGACGCCCTTCGGGGAACGGTGGAATTGGGATTGAGGCAAGGTTTGGCTAAAGGCTTAGCCATTGGGAGTAATGGTGTGGTCTTTGCGATTTGGTCTTTCCTATCGTACTATGGTAGTAGGTTGGTTATGTATCACGGCGCTCAAGGAGGCACCGTTTTTGGTGTTGGGGTCTCGATTGCTGTAGGTGGATTGTAAGTATTTCTCCTTTCCTCTATTTGCAATATTTTAATTCAAGTCCCTTTAGAATTAATCGTCTTTTACCTTTTGTTGAAATTAATCTCGCATCGAAATTCATCTTTATTATTTTTGTCATTGTAAGAAATTTTAGTATTTTTTTCTCATAAAATAATAAACAAATGGAAATTTGAAGAGTAAACTTAATCTATAGATTAATAAATAATCAATTGATATATAAATTAATAATATGAATCGATTAATCAATATCTCGCTTAGGGCTCGTTTGGGGTGGTTGCGAGTTTCTGGTTTTGGTTTTAAAAGTCAATTTCAAAATCAAAACCTGTTTGGGTAAAATGGTGCTGAACTGATTTTTTCATTATTTTCGAAACAGTTTTCCATCAAAACACAAAACTAAAAGAAAAGTTTTATAATTTCCCTTTTTGTTTTAACACTAACACGTCATCACAAAACATCACTTTAACAACCACTGACCACCACTCCGACCGTTGCCGACCACCACTCCGGCCACCATCAACTACCACTCTGCTACCACCGACCCGGCCACCACCGACCACCTCTCCGGCCACCAGCGAGCACTACTTTGACCACCGTCAACTACCACTTTGACTACCACTGACCACCATTTCGACCACCGTTCACCACTCTGACCAAGGACCATCACCAATGGCCGATTTCCGGCCACCGCCGACCATCGCTCTGACAACTTCTCCGACCATCGCCAACCACCTCTATAAGCACCACTCTGGCGATCGCTATCCACCACTCCGACTACCGTAAACTACTACTTTGATCACCACCGACCACCGTCAACTTTCACTTTGATACCACATTTATGTTTATGTTTTAAACTATAGTTTTAATTTTTAAAAATTTCTTAACTCAAATCTCAATCAAATTTTGGTTTCTGAAATTTTTAAAACTCAAAAAGAGAAACTGATTTTAGTTTTTGAAAATTTAAAAACAAAAAAACAGAAAACCACACAAATAAGTTTTGGTGGTCCAGAATAGTTTTCTGATGAATATACAATAGTCTGATTTCTTTCTTGGTTAAACAGCACCTTAGGTTCGGGTTTGTCCAACCTGAAGTACTTTGCCGAAGCTAGTGCGGCCGCAGAACGCATAAAAGAAGTCATTGAAAGAGTCCCCAAAATCGATTCAGACAGCGGGGAAGGCCAAATACTACAGAATGTCTCTGGAGAAATTGAATTCAGACACGTCGGATTCGCATACCCCTCGAGGCCCGAAAGCGTAATTTTCGAAGATTTTAATCTGAAAATCCCGGCGGGGAAGACGGTGGCGTTGGTCGGAGGAAGCGGATCCGGAAAGTCGACGGTGATTGCTCTGCTGCAGAGATTCTACGATCCACTCGGTGGCGAAATTCTTCTCGACGCGGTGGCGATTGACAAATTGCAAGTCAAATGGCTAAGGTCACAAATGGGATTGGTAAGTCAAGAGCCGGCCCTTTTTGCGACCACAATCAAGGAGAATATACTATTCGGCAAAGAGGACGCGTCCATGGAAGAGGTTGTAGAGGCTGCCAAAGCTTCTAATGCTCACAGTTTCATTTCTCAGTTGCCTCAAGGTTATGACACCCAGGTAATTATGGTGGAGGAGGAGTTGGACTTCCTTTATTTATTTATTTATTACGAAACCTAGAAATTTAGGGGGTGCTTGGTAGGATGTTTTTGAGGGTGAGTAATGGTAAAGGTAATGAAAAATAATGCTTGGTGCTCTATAATGGAATGACTCATTACCTAATAGTGGGTAATGGAACATTACCCAATAAATTGAGGGGAATGTTTTTTTCTCCGTTTCCCTTTCCCCACTATTATCATTACCTTTCCCTTTTCCTTTCCCGAGTTTGAACCAAGCACACCCTTAGGTTTAATTTAGATGTCTGGTTAGTATTCACTCTTTCGACTTAAGAGTTTATTTTGATTAAGGTGCTCTTTAATTTAATTATTTTAACAAAGTTACAACGAATCATCAAGGTTATGACACCTAGGTAATTTGACATAATATCTGCACCAGGTTGGTGAGAGAGGAGTACAGATGTCTGGAGGCCAAAAACAGAGAATAGCAATAGCTAGAGCCATAGTTAAAGCACCCAAAATTCTCCTACTTGATGAGGCCACTAGTGCTCTCGACTCGGAATCCGAGCGGCTCGTCCAAGAAGCCCTCGACAGGGCAATATTGGGCCGCACCACAATCGTCGTAGCGCATCGACTTTCCACAATCCGTAATGCCGACCTCATTGCCGTGGTCCGAAATGGCCAAGTCATGGAAATTGGTCCACACGACGAACTTGTTGAAAATGATCAAGGCCTCTACGCCTCACTCGTTCAACTCCAACTAACCGAGAAAACAAAAGAATTTACGAATTCCAATAGTATTTTTGCGCCCTCATCTATTACAAACAATGAGATTCGTAGCACGAGTAGTCGAAGCCTCCCAACTGTAAGTTGGTCCAGTTCAGCCAACTCAGTTGGGCCAAACCGTGGACTTGAAATTGGACGAATGGCAACTGTGTCCCATGACCAAGTTTTTCCAACGCCTTCTTTTAGAAGATTACTTGCTATGAATATGCCCGAATGGAAGCAAGCAATGCTAGGGTGTATAGGTGCAGTACTATTTGGTGCTATTCAGCCACTTTATGCTTATGCAATGGGATCAATGATATCGGTCTATTATATACAAGATCACGGTGTGATCAAGGAGAGGATAAAAATACTTGCGTTGTCTTTTCTTGGGCTGGCTGTTTCTTCTCTGTTGATTAATATTTGTCAGCACTATAATTTTGCGGCAATGGGGGAGAATTTGACGAGGAGAATCAGGGAGAGAATGTTGTCAAAGATTCTAACATTTGAAATTGGGTGGTTTGATCATGAAGAGAATGCTACTGGGGCTGTATGCTCGAGACTGGCTCAAGATGCGAATGTGGTAAGTTCAATAACCACATATAGTAAAGTCTTACGATAGTTCTAAGGTACCCACATGGGTACCATATCAGCATATATATATATATATATATTCACTACTTGCGAGTTCATGACACTGTCTATCCATACATTAAAAAATGAAAATTTCAAGAAATTAACATTACTTACAGCAATGTTCTGTCTTTTGCCTTTAATCACATTCTGATATCTATTACAGGTGAGGTCTTTAGTTGGTGATCGGATGGCACTGCTTATCCAGACATTCTCCGGAGTAATAATCGCATGCACGATGGGCCTTGCTATTGCATGGAAGCTTGCATTGGTAATGATAGCCGTTCAACCCCTAATCATAATTTGCTATTATTGCAAAAGTGTCCTCCTCAAAAACATGTCAAAAAAGGCAATCAAAGCTCAAGGAAAAAGTAGCAAGCTTGCAGCGGAAGCCGTCTTCAATCTTCGCACTGTGACAGCTTTCTCTTCGCAAGATCGTATTCTTAAAATGCTTGAGAAAACCCAAGAAGGGCCTCGAAAGGAAAGCATGCGACAGTCTTGGTTTGCGGGTATTGGGCTTGGGACCTCCCAAAGCCTCAAGACGTGCACTTGGGCCTTAGATTTTTGGTACGGTGGAAAACTTATAGCGGAGGGATTTATTGGAGCAAAAGCACTTTTTGAAACTTTTATGATCTTGGTGAGCACGGGGCATGCAATAGCCGATGCCGGAACTATGACCAATGATCTAGCCAAAGGGGCTGATGCTGTTAGATCGGTTTTTGCAGTCTTGGACCGTTATTCGTTAATCGAGCCCCAAGATCAAGAGGGGTATAAGCCCGATAAGTTATCGGGCCATGTCGAGCTGTGTGACATTGGTTTCGCCTATCCGGCTAGGCCCAGTACAATGATATTCAAAGGCTTCTCGATGGAGATGGAGGCGGGAAAGTCAACCGCACTAGTCGGAGAAAGTGGATCCGGAAAGTCAACCATAATAAGCCTAATTGAGCGATTTTACGATCCACTACGAGGCGTAGTGAAAATCGACGGACGAGATATCAAGTCGTATCATTTGAGATCATTGAGGAAGCATGTTGCACTCGTCAGTCAAGAGCCCACGTTATTTGCCGGTACCATACGACAAAATATTACTTACGGAGCATCGGAGGATATTAATGAGGCTGAGACCATCGAAGCCTCTAAGACAGCGAACGCGCATGATTTCATCGCGGGACTAGAGAACGGTTATGATACGTTCTGTGGAGACAGAGGATTACAGCTGTCGGGTGGGCAGAAGCAGAGAATCGCTATCGCTCGTGCCATATTGATAAATCCTGCGATTTTGTTGCTAGACGAGGCCACGAGTGCATTGGACACTCAGTCCGAGAAAGTGGTACAAGATGCGCTTGAGCGGGTTATGGTCGGAAGGACGAGTATTGTCGTGGCGCATAGATTGAGTACTATAAAGACTTGTGATGCAATCGCCGTTCTGGATAAGGGGAGAGTGGTTGAGAAGGGGACTCATTCTTCTTTGCTGGCTAAAGGGTCAAATGGAGCTTATTATTCACTTGTTAGTCTCCAGGGAACACCCGGTGTTGCCCAGACAGTTGACTAGTTATGATGTTTAATGTCTGGTGTTTAGGCTTCGAGCTTCTTCTTCTTCTTCTTCTTCTTCTTTCTTTCTTTGATGAAATAACTTCCATAGAGCTTACTAGCCTTTAACAGGGGTAATCTTCAAATTCTCGTTTTATAGTTGCATCAGCACCTGCATGTCAGTTTGTTGCTGTAACAACTTCGGGAGAATCTTATTCGAGAAGCCGATAGAGTATTCGTTGCTTGAAAAAAAAAAAGGTGTTATATTTGTCAAGAACAGTTCTTTTTTGTTAAAACCATTATCTCAGTCGACTATAGTATATGGATTTGAAGACTTACTTATATCACCAATTAATTTTATTATGAAAATCTCAGTCGACTATAGTATATGGACTTGAAGACTTACTTATATCACCAATTAATTTTATTATGAAATCTCCAATATTGTCCATATGCATAATTTGGGTCAAACCTATATGAGCTTCTCTGTCACAAGTCTAGCATGATATCAAAACTGGTTGATCCAAAATCCCTTGCTGTTTCTACGTGTATTCTATCTCTAAATACTTCTAACAAGTAAGAATCGGAGAAACATGATTTAATAATATGGGAAGCTCAAACACGCAAATTCTCTAGAATATATTCTCTCTGTCTTGCTCAAAACTTTATACTTACTTTTTTTGTCCTTTTGAAAATTCTACATCTATTACCGTTGTACCGTCAAATCAAACAATCACTTTTTACTTTTTAATCTCCGTCATGTACTCATTATCAATACTTTTTATTTTTAATGTGCACTGGATATTTATCATTATTACTTACACCAATCATTATCTAGAATACACCAAATATACACTCTCGGTCAAGCCTTGAGTGTGAGAGAGAGAGAGAGAGTATTCCATTTTCATTAAAATAGACTGAATTCACTTTTTTTTTTTAATTATTGAGTTTCTTTTTCGTGGAAGAACACTCCATCCGGCCAATATTGTAAACAAAGATCCATATATTTCTTGATTTAATTTATAATCAACTTTTTTTTTATAAAAAAGAAACCGAATTTTATTGAGAATCAAATCCTATCTCCAGATCGGGCCACATCCCGACCCCAACCCGTATCTGGAGGGGCCTCATTAAAACCCTCGTGGGGAAAAAGAGTACCCTCTAAATTACGAGCTTGTTTTATAGCAATAGTAATTAATCGTTGTTGTTTCAAGGTCAATCTATTCATTCGTCTAGATAATATTTTTCCGTGTTGACTAATAAATCGACTAATTAAACTCATGTTTCTATAATCAATTCGATCCCCTGATGGAATCGGGGGCAAACGCCTACGAAAAGATCGCTTGGATTTAAGAAAAGATCGCTTGGGTTTAAGAAAAGATCGCTTAGATTTATCCATGGTAATACAAGTGGTCCCCAGCCGAATTTATAATCAACTTTTTCATACTTTCATATATTTTATGCTATTATTTCTAAAATATACCTCAATTTAATGCTGAATCTAAAATGTCATCTATTAAAGCCGTTAGATAAAGAGCAATTTAGGTAATCTTCTATATATCTATATATATATATATAAAGATTGAGTCCTTAAATTTATTGTGGAGTCTTAATGATATTAATGAATATTTTTACATTTAATATTAGTTCATATTAAATTATATATATATATTATATATATATATATATATATCTTATCTATACTATATAAAACTTATCCCCCTTAATTTAATGTGGAAGGGGGATTTATGTCACTTATTCATGTTAAAGGATTACATATGAAGAGACTATTTTAATTGTAACTTTTAATGTAAATAAACTAATTTAAATACAAAAGTTATGATAAAATCACAATGCAAATACACCTTCTAATACACAAGGTGATTAAAATGAACTTTTAAATGATAGTATAAATTACAAGATGGTTAAATTTTAGCTATGAAATCTTAGATACAATCGGTGCATCGCACGGGTTGAATAAACCAAAAACAACCCCGGAGCAACATACGAGTTAGTAAAGCCTCATTTCATATAACTAATTACATAGACTAAAATAAAAGGACAATAACAATAAAAAAACATATAAACTTCTCTAAAAGGCATTTAATTAATTCTGCCATCTGCTCATTCAACCCTCTGCCCCAACATTACGTACAAAACACGTAGATATTCAACCAAAGACTGTGCATCGCACGGGTTGGATAATGCCTCGTATATATAAAAATTGAGTTCCATGTATTAATGTGAGCATTAATAATTGAGTTCCATGTATTAATAATTTTTATATCTATATATATATATATATAAAAATTGAGTTTCATGTATTAATGTGAGCATTAATAATTGAGTTCCATGTATTAATAATCTATATATATATATAAAAAAATGAGTTTCATGCCATAAATGAGAGCATTAATGCATAAATGAGAGCATTAATGTCTCTATACAAATAAATCAACTCAATTGTATATAAAGGCATTAAAGGCATTAATCTATCTTATAACAGTTAAATATACAGATTCATCAAGTCTTTTAAGTCTTTATGGGTCATATGACTTTCCATTTGTCTAAAAAAAACCGTCATATTAATCACCTTATATTATCTATATATATATAAAAATTGAGTTCCATGTATTAATGTGAGCATTTATGTCAATATATATATATATATATTAATGTGAGCATATAAAAATTGAGTTCCATGTATTAATGTGAGCATTTATGTCAATTTATATATATATATATATTAATGTGAGCATTTATGTCATAAGGTAGGGTCATTCATATCAATTGAAATATTGCTACTCTCTAAAGCTTTTTTTAAAGCTTTAAAGAGTTTTTACAAACCATTAGTAAAAAAAATGCACGAATAAAAAACGTATGCATACATGTTCATTGTCATAAGCTAAATTAATTCAACCAATTAAAACATGTCAAAGTCTCATTATTAAATTTTAAGAATTTCTATAGTCATACCACACAAAACATGTTTATTGTTTAACTCTTTCAACTTCTTCTTTGAGGTATTATACTCCCTTATAAACAAACAAAAAAAGTCACACAACTCACCCACAAAACAGGTCACAACCATCACCTCCAGTAAAGCAGATTCTTCTGCCGCCACAGCCACCGGAACCGCTGCCAACATCAACTGCTTCCGCCGCCGACACCAATGAATATTAATTCAATATGTGGTATTTCGAGCTTGAGTGGTTTCATTGTTGTTTTAGTGGTTCCGCTGCCAACATACCAAACTTGAAATCTCAAACAATTTTCTTATAAATAATTAAACAACTAAAACGTTTCTATTCAAAATAGCCTACAGATACCTACAAACCATGAGATATCCAAAACATTATAAAATCAAATTGTCAATTCCCACCAAATCATTAAAAAATAAAGATGATATCGAGTTCTTTATAGCCAAAATAATGGATCGATTGCCAAGATGGGTTTTCAATATTTATGAGTATCAAGGGAATTGAGCTAAGGGTGTCCACATCGTTGGTTCTACCTTCTCGACCACCGAAATCCCACCACCATCGCCATAACCGCCGTCGGCCACTGAATATCCAGATCTGAACACAAAACCAAAGTCCGAGTTTGTAACTTACTTATAAGCTCGAAACACATTCTAGAGGAGACCCGAGATTCCAGCGATGGAGGTTTGTTGTTGGTGGTTTGGCGACAAGGGTGTGGTTACGTGGTAGTTTTGGCCGGTGTTTGGTTGTTGATGGATGATGGTTTAGCGAGAGAAATGAAAGGGTCGTATATGTTTTTTGATGAGAAAAAAAGTGTGTTTTTTGGTGGAGGATACAACTTACAAGTAGTTAATTTTGATAGATATAATAAAATTAAAGAAAATATTATGAAAGGACAAAAATACCCTCTTATTTAACAGTCAAACTAATGGAGTTAGGAAATTCGGATCAAATCCGAAACGGATGTTTCACTTTTTTGGGGCAATTCTATATATACTCAACTTAAACATAATAATTTCATATTTTCTTAACAAATTCTTTAAAGGCATTGTACTTATGCACTAAAAATTTGTGCTTGGGGGAAATATGGTATTTTAATTTTCAGATTGGGTAAATATAGAATTATCCTTTCACTTTTGGACCAAACCTAAAACATTTCAAAATTTGACTGAAAATGAAATACCCCGCAAACCACAAGGACTAAAAATATAGTTAACTCTAATTTTAAAGGATAAGAAATTCAAGTCTGTCAATTCAAAATGGAAGGCAATGCAAAGATGATAGACATTAAAATTTTTTTTGATTATATTACAGGAAAATAAAGATGGTTTTAACTAATTTTGAAAATTTACAAATTTAAACTCACCCACAAAACAGGTCACAACCATCACCTCCAGTAAAGCAGATTCTTCTGCCGCCACAGCCACCGGAACCGCTGCCAACATCAACTGCTTCCGCCGCCGACACCAATGAATATTAATTCAATAGGTGGTGTTTCGAGCTTGAGTGGTTTCATTGTTGTTTTAGTGGTTCCGCTGCCGACATACCAAACTTGAAATCTCAAACAATTTTCTTATAAACAATTAAACAACTAAAACGTTTCTATTCAAAATAGCCTACAGATACCTACAAACCATGAGATATCCAAAACATTATAAAATCAAATTGTCAATTCCCACCAAATCTTTAAAAAATAAAGATGATATCGAGTTCTTTATAGCCAAAATAATGGATCGATTGCCAAGATGGGTTTTCAATATTTATGAGTATCAAGGGAATTGAGCTAAGGGTGTCCACATCGTTGGTTCTACCTTCTCGACCACCGAAACGCCACCACCATCGCCATAACCGCCGTCGGCCACTGAAATATCCAGATCTGAACACAAAACCAAAGCCCGAGTTTGTAACTTACTTATAAGATCGAAACACATTCTAGAGGAGACCCGAGATTCCAGCGATGGAGGTTTGTTGGTGGTGGTTTGGCGACAAGGGTGTGGTTACGTGGTAGTTTTGGCCGGTGTTTGGTTGTTGATGGATGATGGTTTAGCGAGAGAAATGAAAGGGTCGTATATGTTTTGTGATGAGAAAAAAAAGTGTGTTTTTGGGTGGAGGATACAACTTACAAGTAGTTAATTTTGATAGATATAATAAAATTAAAGAAAATATTATGAACGGACAAAAATACCCTCTTATTTAACAGTCAAACTAATGGAGTTAGGAAATTCGGATCAAATCCGAAACGGATGTTTCACTTTTTTGGGGCAATTCTATATATACTCAACTTAAACATAATAATTTCATATTTTCTTAACAAATTCTTTAAAGGCATTGTACTTATGCACTAAAAATTTGTGTTTGGGGGAAATATGGTATTTTAATTTTCAGATTGGGTAAATATAGAATTATCCTTTCACTTTTGGACCAAACCTAAAACTTTTCAAAATTTGACTGAAAATGAAATACCCCGCAAACCACAAGGACTAAAAATGTAGTTAACTCTAATTTTAAAAGATAATAAATTCAAGTCTGTCAATTCAAAATGGAAGGCAATGCAAAGATGATAGACATTAAAAAAATTTTGATTATATTACAGGAAAATAAAGATGGTTTTAACTAATTTCGAAAATTTACAAATTTAAAAATTTGAGGTTATACAGTCTTGAGAACACACATACCACGAATTACATGCAAATGACGCAAAATAACATTATTTACATAAAAAAATACTCTATGAACAACTAAGAGTGTAATTTTTTACATCTAAAAAATATAAACAACTAAGGAGTAAGAGTGAAATATGTAATAAAAATCATAATATTTGCCATAAGGATTTTAAAGTATAAAATATGTGAGAAAAATTAATTCAAATACGTAGCATCGTAGGCGTAATAAGTGTTTGATTAAATGGCAACAAATCATTCATTTTAGATGATCGTACATGTTTGGCAACTTGACTATATAGATGTCAATACGATATCTTAATATGTTATATATGAACCCATTGTTTGAAATCAACCTCATATAAGACTCCACATATCGACGCTGTGACGCACCACCGAATAAGCTATATATGATAGTTTGATGCTACTAATTAAAAAGTAGTTCGTATTGATTTCAGAACACGAACAAATGTTTCTTGATGATAAATAATTCATCTTAAGAAATGCATGTAGTTTTTTTGTGTGTTAGTATCATGTATAAATATATTGCACATTTTGAAGAAGTCATTTAACTCACAATTACCCAAATTTGTGCCATACTTGATATTAAATACGTTAGATAAAAATACGATATTTTAACTTAGAATAATTTCACTCGAATAATAAAAACTGTGAATGCTCGGGCTTTGAAATAATATGTAATGTAAATATGATATTCGATATTAACGAAGATAAAGTACTCGTGGTCTAGAGTGAATAAAGCCCGTGCATCGCACGGGCCATGATGTCTCGTAAACCTAAATAAATATACTCCATTAAATAAGATTTATTAACTTTATTTATATGTATCTACTCATTTTATTATTTTTACTTATAACATTGGACGAAGAAAGTATATTATTCATGGGACCAACTTTGCTGATCCTTCCGGAATCAGTAATCCAAATTACACGTGAAGATCATTCGCTTGGTGAATGAAGTTGGCTTTAGTCTCTCTCTCTCTCTCTCTCTCTCTCTCTCTCTCTCTTTTTTTTTGATACCAAGTAAAATATAAATTTAATTCATTTCTTTTAACGCACGATCTTCATCAGAGTAAAATATAAATTTAATTCATTTTAAAAGAATTATATAAAATATATAAAGTTATATAATTTTATTAATATTACTATATAATATACATGAGAATAATGCTAAATAAATTGAAATTCTGAAAGAAGAAAAAAAAATAGAAAAACTGAGTTTGAATAATGTTGACGTCTGTTTTGGTCAACGTCACGTGTGCTGATCTGGACAAATGGATCGAAGACACGTAGAAAATAATAAACAAGAGGGAAGATATTTGATCACTAAATTTCATTAATGACCTTTTGATAGAATAGAGCCGAGCAGAATAATATGTCCCGGTCTATCTTGTTTGCTCGTTAATTACAAGTCTTTATCGTTCTTTTTTATTCTCTCCTTTTTATCTCTCTCTTATTAATGCAAAAAATCCAAAGATCCTTTTTCACTGTACATTTCTTATATATATAGACAATCTGGGCCAGTGGAGAGACGACAGCTGACGAATGTTTGGGGAATATGCCCATAACACTTGTCAGTCTCCATTCAAGTCTTGGACATGTGGCGGCCTCTAAGGAGTGCCTTGGGAAGGGGCGTGACTGCATGCGTTAATTGGCATGCGGGTCTGTCTTGCCGACTTTTGGTGATGTCTATCCGACGGGGTCGGTCCTCGGGTCCCCCGCCGTTCAGGTCGGCCTTATCGTAATCTTGAATCGGGACATTTTTGTCCCTTCTCTGCTCGGCCTTCCTGGATCAGATACCGGGTCGGCCTTAAGGTCACCGTCCGGTCCGGTTTTTAGCGAGCCCGGTTGGAAATCGGGTTTTTTGTCCGGTCCGACTTGGGTTACGCTTTCGGTTTAGCTGCTGGAGTGCCTACGTGGAGTCTGAGTAGGATGGGCTACCAACAAGGGCCCCCGAGTCCAGGGCCGTGCCGAGCTGGCCGGGGCTGGAGTCGTTTGATGTTGAGACCGATCCGGTTTGTGGGAGGATAAGACCTTTCGAGTAGACGTCTCTTCGGGAGTCGCGACGAATCGCTTCCCTGGTTTTTAGGCGTCATCATGTGGGGGACGCGTGGCACAAGCAGACTGGGCGGCGCGCCCACGCGTTCTCGAACTTTGTGACGGTTCAGTAGGATTTGTCCCCTCACGCGCTTGGCATTTAATGCCTTTATTTTTCTATAAATAGAGCTTGTCTTCTCTTTCAGTGTTCCTTCCGCCATTTTTACGTGTTGCAGAGAGAGAAATTTTTCCGGCGATTTTTTCTTCTTTTTCGATTTCACAGACCTTCCCGGTAAGCTCGCTTTTCTTTCTTTTTTCCTTCTCTTATTTAAGATGTCGGAGACAAGGGACGAGACGGAGGTGGTTTTGACTGTGTCGCCGGATCGCACGGGTGTGGCGGATCTATCGATTGGCGAAGCTTCTGTTGACTGGAGTGTTGAGGAAGAAGGAGACGAATTTGTGAAGTCGCCAGGATCTGGGGAAGTGGAGATGGTGGCGCCGCTGACAGTTGTCGGAGAAACTCCGGCGGAGGAGAGAGTCGAGCCGGCGGTGGCTCGGGCTCGCCCTCGTCCGTCCCTTTCGTGGAGGCGGGTTGGGATTCAGCTTCGATTCCGAGTACCGTTACGGAGGAACAATTGGCGGCCTGGCGGCTGCGATTTAAAATTCCGGCGAGGGTGCGGATGTTTGCTCCGAATCCCGAGGAGAGGCCCCACAGTCCGCCCATCGGTTGTACGGCGGTGTATTACCGCTCTCTACTGGCCGGGCTTCGGTTTCCGCTTCCGTTGACTTTTTC
Organism: Orobanche coerulescens; assembly: GCA_033398695.1. Lineage (NCBI taxonomy): Eukaryota > Viridiplantae > Streptophyta > Magnoliopsida > Lamiales > Orobanchaceae > Orobanche > Orobanche coerulescens. The sequence continues at coordinate 219,187,733 of CM065804.1, forward strand.
TCGGTGGCTAAGGCAGTGGGGCCTTCCTGTCCCCCAGATTCACCCGAATTCCTGGGCTCGGGTGGTGGGTCTTTTTATTCTTTTCAATCAGCACGGTTGGCCCGAGCCCAGCTTTGAGGAGTTCAACAGCCTCTATCTATGGAGGTCGGTTGGTAGGTCCGGCTCGGGCTAGTTTTATCTGACGGCCCGGCATGCTATGCACAAGGAGTTAGTGGGGGTACCCGAGACCATCCATAGCTGGAAGGAACAGTGGTTCTTTATTGGGGGGCCGTGGAGGAGCTCTTTGGATGAGTGGGAGCCGGGGGTGATAGATGCTGAGCTGCGGGTTCCTGTGCTTTTTACGGCCAAAATGAGTGAGTGTCGTATTTTCTGTTCTTGTTCCTTTTTTGTCTAACGCTCATCACTTGTTGCCTGCGCAGAACGCATCCCGGCGTTAGAGACTTCTTCCGATTTTGACGACCGGGTCGAGCAGCTTTTGGACCATCCTATGGAACAAAGGAAGTCTCACCTTTTAGTGACCGAGGAGAACCTTTGGGCTGCCGGACTTAGATCGACCGATCCGAGTACAATGTCTTCTTCAGGTATCCTTTTCCGATCATTTTTTTTTTTTTGATCTGTCTTCGTTTTCCAGCTCCTAAGGCAAAGGCTTCATCCGGTCGGAAGGAGACGCTCGCGCAGCGTGTGGCAAGGCTGGCAGCTGAGGCCGCCGAGCGGAGGGAGCGGGCCAGCAAGCGCAAGAGGGTGGAGACTGGGCCTGAGGACAGCGCGAACAAGGCTGAGGGTTCGTCTGCCCCTGAGGTCGTAGTGTCCGCCCCGACTCCTGTCCGGGTGGGTCGGGAGGAGCCCGTCATTGACTTGGACGGCCATTATCTCCCGGTCAACCAGGAGCGGGTGGAGCCGTGCGACCAGATGAAGGGGAGGCGACCGCGCTGGTTCCTTGACTATGTCCGGGCCGCTACCCCGACTCCTGAGATGCTCAATCGGGTCCCTCTTGTGGTGGATGTCTCTAGCCATATTCCGATCAAGGTTTGGACGCCCAAGATGGAAATGATGACTAATGATATGGATCCGGTTGAGCAGATCCAGTTTGGAAATGCCCTGGTCGGCCGGGCCATGTGCACCTACGTGAAGGCCTCCAATGAGTTTCTGGCCTCGACCGAGAAGCACAAGAAGACGGAGGCCGCCCTTAAAGCTCTGCAGGAGGAGCATCACCTATGCCCTTCCTTGATCAAGTCTCTAGAGGGGGTGATAACCTCCATGAGGGGCGAGATGGAGCTCCTGGACGGTCGGGCCCTCCAGGCCGACATATGGAAGTTGAAGGCCGAGGAGATGACCGATGCGGCCGAGCAGGCGCAAAAGCAATGCTTGGATATCCGGGCCGAGCACGAGGCTTATTTGAAGGAGACCAAGGCCCAGGTTGAAAGCCTGACCGAGCGTATCAACACTTGCGAGGCTTCGAGCTACGCTAGGGGCCGTGCCGAAGGGGTGGAGGCCTTCAAGGAGACATCTGCCTTTGAGGAGCTGATCAATCTGAACTACGTCTCCACTTGTTTCGAGATTTTAGATCTCATGAAAGGTGGTAAGACCGTTCAGGAGATCGAGGCTTACATTACCTCTCAAGCGGCCGACCTTCATGTTGACATTGCTGGGGCCGACGAGCCAAAGGTTGCCGAGGATGAGGATGCCGGTCGGGCTCCGCAAGGCGAAGGCGAGGGGCAATCCTTTCAGGCGGCCGGCCAGGATGGTGGGGCCGAGTAGTTTCCTTTAGATTTTGCTTCTAGCATGGCCTACGTGCCCATTTTTGTCTTTCTTTTATTTCATCTGATGTACGGCCTGCGTGCCAACCTGCCTTGGTCTTTTGTAATCGTTTGTATTTTGTAGCAACGACTTGATTAAATAAAATCTTGCTTGCAGATTTCGTTGTTCTTTTTATTGTTCTTGGTTGATCGTGCTGAGGCGAGCTCGGTCTTATAGTGCCGGAGGAGCCGGTCTTATGAGGTGCCGAGACGAGCTCGGTCTTATAGTGCCGGGGGAGCCGGTCTTATGAGGCGCCGAGACGAGCTCGGTCTTATAGTGCCGGGGGAGCCGGTCATTCGAGGTGCCGAGACGAGCTCGGTCTTATAGTGCCGGGGGAGCCGGTCTTATGAGGTGCCGAGACGAGCTCGGTCTTATAGTTCCGAGGGAGCCGGTCTTATGAGGCGTCGAGACGAGCTCGGTCTTATAGTGCCGGGGGAGCCGGTCATTCGAGGTGCCGAGACGAGCTCGGTCTTATAGTGCCGGGGGAGCCGGTCATTCGAGGTGTACCAATATTAAAAAATGGAATAACATCAAATTTTTATTGATAATACCTTTTTAAATACATAGCGTTCCACGGGTAAGTTAATCTTTGGACGTTCAGATATTCCAGCCGGTAGGCTCCATTCTGAAGGACTTCACTAACTTTATACGGCCCTTCCCATTTGGGCTTGAGCGGTCCGGGATCCGGGCCCAACACCCTCTTAAGGACTAGGTCGCCGACCTGGAAGCTTCTCGGGTGAACCTTGGAGTTGTAATATTTTTCACTCCTCCTTTTGTAGACGGCATTTCGCATTTCTGCCTGAGCTCGTTTTTCGGCAAGGAGGGCAGGTTCACTTGGAGGGCCAAGTCGTTATCCTGTTCTTCAAAATGTGCTACTCGGTAGGTAGGTGCCCCGATTTCGACCGGGATAACGGCTTCAGAGCCGAAAGCCAAGGAGAAAGGCGTTTCCCCGGTGGCGGATCTATGCGTTGTTCGGTAGGCCCATAGGGTCCCGGGGAGCTCCTCTGGCCAAGAATCCTTGAGTTCCTCGAGGCGAGTCTTGAGATGTTGCTTTAAGATCTTGTTGACTGCCTCGACCTGCCCGTTGGATTGTGGATAATAGGGCTGTAATATCCGGATTTATTGCGGTGTATTTCATATGTATTCAAATCATGTATTATTCGGATTGATGGTTTTGATTATCAGAATATGATATTTCGTGCATTGACATCATTGTACATAAGTATAGAAACTTGCAAAATTGTTCAAGCAACCTCGTGATAGCGCACGCTAAGAATGTATCTTAACGCGCGCTATCGAGCCATCATTAGCGCACGCTATGCAGGTATGAGTAACGTGCGCTAAGGACTCAATTATTGAGCGACGGCTAGCTCATGCGCCAATGAACATGGGTCGGATAAGATTCCCGACGCACCCGGACAAATTATGAAGTCAACCATTATTAGCGCACGCTAAGGGATGCTTAGTAGCGTGCGCTAACTTGTCAATAATGCAGAATATTATAAATGGGACAACAACCACTTGGGCTTTCATTTCCTTCGTCTATACTTCATCTTTGAGAGTCCAGAGCAAGAATCTCCCTTCTAAACACTTAGAACATTTATGAGTGATCATTGAATGATTGAGTATCACTTGTGAGTGATCATTGAAGAGAAGTAACACCTTGGAGGGGCACATAACCAACCGGAGCCGGATTACACCTTGTGGTTCAGTGATTTCGGCATATTAAGGTATGTTCAACCTATCACCAGTCTTAGATTTGGATTTCCAATGGGTATGATGATCATGTTAACGAGATATTGAATTTCATTAGTGAATTATTTCAACAACTTCATGTTTAGAAGATTGGGATGTCTACAATTACGATATTATTGTTGGAACCTTGAAGTTGGAATCCTAGTACTTCAAATGATGAGAGAAATATTCGGAAGTTAACAATCCATATGATTTATATTATCTTTGTGATCTTGATTTGGAAAAGATATTGTAAGAACTTAAAGGAAGAATCATCTTAGGAAATATTCTTTCGTATAAGTCGGAATTGTTAGTTCACCTCAAGATGAAGTCTGAATATGTATAATGATAGTAGCATCTAATACATCAACCGGAGATCACCAACTTTGCATGAGAATTGTAATCAAGATGGATTATGGTGTCATGATGATTATACGTATATTTGCATCTTGAAATTGATATCATCTTGGAGATCATTCATAAGAGTAAGAACTTGGTATTCATGGAAGTAACATGAATTATCACGAAGGATTTCATTGTTTCGAACATGGCAAGAAGCAGCTTATCGCCAAAGAAGCCATGCGTAGATAGCGCACGCTATGATATGCAGTTTAACGTGCGCTATCGAGTACTAGTTAGCGTGCGCTACGTTTGGTACGTAACGTACGCTAGACCATCAGTCGAGTCAGTTGGCTGATCAGTGAAGTACTGACCATGCGTAGTTAGCGTGTGCTAGTCTTTGTTGTTTGCGTGCGCTATCGGGCAGACGTAACGCACGCTACACAGAATACTTAGCGTGCGCTAAGCTATTCGGCGGATTGCGCTTTATGAACTTTTGACCGTTAATCGAATTGTTAAACATTTGTACGACGTGAGATAAATCCTATATTATTTCTTTTGTTAAGGTTTGGTCTAGTTACGTGATTGATTGAGGAGGACGATCGTCGAGTGTTCATTTCCGTGGAAGTGTTATTATTGTCTTCAAATCGAGGCAAGTACCTTAATTGTTTTACGTATTGTTGTTATACATATTGTCGTGCATGTATGTCGTTATTGTATGTCCACCTCGTGTTGGTCCGACGGGATCATCGGGGATCTATGCTAGCGTCTGGATCATCGGACGGGTTTTCCACCACGGGTTGGTCGGCGGGATCATCGTGGGTTCTAGGCGGTGAACGCTGGATCGATGGAATTACCATGAGTATGTATTGATATCATGTTGTGATTATCGATTGTGTATGTTATGTTTGAGTTTCTCGTAGGAGAAGACTCATTTGGTATTTTGTTGTTTACGTTATTATTATTCACCGTGAGATATGAATAATATGTTGTGGTACTTGTACTAGCATCGTTGTGCTAACCCCTTCTGGGGTGAACATTTTGTTTGTGTTCGGGATCCGAGTGCGGGAAACAATCACCGGAATTGTATGACGACGAGGGTGCAGTGATGTCCCGACCGGGTTTATTTATCATTGTTTATTCGTTATTTCAATAAGTACTCGAGTACAAAGTCATTTGTGATGATTTGGATTTGTTGATGTATTATTGAGTTACATTGAACAATTGTCTGCTTTACGTATTTGGTCGAAGCGATGTCTGTAATTAGTTATTTTCATTCGTTAGTACCTTTTTATGCTTGTTCAATTCTTGACCTTGTAAATCCTTATGTAAAGGATTTACGGTATAATATTCCCAAATATATTGGGGTGTTACGAATATGGTATCGAGCTAAGATTATGGATATCTTGGCCGTTGGGTTAAAATAGGGGTCATTTATGTCTTTTGGGGTAACCGGCGTGAATGACATCACCGCACCGCCTACGTCTTCATGCGAACAGTGGTTGTAAGTTCCTAAACTCTATCGCGTTCTTTACATATTGTATCTCTTTATACTCGAATATTAGAACGATGTTGTTTTTGTATATTGAGTATTTATGCTTACGGCATGTTGAGAGGCGGACGTGGACGTGGTCGCGGTCGTGGACGCGAGACGAAGAAATGCCGAAAGGAGGCGTCGCCTTCTAACCGAGGCGATCATAGCTCGGGCGAGCGCGGCAATCTATTAATAATGAACCAGATCTGCTTGTGCGAGAGATCCTTCGTCAAGTGGTGAACCAGATGACTCGGTTCGCCCGGAGTCGTGGACCGAATGCAAGTGGCGGTGGGACTAAAGCGAGGAGAGAGGCGACAAGGGATCCCGGATATGGGAAATCGAGGTGACCGGTGGGTGCAAGAAGTGGCGAAGATGCAACCACCCAAATTCGACGGTATTTCCGAGACTCCCACAGGATCATTGGTTAAAGGAGAGTGAGAAAATCTTTGCGGAATCAAGCGCCTGCAATAGGAGAGCCTCTATCGCTCAATATTTTACGATAGGGAAGCGTCCGAATGGTGGGAAGCCATCCGGCCGTAGACCATGATGCCGATTGGACAGAGTTTCGATTGATGATGGAAGCTCGATTGCCCTCGTCTGTGAGGGAAGCCAAAGTTCGGGAGTTTTTCTCCGCTCGGCCTTACGATGTGCGGTATCCTGAGCGATCAAGACGTTTAACCGGAAATGGCATTTGTTCGACATCCGGTGAGCAGATGCGAGAAATGATGATTCATTTCGATATGAGAATGAAACCGAAGTCCGTGAGGTACATGTCCGGATTCGAATGTACCACACTCCGCCAATACGGATAAGGCGTTGGCATATGAGATCAAGGAAGCGGCCATGGAGAAATTTGCGAAACCAAGAAACAGAAAGTCTCTGGTACTTTTACGAGCACAAGAACAGTGGGGCCCGTAAGGCCCGGTCATCCTTTCACTCTTTCAGAAACCTCCGCACCCGGCTAGGAGCGGAAAGAACTTGGGCGACATCAACTATTACGATGTTACCAGGAAATGCTTTAAGCTGCGCCCAGACGGGGCACTATCGACGGAATTGCCCCCTTCCCGCCGTGACTTGTTTTGACTGTGGACGAGAGGGACATCGGGCGGTGTTTTGTGAAGAGGCTGCAAAGTCTTTTAGAGCCCGTACACCACGGCCTACCGAGAAGGAGGCGGTATTCCACAGACGCAAAGTGTTCGAGATGCCTCGGAATTTTGGCCGCGGGCGAGGCGAGAGGACAATGGGACCGAAAGGGGACATCGAGTGCGGATCTGCTCCCCCACGTGCATACGAGATGAGGAGCAGAGGCGATCGAGATCTTCTTTGTCGCATCAGTCTTGTCCGATCCTTTCCCGGCCCGATTAGCGTTTTATTTGATACAGGAGCTACACATTCTTTCATATCCTTGTCTTGTGTAAATCGTTTGAATATTTCGGTTTTCATGCTTGTGAACCTTATGTGGTTGGGTTACCGAGTGGAGAAAGGATTGTCGGAAATTTAGAAACTAGAAATTTCCTGTATCATTTGGAGCGAGTGGCTCTCAAACCCGATCGTGATAGAAATGCAAGGAGATGACACGATACTCGGAGACGATTGGCTTAATCGGTGCGGAGCAATTGTAAACTACCGAAGGAGGAATATATCGCTGTCGCGACGATGGTTCCGAGATTACATTTGAGGATGGAAACCAAGAAGCTCGGGAAAGTTGATCAAGGCGATGAAAGTCATCAAATTGTTGAAACAAGGTCAGATGCTGGTGTTACGCAATGAAGAAAGAAGACGAAATTGTGGAACTTTCATCCATTCTGTTGTGAACGAATTTCCGGATGTGTTTCTGACGAGTTACGGACTACCTCCACGAAGGGATGTGGAATTTACTATTGAGATGGAACCAGGAGCGCCACCAATTTAAAAGGCGCCGTAACGTAAGGAACCTACTGAGATTTAAGAATTGAAGAAGCGGTGGAGGAGTTCTTGGACAAGGGCTATATTCACCAAGCGTTTCACCACAGGAGCGCCGATTCTTTTTGTCCGAAAGTAGGATGGATAGCTGCGTCTGTGTATTGTCTATCGAGAGCTGATCAAGATGTCTATTAAGAACTATTATGCGTTGCCACTGATTGATTATTTGTTTGACCTTTTTCAAGGATCAACAGTATTTTCTAAGATCGATCCGAGATCGGGATACCATCAATCGAGGATTAAGGAGTCGATGTTAGAAATCAGCGTTCAGAACTCGCTACGGGCATTATGAGTTTGTAGTGATGCCGTTTGGTCTCACTAACGCACCTGTTGTATTTATGCAATTGATGAAACGTGTGTTCATTGAATTTTTGGATAAATTTGTGGTTGTGTTTATTGATGACATTCGGTGTATTCTAAGAGTCCTAAGAACATGCGCAGCATTTGCGGATTGTATTGGAACTCTTGAGAAACGAGCAATTGTACGCCAAACTTTCTAAATGTGAATTCTGGCTAAAGGAAGTAATGTTCCTCGGCCATGTGGTGTCAGCTAAAGGAGTCCGAGTAGATCCTCAGAAGATCGAAGCAATATTGGATTGGAAGCCTCCAAAGAATGTGAAAAAGGTCCGAAGCTTCTTAGGACTTGCTGGATATTATCGTCGATTCGTGGAAGGGTTTTCTAAAATTTCCCGCCCACTTACTCGACTTCTGCAGAAAACTCAAAAGTTTGAGTGGAACGAGTCGTGTCAGACTAGTTTTGATGAGTTAAAGAAGAGATTGACGACGGCACCGATTCTATCACTTCCGCAGGGAACTGAAGGATTCATAGTTTACAGTGATGCTTCGAATCAAGGACTTGGGTGCGTGTTGATGCAGAATGATAAGGTGATCGCTTATGCGTCGCGACAACTGAAACCTTATGAAGTGAATTACCCGACACATGATTTGGAGCTAGCAGCAGTGGTTTTTGCCTTGAAGATTTGGAGGCATTATCTGTACGGGACTCACTGTCAGATCTTTACGGATCATAAGAGTCTCAAGTACATATTCAGTCAGAAAGAGTTGAACATGCGGCAAAGAAGATGGTTGGAACTGATTAAGGACTATGACTTGGAGATTTTATATCATCCAGGCAAAGCAAATGTAGTGGCCGATGCACTTAGCCGCAAACTGTCTCTATTCGAGATCTCGGAGACGCCGACATCCCAACTTAGCCTTCAACGAGAGATGATTCGTGAAGGAATTGAGGTATGGTTACAAAGAGTCCAAGGACAATCGTGCGTGATGGAGATAACTTCATCTTTAACCGAAGAAATCAAATCTAGACAGGCAGATAATCCTCTGTGATTCGGTTGCATGATGAAGTGATCAAAGGAAAGGCCCTGATTCATAATTCATGACGATGGAGTTTTGAGATTTGAGCGACTCGCTTTCCCGATGTTGATGTTCAAACAGACGATTATGAAGGAAGCTCATAGTTCGCCCTATTCTATCCACCCGGGCACCATAAAATGTATAAGGACTTGAAGCAGAATTTACGGTGGGGCAACATGAAGCAAGACGTAGCGGACTATGTTTGAAATGCTTGACTTTTCGGCAGGTTAAGATCGAGCATCAACGGCTCATGGAATGTTGAAGTCGCTCCCGATTCCGGAATGGAAGTGGGAGGACATATCAATGGACTTTATCACTAATATGCCGAAAACCAGGACAGGAATGAACATGATTTGGGTGATAGTTGATCGTTTAACCAAATCGGCTCATTTTCTAGGCATTAAGGATACGTGGGGACCAGAGAGGTTGGCACGAGTCTTTATTTTGGAGATAGTTCGATTGCATGGTACGCCGAAGACCATTGTTTCTGATCGAGACGGCCGTTTTGTGTCTCACTTTTGGAAGGCGATTCATAAGGCCTTGGGGACCGAATTGAACTTGATCTGACTTATCACCCATGATCGACGGACAATCTGAGAGAACTATACAAACGGGGGAAGATATGCTAAGGGCCCGTGCCTTAGATTGGTCAAACGATTGGGAAGTTCATCTACCGTTGATTGAATTTACTTACAACAATAGTTGGCATGCTTCCATTAAGATGGCACCGTTTGAGGCATTATACGGAAGGAGATGCAGATCGCCCTTATGTTGGGACGATTCATCGGACTTGATCGGAACAGAACCAGAGTTGATCGAGCAGACTCGAGAGAAGATAGCCTTGATTCGTGAAAGGCATTGACCGCCCAGTCGCGAAATCCTATGCGGACGTCTGCGCCGCCCATTGGAGTTGATCTTGGAGATCACGTACTTTTGAAGGTTTCTCCTACCCGGGGAATCTTTCGTTTCGGAAGGAAAGGAAAGCTGAGTCCGAGATATATCGGACCATTTGAGATCCTCGAGAGAGTTGGGGAGTTGGCATACAGATTAGCATTGCCGCCGTCATTGTGCCATGTTCATAACTGTTAGGCGTATTTTTATACGCTTATTTATCATTATTTTGTAGTGTTTTGGTGAGTGAAATCATCTAAATGAGCTTTTAATGCCTTAATTTTGTATGATTGACAGGAAATTGAAGTCCGGAAGCTAAAACGAGGCAAAACGGGCGAAGACGGCAAAATCGACTCGAGAGCGCGGCAAGGAATCGAGCGCGGCACAGGAAGACACCATCCGAAGGCGAGTAAGTCAGACTGTGCCGCGGCACAGCCCTGTGAGCCGCGGCACATAAGAATTTAATTACGCCCAGGTATTCAACTTTTGGCGATGTGCCGCGGCACAGGTTCAGTGAGCCGCGACACACTTAGCGGGTTTGGTACGTCTGCGCGGATTCTGGGCCGTTTCGAAGCCAGTTTTCAACCGATTAATACGGACGCGATTTGTGGAGGTGCTGAGCTATAAATAGGGCTTAAGACCCTAATTTAATTATCTTGGAATCATTGAATCTAAACCTAGGAGAGCTTAAGCTTGGAGACAGAGGAGAGGAGGAAAGCGTAAGAATTCAAGGGCGAAGGCGGGAGTCGAAGAACGGAGGAATCCGAGCTTCATCTGCGTTTGAATTTTATGCTTTCGTTTATTTATTCTGTATTTTCGCTTTTAGTATGTCAGGCTAAAGCCCTAATCTAGGGTTTTGATGAAACCTTTGTTTTGACGAATTGATTAAGATAAAACAATAAATTACCTTTTTAATCAGATATCCCAATTATGTTTAATGCTTGCAATTATCCGGCCAATAGTTGTATTGATTTAATCATTCACTTCGAATCGGGAGAGGAGATTTGGTGAGGAACTATTGGTGAGGACCGTTTTATTCTGTGAGATAGGAATATACTCATAGGAACTACGTGGCCTTTAGGAGATTTCATGCTTTTTGCCTAGCGACGAGATAATTCACCTAGGGATAGAGTGCGTTAGTCGCCGTTAGATAAATCTATTGACCTCGGGAGAGGCGGTAGAATATATTAGCAATCTCCGCCTTCAGTAAATTGGGAAAATTATTTATTACGGATAATTGAGAGTAAATTCGGATAAACTAAGGTGGATTCAGAACCCTAGACGTATTCATCATTTGATTTCCTTAATCCAAGATATTGTATTCTTTTAGTTATTAATCCAAAACCCCAACTTCGATTGTTCAAATAAAATTAGAATACGAAAACTTCGGTAGTTAGAGATTCAATCCTCGTGGGAACGATACTCTACTTATCACTTTATTACTTGTAAACGATGACGTGCACTTGCGTGTAGGAAATATCGCAACAAGTTTTTGGCGCTGTTGCCGGGGATTGAAATTTTTCTAATATCGATTTAAGTATTTCCAGTCTTAATTTGAACGTTTTATTTTTATTTTTGCGTATTTAATTTTGTTTATTCGTTTTTCCTTTCAGGACCTTTCGTTAGTGCATGAGAAGACTCGGTAACGAAGGCCTACTACCTTTGGACACCGAGCTCGAGCGCACTCTAAGAAGGAACAAAAAGGAGAAAAGAGAGCTGCAAACGACGGTCAACATGGCCGAGAATATTGAAATCCAAGGAGGAGACAACCAAGTGCGGCAAGTTCAACCGGAACTAGCTCTTCGGGATTATGCCATGCCGCAGGTCAACGCTAATTTTTCGGGAATCCGGCGTCCCACTATCCAAGCAAATAATTTTGAGATCAAGCCCGCCATTATTCAGATGGTGCAGGCGAGCCCATTCTGTGGATTGCCGAAGGACGACCCGAATGCCCACATTGCGTCTTTCCTTGAGATATGCGATACTTTCAAAACTAATGGTGTCACCGACGATGCCATCCGATTGAGGCTTTTCCCTTTCTCTTTGAGGGATAAAGCAAAGTTTTGGTTAAATTCCTTATCACGGGTCGATTACAACATGGGAGAGGTTAGCGCAAGCCTTCCTTGCCAAATTTTTTCCACCAGCTAAGACGGCGAGGTTGAGAAATGAAATAACCACTTTTGCCCAGTTCGATATGGAATCGCTCCACGAGGCGTGGGAGCGATATAAAGAATTACTACGAAGATGTCCTCATCACGGTATTCCTGATTGGCTTCAGCTTCATACGTTTTATGGTGGTTTGAGTGCTTCTACACGCACTTTAGTGGATGCGGCCTCCGGTGGGACATTCATGGCAAAATCTATGGCCGAGGCACACGTGCTTTTGGAAGATATGGCCGAAAACGCATACCAATGGCCATCAGAAAGATTGGCACCGAAAAGAGTAATGGAAGTTTCAAGCAATGATCCGATCTCCACCTTGACAGCTCAAGTCGCCGCTTTGACACAACACTCAGACATTTTCGCACGCACCTGTTACCATTGAGACATGTAATTGGTGTAACGGATCACACCCGAGCGGAGTGTCAATTTGGAATTCGCTCGAGCAAAATCGGATGGAGCAGCTCAATTCGTAGGAAATGGGAATCGACCAAGAATAACCCGTACTCCAATACTTATAATCCGGTGGCGCAATCATCCCAACTTTTCATGGAGAAACGGATGACGCGCACCAGCCCCTTTCGCTCAGAATCAACGGCGGCCCCTTCCGCTCCCAAAGTGTCTCTCGAGGAAGCGCTTGCAAAATTGGCGGCAAATACGAGTCAATTTATGACTCGGACGAAGCTACACTACAAAATCATTCTGCTTCCATTCGAATTTGGAGGTCAGTGGGCCAAATCGCTAATGTGTTGACGGCTCGTCCGGAGGAGCATTGCAGTACAACAGAGACTAATCTAGAGAGAGTCTAAACGCAGTTAGCTTGAGAAGCGGGAGAGAGTTCTTTGGATCAGCCGGCGCCGGGTAAAGAGAAGAACGTGATGGAGGAAGAGATAGATTTAAAGCCAGAGGAGTCAAAGGATGTGAAGCCGGATAACTTGAAGACATGTGTTCCCCGTTCCGTTTCCGCAGAGACTACAAAGAAGGGCGGACAAACAATTTTCTAAATTCCTTGATGTGTTCAAAAAGCTTCACATAAATATTCCGTTCGCCGACGCATTGGAGAAGATGCCGAGTTATGTCAAATTCATGAAAGAGATATTATCTAAGAAGAGAAAACTTGAAGAGTTTGAAACGGTCACCTTGACAGAGGAGTGCGGTGCCATTCTTCAAAAGAAGCTCCCACCTAAATTAAAAGATCCGGAAGCTTCAACATACCTTGCACCATGGGGAATTTTTCATTTAATAAGGCACTATGCGATCTTGGTGCAGTATCAACCTCATGCCTCTGTCGATTTTCCAAAAGCTGAATATTGGGGAAGCTAAGCCAACCACAGTCTCATTACAATTGGCGGACCGATCGATAAAGTATCCGAGGGGAGTGATCGAGGATGTATTAGTTAAGGTTGACAAGTTCATCTTTCCAGCTGACTTCATCGTACTAGACATGGAGGAAGATGAAAATATTCCGATCATCTTGGGACGACCATTTCTAGCGACGGGCCGCACCCTTATAGACGTGGAAAAGGGGGAGTTAACTCTGAGGGTCCAAGACGAGCAAGTTACTTTTCAAGTGTTCAAATCGTTCCCATGTCCCTAAGTCGATAAAGAGTCTCAAATTGAAAGTGTGGATGTTGTTGAAAGAGGAAAGCACCGAAAACATCGTCGGTGGAAAATTCAGATTTTGTGTTGAATGGCCCAAGTTTTAAGAAGGATGTTGAACGAGTGGCATTCCTCGAGCATGAGGAAAAATCTGCTGCAGTCGTGAGTTCGTTGGTGAAGGAGGAGAGTGAGCTGAGAGCCAAGCGGACAATTAGTCATGGAGAAACCGGGTGTTTCGGAAAGTTATTTAAGTCGAAACCTTTCCGCAAACTACATTTGATGACTGAACCGAAAGTCGAACTGCTGATGACAAATGGTCATAATTTTAACCAAAATACAAACGGTTCGATGAACGAGGCGGAAGCCAAATGGAGTTTGCGAAAAGCGAACTAACGTTGTTCAATAGGTCCGGCTGAAGACTATAAACTTAGCGCTTCTCGGGAGGCAACCCGAGCTCGTAGTTGTAGAATTTTGCATTTCTTTATTTTTCTTGTATTCGTGATTCTTTTTTTCCATCATTTTTGTGCTTCTATTTGCTTCTTCCTCTCGTTTTTAACGTCTTCTTCTAAAAATTCTGTGCAGGGAAAGTCCTGTGGAAGAAAGCGGAGTATGAGCCGCGGCAGAGCTTATTGTGAGCCGCGGCACACATCGATCGCAGGGGAGGCAAAACCGATGTACTTTGTGCCGCGGCACGGCATAAATGAGCGCGGCACACTTGAGCAATGAGCCGCGGCACACGAAATCGTGCGCGGCACACGACAAAACGAGACACAGGTAAAAGGGACTGTACCTTGTGCCACGGCACAGTTATTGTGAGCCGCGGCACACTATGCGGAATTTGAAAGGCCAGGTAGCATATAACGAGCATTCGGCCGGCATTTCCAGGTAAGCTTTCCTATTCCCTTGCCTTCCCTCCCCAGCGCGAACCGGCCGAAGCGATTCTTCAATTTTTTTCTGCGATTTTTCTTGAAATCTTCAAAAAGGTACGTTTGAATCTTGAATTCTTATTTGCTTATGGTTGATATATGGAAGTGTTTATGCTTTGAATGATTGGAACGTGTTTATTTTCCTTCAAATAGTTTTGTGATTGTTAGAGAATAACATGGTAGTTTCATCGAATTTTCTTGATTAAATTGGAACATAAATGAGTTGAATGTGTTAAGTTGTTGCTGATTGAATTGTATTTCTGTTTTTGGGGGTTGAATCGAGCTAGAACTATGTTTATTCTTCAAGTAAGCGTGCGCCCTCAAGGTGTCCGATAAATTGCCCAAATGAAAAGTTTTCTTTGAAAAAGCAATTGTTTTGAAGTTTCGTGCAACGTATACGTTTTCAATTCTGACAAGCCCAACCCTTACATCCAGTTTAGATGTTTAAGTCCAAATTCATCTTTTTCTCTCGTATGCGCTAGTGTCTTAAATTCGGAATTTCTGGTTTGATATCCTTAGCCGCGCATAGATCATTGTTATTATTTTTGCGTAAATAAACCCTCGTGTTGTACTTCTTAGGACTGATTATGGCGCGCACGAAGAAGTTGACCAAGCGTGCTAGGACCGAGTCATCCCCTACGCGAGGGGAGACCTCTCGGGGTCGGGCCGAGGCGGAGGGGCACCAATTTTCGGACCCCGAAATTCACAAGATATTCAACGAAAAGATCCGTCCGCGACCACTTATTCCCGAGAGGGGTTTTACTCCAGCTCCTCAGGACGGGGAGTTGCTCACCATGATCGATGAGATGGGATGGGCCAGATTTACAGCACCTCCCGAGCCAGCGGTCATCTCGATCGTCCAGGAGTTTTACGCCAGCGCTCTGCTGAAGCATATCCGGGCAGGGCATTCGTTGCCATCTTTAGAGTCCCGGACTCAGGTCGACGTCCGAGGGGTCACAGTGGATTTCTCCCCGACTGCTATTAGGAGGCTTTTTGGGTTTCGGTTGACGAGACGGCTATGACCGCGTGATGACCGACCTCACTAAGGAGGCCCCGCTTGAGACGATTGCACGGCCGGCACCGGCCGGGAGCGGCGAGCACGAGCTCATCCACTTTTCACTTCAGAGCTCGCGCCTCGGCCCGGCTCAGGCGAGCACGGCTTTACTTTATTTGCGCACGCATTGACCCCACCTCCCGGATCCGTACAGTTTTCTCTCCGCGCCGGATACTTTTGCTATCACCTCCGGTCTGCGTTTGATGTGGCCCCCATTCTGGTCCGATCTATCTTCCGAGTATCCAGGGGGCCAAGACGGTTGAAGCACCCCTCCCTCATCTCGCTTTATGCCGGTGATCGGCCGACATGGTCGATCGACGAGCCGATGCTTGCCCCACGTGCCCCGATCGACCACCGCATCATATCGCACTTTGACCGGTGGGGCGGAGCGCCTGCACACGCTCGGGCGAGATTTTTGCTCGAGGAGGCTCACGAGGATCCCCGAGCCGCTTTTGTTGACGCACGGAGAGGCCGGCCCGCGGCGACAGAGCGAGGTTGGATGAGGCATTTGATGGGTCATGCGGGAGGATATGAGGAGACAGAGACGAGCATAGGGAGGAGTTGAGGAGAGAGAGAGATGAGATGAGGAGAGAGAGAGAGAGAGCCGGATGGCCGCTATGCGGGAGGAGCAATGGCGGCGAGGAGAGTGTTGTTGCCGCCGCCGAGACGAGATGAGAGAGCAGTTCACGGCCGCCCGGACGAGCGGCTAGGCGTCTTGCTGCGAGGGATGCTTATCATCAGGAGAACCTCGCCGCATGGACGGCCCACATCATGCATCCCGACGGGCCATTTATTGCGCCCGCCCGGCCAGCCACACCACCCTCCTCTCCGGACGATGCCGGCACCAGCTCGTGAGCAGACTGGAGGGGAGTACTTGACCTTTTACTTTTCTTGCATTTCATTTTTTGTCCATTGAGGTCAATGTACGTCCTAAGTTTGGGGGGGGATTTACATTCAGTCTACATTCATTGTTGTACTCTATTTTCTTGCTGTACATTATATTCTGCTGCACTTTTCATTTCTTTGCATAAAATCTTTTTCAGATAGTCTTGCTTGTCGTAGTTTTTCTTTATTCGTGAATTTTCGTGCTTCTATTTGTGTGATACTGATGTTACGACACTGTCTCTCTCTCTGAAGAAGCGGGCGAGTTCTAGTCGAGTTGTAGTCAGTTATTTCTGTTCTGCTTAGTATTCAATTATGTCCGAAATTTTTCGTGATTGTAGAGGTCTTGGCAGATAAGAGACGATACATACTTGTTGCTAAATCCCCATCAATACGTTTGGCTACATTTCCCGGATAGTGAGTCGTACCGTTTCTTTAGTCGTGTTGGCACTTAGTTTGAGTTTTGAGTCGGTCAGTTTTTCCCTAAAAGTCGAGATAATGTGTTCTATGATGGGAAGTCTAGTAACTGGGGGCATTCGCGTGACCCGTTGTTTACTCTCGCGTAAAACGACGACCCCGATTAGACTAGTGATTTAGTGATTTCACATGTGCCAATGATAGGAAGCCTAGTAACCGGGGGTATTCGCGTGACCCGCTGTTTACTCTCGCGTAAAACGGCAACCTTGATTCGGACATGCGGAAATTATGTATTCGAGTTGTTTCTCCACTGTAAACGGGAACTTAGTGACTAGAAGCATCCATGTACCCCATGAGTGTCTTTTACGTCAAACGGTTTCCGAATACATGAGAATGGAAGTTCCACCCTAGGATTATCCCGATGAAACATCCCGAGATCCTAACCTAGTGGTCGACTCGAATCAAATTTTTGAGCATATATATAAGGGGATACTGTCCGAGGTTTATTTATTATAAGACTCGTGAAAATTGTGCCTTTAGACTGTGGAACGCGACGAACTAGCTTGTTTATGTTAGCCTTTCATATTGACGGTGGATTTGACTCATGTTTTGTTAATCTTTGAGCTGAGTTTTCTTCATGAACGAATGATTAGGACTGAACTTGATTACTTTGCGGAATCATTATTCTGAGTGCAGCTCGCTTTTATGACACTCGTGTTATTTAGAGAGAATTACAGAATAGTATTGATTAGGTTGAACACTATGAGTTGCACAATTATTCACGACATTCTTTTATTGACTTTAATTCTGTTTGCTTGAGGACAAGCAAAGGCTTAAGTTTGGGGGTATTTGTTAGGCGTATTTTTATACGCTTATTTATCATTATTTTGTAGTGTTTTGGTGAGTGAAATCATCTAAATGAGCTTTTAATGCCTTAATTTTGTATGATTGACAGGAAATTGAAGTCCGGAAGCTAAAACGAGGCAAAACGGCGAAGACGGCAAATCGGACTCGAGCCGCGGCACGGGAAGACACCATCCGAAGGGGCGAGTAAGTCAGACTCGTGCGCGGCACGCCTTGTGAGCCGCGGCATATAAGAATTTAATTACGCCTGTGTATTCAACTTTTGGCGATGTGCGCGGCACGAGTTGATGAGCCGCGGCACACTTAGCGGGTTTGGTACGTCTGCGCGGATTCGGGCCGTTTGAGCGCTTTTCAACCGATTAATACGGACGCGATTTGTGGAGGTTTGAGCTATAAATAGGGCTTAAGACCATAATTTAATTATCTTGGAATCATTGAATCTAAACCTAGGAGAGCTTAAGCTTGGAGACAGAGAAGAGGAGGAAAGCGTAAGAATTCAAGGCGAGGCGGGAGTCAAGAACGGAGGAATCCGAGCTTCATCTGCGTTTGAATTTTATGCTTTCGTTTATTTATTCTGTATTTTCGCTTTTAGTATGTCGCTAAAGCCCTAATCTAGGGTTTTGATGAAACCTTTGTTTTGACGAATTGATTAAGATTATCCAATTTATTACCTTTTTATTGAGTTTTCCCAATTATGTTTAATGCTTGCAATTATCTGGCCAATAGTTGTATTGATTTAATCATTCACTTCGAATCGGGAGAGGAGATTTGGTGAGGAACTATTGGTGAGGACCGTTTTATTCTGTGAGATAGGAATATACTCATAGGAACTACGTGGCCTTTAGGAGATTTCATGCTTTTTGCCTAGCGACGAGATAATTCACCTAGGGATAGAGTGCGTTAGTCGCCGTTAGATAAATCTATTGACCTCGGGAGAGGCGGTAGAATATATTAGCAATCTCCGCCTTCAGTAAATTGGGAAAATTATTTATTACGGATAATTGAGAGTAAATTCGGATAAACTAAGGTGGATTCAGAACCCTAGACGTATTCATCATTTGATTTCCTTAATCCAAGATATTGTTTTCTACTGCTTAGTATTTTAGAAATTCTTTTAGTTATTAATCCAAAACCCCAACTTCGATTGTTCAAATAAAATTGGAATACGAAAACGTCGGTAGTTAGAGATTCAATCCTCGTGGGAACGATACTCTACTTATCACTTTATTACTTGTAAACGATGACGTGCACTTGCGTGTAGGAAATATCGCAACAATAACGTGTTCCACGTATCCCAGTTGCGGAGATATATACCAGATCCCAGTCATATCATCGATTTCGGCGAGATCGAAGTCGAACAGGATGGGACGTTTGAAGAAAGACCAGTCAAGATACTCGAGAGTCGAGTTAAGCAACTGAGGAACAAGTCAATCGTTTTGGTCAAAGTTCAGTGGTCACGTCATGGAACGGAAGAAGCCACCTGGGAAACGGAAGCTGATATGAAGTCCAGATATCCCGAGTTATTTTCGTCTTGAGTTTCGGGACGAAACTCCTTTTTAGTAGGAGAGTATGTAATATCCGGATTTATTGCGGTGTATTTCATATGTATTCAAATCATGTATTATTCGGATTGATGGTTTTGATTATCAGAATATGATATTTCGTGCATTGACATCATTGTACATAAGTATAGAAACTTGCAAAATTGTTCAATCAACATCGTGATAGCGCACGCTAAGAATGTATCTTAACGCGCGCTTATCGAGCCATCATTAGCGCACGCTATGCAGTATGAGTAACGTGCGCTAAGGACTCAATTATTGAGCGGACTAGCTCATGCGCCAGCCGGGACATGGGTCCGGATAAGATTCCCGCTGACGCACCCGGACAAATTATGAAGTCAACCATTATTAGCGCACGCTAAGGGATGCTTAGTAGCGTGCGCTAACTTGTCAATAATGCAGAATATTATAAATGGGACAACAACCACTTGGGCTTTCATTTCCTTCGTCTATACTTCATCTTTGAGAGTCCAGAGAGCAAGAATCTCCCTTCTAAACACTTAGAACATTTATGAGTGATCATTGAATGATTGAGTATCACTTGTGAGTGATCATTGAAGAGAAGTAACACCTTGGAGGGGCACATAACCAACCGGGCGGATTACACCTTGTGGTTCGGTGATTTCGGCATATTAAGGTATGTTCAACCTATCACCGATCTTAGATTTGGATTTCCAATGGGTATGATGATCATGTTAACGAGATATTGAATTTCATTAGTGAATTATTTCAACAACTTCATGTTTAGAAGATTGGGATGTCTACAATTACGATATTATTGTTGGAACCTTGAAGTTGGAATCCTAGTACTTCAAATGATGAGAGAAATATTCGGAAGTTAACAATCCATATGATTTATATTATCTTTGTGATCTTGATTTGGAAAAGATATTGTAAGAACTTAAAGGAAGAATCATCTTAGGAAATATTCTTTCGTATAAGTCGGAATTGTTAGTTCACCTCAAGATGAAGTCTGAATATGTATAATGATAGTAGCATCTAATACATCAACCGAAGATCACCAACTTTGCATGAGAATTGTAATCAAGATGGATTATGGTGTCATGATGATTATACGTATATTTGCATCTTGAAATTGATATCATCCTGGAGATCATTCATAAGAGTAAGAACTTGGTATTCATGGAAGTAACATGAATTATCACGAAGGATTTCATTGTTTGAACATGGCAAGAACGATTCTTGCTTTCGTGAAAAGCGCCATGCGAGATAGCGCACGCTATGATATGCGCTTAACGTGCGCTATCGAGTACTAGTTAGCGTGCGCTACGCTTGGTACGTAACGCACGCTAGACCATCGATCGAGTCGGTTGGCCGATCGGTGAAATCGACCATGCGTAGTTAGCGTGCGCTAGTCTTTGTTGTTTGCGTGCGCTATCGGGCGCATTTAACGCGACGCTACACGTAATACTTAGCGTGCGCTAAGCTATTCGGGCAGATTGCAGCTTATGAACTTTTGACCGTTAATCGAATTGTTAAACATTTGTACGACGTGAGATAAATCCTATATTATTTCTTTTGTTAAGGTTTGGTCTAGTTACGTGATTGATTGAGGAGGACGATCGTCGAGTGTTCATTTCCGTGGAAGTGTTATTATTGTCTTCAAATCGAGGCAAGTACCTTAATTGTTTTACGTATTGTTGTTATACATATTGTCGTGCATGTATGTCGTTATTGTATGTCCACCTCGTGTTGGTCCGACGGGATCATCGGGGGATCTATGCTAGCGCATACCGGATCATCGGACGGGTTTTTCCACCACGGGTTGGTCTGACGGGATCATCGTGGGTTCTAGGCAGTGAACGCTGGATCGATGGAATTACCATGAGTATGTATTGATATCATGTTGTGATTATCAGTTGTGTATGTTATGTTTGAGTTTCTCGTAAGAGAAGACTCATTGGTATTTTGTTGTTTACGTTATTATTATTCACCGTGAGATATGAATAATATGTTGTGGTACTTGTACTAGCATCGTTGTGCTAACCCCTTCGGGGGTGAACATTTTGTTTGTGTTCAGGATCCAGGAGAGCGGGGAAACAATCACTGGAAGGGTATGACGACGTGGGTGCAGTGATGTCCCGGGTTTATTTATCATGTTGTTTATTCGTTATTTCAATAAGTACTCGAGTACAAAGTCATTTGTGATGATTTGGATTTGTTGATGTATTATTGAGTTCATTGAACAATTGTCTTGCTTACGTATTTGGTCAGAACTGATGTACTGTAATTCCGTTATTTTCATTCGTTAGTACCTTTTTATGCTTGTTCAATTCTTCAGCCTTGTAAATCCTTATGTAAAGGATTTACGGCGCTGTAATATTCCCGAATATATTGGGGGTGTTACAAGGGCGTGGAAAAGTTATTTCGTATTTGGAGGCCGTTGCAGAAAGCTCGGAACTTCTTATTGTCAAATTGTTTCGCATTATCCGAGACAATGGATTGAGGGATCCCGAACCGGCATATGATTGACTTCCATATAAAGTCAACTATCTTCTGTTCGGTTGTTCGTGCCATAGGTTCGGCCTCGGCCCATTTCGTAAAATAATCGACTGCGACGATTGCGTATTGCACTCCTCCCCGTCCCTTAGGCAGAGGGCCGATCAAGTCGATTACCCACTTGGCGAATGGCCATGGGCAATATACGGACGTGAGGGTTTCCGGTGGGGATCGGATCTGCGGAGCAAAGATTTGGCACCGAACGCACTTCCGCACGAGCGCAGTGGCATCTTTTTTGAGACTGGGCCAATAGTAGCCTTGTCGGATTAACTTATAGGCCAATGCCTGGCCGCCGGAGTGGTTTCCGCATATACCCTCGTGCACCTCCTTGAGGGCATATTCGGCTTCTGATTCGGACAGGCACTTCAGCAGCGGAACCGAATATCCTCTTTTATATAATGCCCCGTCCACGATAGTGAACCGGGTAGACTGAGTTCGTAAGGATCTTGCCTGCGCTCGGTCTTCGGGTAAAATGCCGCTTTGAAGGTATTGCATTATAGGCTGCATCCACCCCCGCGGTTCTGACTGTTCTGCTGCTCGGATTTCGGCCATTTTCAAGGCTGATGAGGCGTGATACCCTATGCTGACCTCATCCATATGCTCGGCCCCGGAACTAGATGAGAGTTTGGCCAAAGAGTCGACCTGGATGTTTTCCGTTCTGGGAATATGTTGTATTTCTCCCTGAAAATCTTGCAGCCGGGCCCGTGCCAGGCTGAGGTACTTAACCAGTTTGGGCTCTTTGGCTTCATATTCACCGTTGATCTGGTTGACCACCAACTGAGAATCACTCAGGATGGTGAGGCGGGTAAGGCCGAGGGAGGTCGCCATTTCTAGACCATCCAAGAGAGCTTCATATTCTGCCTCATTATTGGTGGTTGGGAAATTCAGGCGAATAGCCGAGCAGCAGTAATGTGCGGGACTAACGAGGACTATTCCCGCACCCGATCGGTCAGCGGTAGAGGACCCATCCACATAGAGTGACCATTCCTCTGATCGGTCGTCCTCCCGAGCGATCGCGGGCGTGAACTCTGCAATGAAATCCGCAAGGGCTTGTCCCTTTATAGCAGTGCGCGATTCGTAAGCTATGTCAAACTGTCCGAGTTCGACGGCCCATTTTACCATCCGGCCGGAAACATCAGGTCGGTGCATAACCTGTTTTAATGGATAGTTGGTTAAGACGACTACCTGATGTTCCAAAAAGTAGGGCCTCAACTTCCGGGATGCCATTATGAACGCATAGGCCAATTTTTCCATTGGGGCATATCTGAGCTCGGCATCATGAAGGGCCTGACTCACATAATAAACCGGATGTTGCACCGCATTCTCCGTTCGAATCAGAGCGGCGCTGATTGCGGAGTCGGAGACCGCGAGATATAAGTTAAGAAGTTCCCCTCGGGTCGGTCTCTGCAAGGTCGGGGCTTCCGCTAGACTTTCTTGATAGCTTCAAGGCTTTTTGGCAAGGTTACATCCATTGAAAATCCTTGTTCTTTTTTATCGCCTCAAAGAAAGGTTTGCATTTATCCGTTGAGCGAGAGATAAAACGGCTCAGTGCGGCTAGGCGGCCAGTTAGGCTTTGCACCTTTTTGACCGAGTTTGGAGGAACAAGCTCGGCTACTGCCTTAATTTTGTCGGGGTTGGCTTCAATCCCTCTTTGGCTTACCATGTAGCCGAGGAATTTCCCAGAACCTACCCCGAATGAACATTTCTTCGGATTTAACTTCATCTTATACTCCCGCAAAATAGCAAACAGTTTATTGAGGTCATGTACATGGTCGGCCGAGTGCAGAGATTTAACTAACATGTCATCTACATATACTTCCATAGTATGACCTATCAAGCTATTGAACATTTTATTTACCAGGCGTTGATATGTCGCGCCGGCATTCTTGAGCCCGAAAGGCATCATCCGGTAGCAGTATAAGCCGCGGGCCGAGTAGAAGGAGGTGTTTTCCTCATCGGCGGGATGCATTGGGATCTGGTTGTATCCAGAATATGCATCCATAAAGTTCATTAGCTCGTGCCCGGCCGTTGCATCCACCATGTAGTCGATATGGGGGAGCGGGTAGCTATCTTTCGGGCAGGCTTTGTTCAGGTTGGAGAAGTCAATGCAGAGCCTCCATAGCCCGGTCGGCTTTTTTACCAGGACCGGGTTGGCTATCCAGGTCGGGTATTGGGCTTCCCAAATAAACTCGTTATCGATTAGCTTTTCTACCTCCTCTTCTAGCCCTTTCTGTCGTTCCGGCCCCATTTTCCTTCTCTTCTGAACAACCGGCTTTGAGCTGGGGTCGATGTTCAGTCGGTGGCATGCCAGTTCCGGATCAATCCCCGACATATCAGAATGGGTCCAAGCAAAGACATCCAGATTTTGTCTCAGATGGATGATTAGTTCGGAGCGGATCGGCTCTTGGAGACTGTGGCCGATCTTTAGCCGTCGGGTTGGATTAGATGAATCCACGTTGACCAGGTCCAATTCTTCTGTTGGCTCAGCGTGGCGGATTTTTCCTTTTGGATTTTGATACCGCGGGTCGACGGGATCTTCTTCTAAGATCGGCTCTTTTCCGGGCCTTCGGCCATGGTCCGTTTCCTGTCCGATTCCCATTTCGGGGGTTTGCGCGGCCCCGGGATCGTCGGGCCCCCGGTCAAGCAGGGTATTTCCCGTCTGTTGTTCGGAGCTGGTAGTCTCCATCTCTTCCGGCCAATTTTCCGGGATGGCTTCTGCGGTGTTGATCTCGCGAGCTCGGATGCTGAGATTGCATTCCCGGGCAGCCCTTTGGTCCCCTCTGTGTACCCCGACGCTGTCCGGGGTGGGGAATTTCATGCACAAGTGGTAGGTGGACTGAGTGGCTCTCAGTCTCGACATCACAGGTCGGCCTATGATGGCATTGTAGTCGCTGTGCACGTCGGTGATCTTAAAGGTTGTGATCATCGTTCTTCTGATCGGCCCCTGACCGAATTCCAGGGCGAGGTCGATTTCCCCCAGCGGGGAGGTGCGGCAGTTGGCAAATCCCCGGATATCCTCATTGCAGGGCCGGACGTAAGATTGGTCTATCTTCATCCTACGAAGGGTATGAAGGTAGATGATGCTTGCATAGGCCCCGGAGTCCACCAATATCCTGTGGATCGGGATCCCCATTATGGGCAGAGTGATGACAAGGGCGTCTGAATGGGGATGGTCCAAGCCGTCCGCGTCGGCCTCCTCAAAAGTAACGGCCAGCTGGGGGTTTTTGGGGGCTTCTTCGGCCACCGATAGGAACCCTTCTACTCGGCGTTCGGTCCGTTGATAGGAGGTGGTGGCTTCTCGGATGGATGCCTTTTTCTGGCGCTTGGACCGATGATCATCGACCTCGGCGGTGCCCATAATCGTTAGAATTTCTCGGGGGGATTTGGGGGCCGGAGGCACCCGATCATTCTTGGCTCTCGTCGGGTCGGCCCTATCCTGGCGATCCCGAGGCGGGTTCCGGGTAAACCGCCTCAAGCCTGTCTCGTCGCATACCGCGATCAGGGCGGCGACGAGGCCTCGGCACTGCTCGGTGTTGTGGCCCGCTGATTCATGATATTTACAAAAGCGGGTCTGGTCCATGTCCTTCTGATCTTTATAGATAGGCCGAGGGACTGGGAGCAGGTTTTTGTCTTTTATTTGATCGAATATCGCCGCGGCTCCGATGGAATATATTTCAGTAAAATTGGCCATGAGCTCGGGCCGGCGATAGCTTTGAGTGGCCGGGACTGTCGAGGAAGAGGCAGGGGTTTTATTTTCCCGTCGAGGTTCTTGACAGGTCTCTTTGGAGTCACGCCTTTCTTCTTTCTTTTTATACGATCCTTTCTGATCGGAGGGCATGACTAACATTGGTGCCGGCATGGCTTCCTCGGCAGCTATGTGGGAGCTAGCGCGCTCCAAAAATTCCTGGTAGGTGTGTGGGACATTCTGGCACACCGTCCAGCGAAAGAAAGAATTTTTGAGAAGGCCGGCCTGGGCAATAATGGCCAGCGCATCGTCGGACATAGGTTCCGTCTCTAATATCCGTTTATTGAAACGGGATATATAATCTTTAAGGGACTCGTTCGGCCCCTGGACCACGGAAGCAATGGATGAGCGTGGGGCGACCCGCGCAAGGGACCCCATGAAGTGAGATCGGAACGTCGCCGAAAGCTGAGCCCACGTTTGAACCGAATGATGGGGCAGCGTCCGATACCACCTCTGGGCCCTCTCTCCCAGAGTTAGGGAAAACATTCGGCATCGGAACGCGTCCTGAGGCCCGTGTAGATCCATCCAGGAATTATAATGCCCAAGATGGGCATTGGGGTCTGTTTCTCCGTTGTATGGCGGAATTTGAGGAATTTTGAACTTCTCCGGGAGGGGTTCCGCCAGAACGCTAGGGGCCAGGGGACTCTCCTGGCTGTTGAGCCACTCCGAACTCTGGGATGGCTGGAGTCGTTTATTTTCGATCTTTGTAAGGCGCTTTTTCAGAAACTCGATTTCGCCCGAATTATCGCCCGGAGTTGGAGGTAATACCTGTGTTGGATTTAGGGACGGGTGGGGAGCTTTTTCTTCCTTACGGCTCTGACTCTGGACAGTAGGAGCCGGCGCTGCCTTCTCGATTTTCCTCCCTGCCCCAAGGCGATCAAAAACGGATGGGGGGCGTGAAAGCTTACTTTTCAGGGAGGGATGTGAGCTTTCGTCGTGGCTTTCCGCCCTATCCCCGGCGGCCCCAGAGGCCGTCCTTTTCCTGTTTCGTCCCGAGGCAGCGGGGCGGGTCGTCTGGGATTCCGCCTCGGCATGGTCTTCGGGTTTTTGAAGGGTCCCGCCCCCTGTAACTCTTGCCATAAGGGCCGCCATGCCCTGGATAAAGGTAGGGTGTTTAAAGCACTCTACCACCTTAAGGAGGTTTTCTTCCTCCGTCGCGGGCTGGGGGTTTTTAGAACTGTCGTGAGACATCTCCAGTGAGCGGTATATATATTTTTTATGCCCTCCTTCTAGCGCCAATCTGTTGACGTCTGTTTTGGTCAACGTCACGTGTGTTGATCTGGACAAATGGATCGAAGACACGTAGAAAATAATAAACAAGAGGGAAGATATTTGATCACTAAATTTCATTAATGACCTTTTGATAGAATAGAGCCGAGCAGAATAATATGTGCCGGTCTATCTTGTTTGCTCGTTAATTACAAGTCTTTATCGTTCTTTTTTATTCTCTCCTTTTTCTCTCTCTCTTATTAATGCAAAAAATCCAAAGATCCCTTTTCACTGTACATTTCTTCTATATAAAGACAATCTGGGCCAGTGGAGAGACGACAGCTGGCGAATGTTTGGGGAATATGCCCATAACACTTGTCAGTCTGCATTCAAGTCTTGGACACGTGGCGGCCTCTAAGGAGTTCCTTGGGAAGGGGCGTGACTGCATGCGTTAATTGGCATGCGGGTCTGTCTTGCCGACTTTTGGTGATGTCTATCCGACGGGGTCGGTCCTCGGGTCCCCCGCCGTTCAGGTCGGCCTTATCGTAATCTTGAATCGGGACACTTTTGTCCCTTCTCTGCTCGGCCTTCCTGGATCAGATACCGGGTCGGCCTTAAGGTCACCGTCCGGTCCGGTTTTTAGCGAGCCCGGTTGGAAATCGGGTTTTTTGTCCGGTCCGACTTCAGGTTCTGCTCGGCCGGTTTAGCTGCCTGGAGTGCCTACGTGGATTCTGAGTAGGATGGGCTACCAACAAATAATAAACTAGGTTAGTTTGGGAATGTTTGAACGAAATATGTTAGTTTGGGAAAGTGAACCCCAAACTAGGTTAGTTCGGGAATGGATTGATGTTTCTTTGTTCATGGGTTTCACGATATACAACTGGCAAATTTTACGGCACACCTCAAAGCTTCTAGACGCTCACCTTATCACATCGAGAATGATATATATTTGTATATATTTTCAATCTGTATAAATGTATATCACTCTTTTCGTATGACCTTCATCAATCGACATGGCCTGTTTTTTCGAAGTGGGCCTTATAAATAACATAATTAAAGGTCCACGGTACCTATTTAGACTCTGATATAAGATGAAAAAATTTATACAAGTGCGTTAATATTTTACGGAAATAGTTATAGATTTCTTTATACTTTATGTTCAAAATATGATTTGGCTTAATAAAACAATGTATCGTTATAATAAAATTTTAATATTTAAATAAAATTTATATAATAATTATTAAAATTAAATTTTTTTGTTATATACTTGATTGTAGAAAAACTAGAAAACAATGGATTATTTAAGATAAATATACAATCATAAAATATCCAAATTAAAAGACTACTATAGCTTAAACATAATATTTTAATAGAGTATTTATCTTGGTTCTAGTTTAAAGTGACTTGCTTGACCACAACTATAAGCGGATTCATATGAAGCATGATGGTACGTGTACCATCCAAATTTTGTAAGAAGATTCTTAAATGTCCATTTAACCTCCACTTTTAATATTTGTGTGTAGTTGTGTATGAATATGATTGTGTGTGTGTTATTAAATTTGTAGTTTTTAATATATCTTGTCATTTTTTATTTGGCAGTGCTTGAAGTGGTTTAAGAGCTGAATTATTTCTCTTACTTCTTTTATTAATTATAATATTCAATTTTTACATTATATTCTATTAGTGTCCAGTAGTTCTCTCTCATGGTTCTTCGGCAACGCCAATTCTGAGTTACTTGATGCGC
This sequence comes from Orobanche coerulescens, assembly GCA_033398695.1. Taxonomy (NCBI): domain Eukaryota; kingdom Viridiplantae; phylum Streptophyta; class Magnoliopsida; order Lamiales; family Orobanchaceae; genus Orobanche; species Orobanche coerulescens. Next base: position 219,216,046 of record CM065804.1, read on the forward strand.
TGTGCGAAATTTTAAATGTGTTCCTATAAAAAATTCTTGAGATTTATCAAAATTTTAGTACATAATACATAAATAAATGAGGCATAAATTATAAATATAGGAGCATATAACAATCATAAATAAATTTCAAATAGAAATTCGCTCAACATTGGATTGAATAACTCTAATCAAATGAGCTAACCTTCTAAATTTGATAATATTTTGTATTAAATAGAACCATATGGGATTCGAACTTGAGTTTGTTAATAAAGTTAATATTTAAACACATTTACCGATCCAACCACAATACAACATACTCCCTCCGTCCCACAAGAGTGTGCTCAATTTGTCATTTTTATCCGTCCCACAAGTATGTGTCCATTTTAGTTTTAGAAAATACCCCATATATTTTTACTCCACGTTTTCAACTTATTACAACAATACCAAGAATAGCCCCACAGCTTTTATCTTTTATTTAATCAATAACAATAATTAACATAACTCTGAAACAAAAGTGGGAGCCCTACTCCACTCAAATCCACCACTAACTAACTTTTATTAAAATTCGTGCCTATAAAGAGTGGGGATACTCTTATGGGATGGAGGGAGCATTAATCTAATATTTTTTATATAATTTTTTGAAGGACAAAATTATTTAGAATTCTAGAAAATTAAATTCGTGGGAGCACAAATCGCAATATCCTACTCAGTCGAGTAGAAATTTAACTCGTCGAGTAGAAATTTAATGCTGAATCCAGAAGGTACCGTTGAATCGCTGTTTACAGCAAAATCGTACGGTTATGATTCGGTCATCAACCACATATAATTCCGGGCGGAGAAGGTTGATGCCTTTCTGCTTACACCCTCCAAACATTTCGAAGTAGCTTCTCTCTAGTCTAGAGCTCAATGGCGGGAAGCGATTCGCAGAAGCAACTGTTCACTCTAATTCGTGACTTCTCCACTGAAAAATCTCAAGGAGGTAGAAAACAAATCCGCTCTCTTTCCTATGATGATTCTATATTTCGTCGCAATAATTCAAGGATCTCATATAAAGGCATTTGCAGAACGGAGAATTGGGAATCAGAAGAAACGAATCGAGGAGCTAAGATCTGAGCTGGATGCGTCAAACGCCGAGCTGGAGAAAGCAAAGCGCGACAAAGAGACGGCGGAGCAACAGCTCAAAGGCTATGAAGTTGAATTATCCATGAACGAGGCTTCGATTCAAGCGCTAGAGGTTCTTATTTCTCGAATATTCCTGATTTTGACTGGAACGAGTTTTAATTGATCTTTAGGATACTTTTTTTTTTTAATCCTATTTGTGAGGGGATATGACTGTTATGGTTACTTTTCTAGTAATCTCTTAGATAGTTGTGATATTTCTCCGTAAATGTGATTGCCAAGTACGAACTGTAATTTCGTAGGAAATCATCTTCGTAAGATCGTGATCTTATTGCTGAAGTTTATTTCATTGTATTTGTTTCAGGCGAGGATTGCTCTCACTAACAACGAGATATCAAACCTTGGCGCTGAATTGGCTGCTCTCAAGGTATATTAACATATTATTTGCTCAACTATTGTGCGTTTCATATCTTCATCATATGGACTGATACGTATCTGTTTCATGTGCTGTTTTTCCTTCCCGTTTTCGCCTCTTTTATGGCTTTGCGTTCGTGAAATATGCTTCAATGATGTGAAGAGTGAAGAGAACTCATCACGGTAAACGATATATAATACATATGTTATGTTTTAGTTGACGGTGTATTGAACTACTCGCAATTCTCAATGTTGAGATCTTATAATTCTATGATTGCACTTGTTTCGGCAGAGACGGATTTATCAAACAAATGCTTGAGCTAAATTCACAGATAAGGTAGATCTACTTTACTCTATCTTAAAACAAGTTATATTGGTGATTTCTCCTTTTCACGTCAGTGCAGTGAGATGCTCTGCTGTAGTATTTATTATATATTTAGTAGAGAAATAGATTCGTTAATCATCAATGCGATACATAGTATCTGAGTATGGCGGGAAAACCTATCTAGGTGTTCAGTGTATCTTATACAAACTTTTATGTATCCATTCTTATTCTGGATCTCAGGAAATTTCAAGAGTTGCTACCCTCCATGGGAAATTGCTCTGAAGCAACTTTAAATGATGGTATGTATTAAATTTGCAGGAATAAGAGGTATTCTGTTACTGTTTATTGATTGCATGAAGTCAAAAGTTTAGGAGACAATTAAACCGAATTAAAATCGATAATTTGATTCATGGAAATTAAGAAAGTAACCCTGGATCATCATCATCGTCATCATCATCATCATCATCATCATCATCTCCACCTTAATCCCAACTATGTTGGGTTCGGTGGCATGAAAATTATTTGTCAAATAATGGTCAAAATTAGTTAACACTATAAAATCATGCAAAAATACAAAGTAGCAAAGTTTTACACGAGATGCCCTTTCTGCCGCAACCGTCATACGAAGGAAAAATGAGATGAAATCCCAATAACCGTCATCATCATAAGTTTGTCCACTTGCATGGAAAATATGATGAGACGACGACGAGAAAGTAATCCTGGATATCAAATAAAAATTTATTACTGCTGATTTTCTTTTCTTGAAGACAACTGATTCAGTGGCTTGCATAACCCCATTAGGTACAACAGTTATTTGGTGCTAAGTTATTTATCTGGACTCATTCTCATACAGGCCCCTTACCTGCGCTTGAGCAAGATCCTCAGCAATCCAGAGTGGTTCTACAGAACAAACTGGCTGAAATAGTCTTGCTTACTGAACAGAGGAAAGAACAATATGAAGCTGAACAAGTGATTCACTATCAGGTGAGGAGTTCATCTTGATAATAAACAGCCCTAGTGGCATGAGAGATTTACTAAATAATTTGACATCTGACTAAATAATGAGAGATTTATGTACAAATGACTTCTTCAATCGTATATGCTCTAAGCATTAGGGATTTTGTAAGTTTTCAAGAATAAACTGAGCAAGTTATGGAGATAATGCAGGTGCAACAAGAGCTTATTAATTTGAAAAAGAAAGCAGCGCTCTTGGAGTCTGTGATGAAAGAAAACGTGGAACTGCAGGAGATGAGTAGATATCCTTTGGGTTTTGTCAGTGTTTTTTCTGATATCTTAATCGCTGCCTCAGGATATAAACAGGAGCTCCAGCTCTAATGGAGTTCTTCAGAAGTATACAGAAAAACTGTCTCGGGTGGTGTAATAGATAGACCTCAGCCGTGGATTCTTTCCTGAGCTCATTCAAACCCCTTGGCTTGGGAATGGGTGAGGTATTGTGTGTCTTAATCGAGTTAAGCTACTGAATAGAAAATCCTTGCAGGCCAAAAATAAATTCAAATAGCAGAATCTAAAGATAGCCCATTCCTTCATAATCTTTTTCGTTTGTCATTTTCATTCGTAGCTCGGTTGGGCCCTCTTTAAGGTGCCCATGTATCGATGAGACTTGAAAGTAGGGTATCGAGGGGCAAAGCAAACAATTCTTTTCAATCTTCTTTTTCTTTCGCGGTAACAACAATGAATAAGGTTATAGCAGCGCTACCCGTACGTACATGATTCTCCTATGGGTACGCTCTTGAATTGTATTCCTCGTTCTTTCATTGCTTTACGATGGAATCAACTACTTTATGTTCTATTTTCGCCTTGGATCCATGTAGACGAAAAAATTGAATATATCCTCTGTGTGTGTGTTGTGTGTGTGTGTGTGTGTGTGTGTGTGTGTGTGTGTGTGTGTGTGTGTGTCGGTGGGGTGGGTTGTGGAGGGGATAATGAAGAAATAAGCATTCATCAATTTGGCTTGAAAATCTATTCTGTACCTTTGTTGTCTACATTCTTTCTTTAATGAAGCATGATAATTCGAGATTTTCTCTCTTTTCCTTTTCTTCTAGAAATCATACATTTTCTGCTAGAATTCGTTAGTAACTTGAATAGTATTACTTCAGATTTTCATGCTACGCTGAATATTTTTACATTAGCTTGATATATTTTATATTACTTCATCATTTCTTACCTTAACTGGATACAAGCAGACGTCAGAACTGGAAGGGAAGTTTGCTGCTCTTGGCGATGAGCTACAGAAGAGAGTTTTGTGTCCCCGTTGTCATCACGATAATTCAGAGGAACTAGGTGAAATTCTTCAGATTAGTAATGTAAGCTAACATTTTGTAAGTAGCTTCATTGAATTACCGAGTTCGAACTTCTTAATCTTAGTGTGGTTACTTAATATTGATTGAGAATACTAAAAACTTAATATGTTCATATTATGTAAGGCAAATCATGTTCATGCCGGTATAGCCATGTGCAGTTGCTTGTGCTTGATGGATATGGATGTGTAGAGCTTCACTGCCTAAACCAAACATTAAGGCCGCAATATGATACCAGAACGTTTGAAAACTTCAGCCCCAGACACATGACTGCTTACGAAAATTTTCAGAAAAATAGATTTTCTTACTCACCTAAATGTGGAAAGGAGCTCACAAGCTACACAATTGAACTCAAATCGAGATTTTGGTTTATCCACCAATCACAACTACACTTTTTTGTTTTCTTAATAAAAAACATTTTCTCACAAATTTTAATATCACCACACACATTCCAAGTCACCAAGCATTATTTTACTATTATTACATCCCATCAGCTTTCATCGTTGCATTTTCATCTCATATTCGATCAAACTCGTCATCATTTTTTCTTTCAAATTTTTCTGTATCACTATTTTCTATTCAAAATTGAAATTAAAAAGATGACCAACCGCGGCCGAACTTGTGAGGGGAGGGTTTGTGCCTATATGAAGCTTTTCAGTAGCAATACAGCATTAGAGGTAATCACTTCTTTCTTCTATCAGATAAATAAGTCTGCATACTTGATAGATATATTCTCGCGCTACATACTTTGCTTTTGACCCTTGATATATTGATATACACATTGCTCTGAATTTTGAGGGATTATTATCAATTTGGGGTAGAGATTTGTTCTGCGGTTCAATCTCCCGAGGTATTTTGATTATTCGAGTGCTGTCCTACATCAGTACTTGTCACTGTAGCTCACATAACCTTCACTATTACTGACATCATTATGGATGTAGCAGTCTTCATTAGCCATTTCATTTCTCTGCTGCAAAATTTACATAAAAAAATTTAAGGATTGATTTCGTAGTTTTTCTTTAAGGATTGTAACACATTCTGGAACCTTTTTTTTTTTTTTTTTTTTTTTTGTATCATCAAGTTTAGCCAACTATTACAATCTTCAATCGGATTCCATAATCACCCCAAAAATACGTAATTGTTACAAAAAGAATTACTCAGATATGTTGCTAGTTATGAATGTAGTTACTTTGGATATTAACCAATCCAGTTTCACTTACCGATATACTTGTTACTATATGCGAAAGGTAAACGTTGAGGAGAATTCACTTGGTCTGATCCCACATAACTTATACCCTTAGCATCAGAAACCAAATGCTGCCTAAACATAGCAATGAAGGCCTCAACCCTCTGGTTCAACTCTTCCTTTGAAAGATCATCATAATCTTCTTTCTTCCCATCATCGTCTTCATTCTTCACTTCTTGCTCCAAAGGGTAAACACACTTTGGAAGTTTCACCTTCTCGCCACCACCATTAGTCGGAATCTGCAGTCCCCTTTCTTGCCTTGTTTTTTTCCTCTTGAGATCTGAACTGCCACCATTTTCTTGATCAGTCGGGATTGTTTGGAATTTAGAAGTGATGAGAATAGCTAAAAGCAATAGGTTGAGGGCAAGAAACGCCCACACACGCCAATGCACAAACACAGAGACGACGATAGAACGTTGGATGCACGCCATGCAAGCAGCCATTCCAGCCGCGAAGCTAACGGCTTTTATTTGATCTTCTCCCTTTTCATCTCTCCCCATTCTCACACACACACACACACACACACACAAACTTCCTATTTTTGAATTTTACTTCTTTGTATTACTATTATTTTTTATTTTATTTTTTATTTATTTATTTTTTTTGCGGGATATAAAAAGAAGAGAGCTTGCTAATTTGGAAGATCTTTATATAAGAAGATATCATGCCGAATGATACTTTTAGGCTTGTTTCTTTTATACTGTGGGTTACAAGAGTTGTAATGATCAGATGATGTAAGGGATGAGAGGGACAAGAAGACATTCTTGTTATGCAGTGGACAGCCTTATACATGTATGATTGTTTCTAAGTTGAACGTTTTTTTTAGGCGTGCACCCGCTTTTAGCATGTTAAAGTGCTTTATTCTTTTGTGCCACTCTGAGTTCTCTTTAGGTAATGATACAAATTTCTTGCATGAATTATGATAATTTAGAAATTGTTGTATTTTTCATTTTTAGGATATGCTTCATCGGTTTTTGAATACTTTTTATGGAGAGAAAATCCGCACTATGTAATAACATTCGATTGTATTTTTTTTCCTACTAGTATAAAAACAAATGCTAGCGTCTAACCTCTTGTTGAATTTGTCACAATTAGGGTTGTAGACGAGAAGCTCGGCTCGTTTTGAAGGGTTCGGCTCGAAATAGTTCGGTTCGTGGTTTGGCTCGAATAATCAAATGTAGAATTGAACCTTTAAAAATAGGGTTCGATCAAACAAACCGAACATTTGGCTCAGTTCGGGTTGTAAAGGGCTTTGGCCCAAACATTAAAACCCTAACCCATTTGCCAAATGATATTTCCGATATCATTAACCCCCAAGCCCCAACTACCCAACCGACTAGAACTTAGGTTTGACTCTCTCTCAAAAAAAAAAAAAAAAAGCCGAATCAAACTTTATTGGAATGGTTCGAAAGAACGAGCCCAATTAAACCAAACTATACAGTGTAATTCATCCATCGAACTCGAGTCGAACTTTAAAAATTAAGGTTCGAAAAAATTCGAACTGAATTGATCTTAAGGTTCGAACTACTTCGAGTAGAACCCAAACTCTGCAAAGTTCGGTATGGTTCGACTTATTTATAGACTCACAATGTATATTTTCAAAAATCTTATTATATATAATTATAATAATATTGATTATCAAAGTTGCACATTATATTATTTGCTCACTCTCCATGTAGAATCCATTTAGGAATAGAGAAGTATATCATCTATACCTTCCTCACAAAATCGTAACCCACAAAAAAATTGTAGTTAGAATTGTGAACGAATCGAATCGAAGCGAATACTATATATATAATGGATGTACATTTAATTAGTATATATTATATATATATAATATAATATAAATATAAATAATGAATCGAATATTCAAAATATTCGAATAGGATATAATTATATTTGTAATCAAATTCGAATATTATATGACTATAAAAAATGATTCTTACTCAAATCCAAATTTGAATTTTTTGAATTCAAATCAATCTAAATAGATTCAAAATCACGAATTGAATCAAAATAATTTGATTTGTGTATAACCCTATTTGTAGTGTAACATCTCATTCATTTAATGTGTAAGACTAGTTTGAAATTTATTGATCTATTTAAGGTAGGGTGTTTCGATCTGGCGTCACTCGGTCATTCTGTTAGGAAGTGGTCGGGCTCATGTAACACAATCACAATCAAAATTCAGTTTTGAATTTATTTTGGTAGGAGCCGAACCGAATCGGAATATTGTATTTCGGGTTCGGTTTCATGTTTTTTTTCATTCAGAGTCAAAAACAACCCAAACCGAAATTTTTCAGTCCGGTTCCGGCAATATTTTGGTTTCATTTTACATGTCTATATGCGTCTATTCACCTGCTTTAATAAAAAATCAATTTTAACAACAATAGTCCATTCAAAAGCAAGACTTGACTCTATTTTAAATTTCTAAACAAAATAGTTCAATTGAAACAATATAGTGAATATACAATGTTGAATGTTCAGTTGATACAATCAGAGTATCAAACAAAATGAATTAGCAGAAGAGTAACTTGAACTTAAATAAATTAACTAAGGCGGTATACTTCTAAGGTTTTTTTTATTTTTTATTTTATTTTATAAATTAACTAATATTAATAAGAATAGGTAAATAGATAATTTTGGGTTTTTATGAATTTTTTGGGCAGGAATTGAACCCGGGTCGAATTTCTAAATTCGAGTTTGGTTCGAAAAAAATACCTAATTTTCAACACCAGGGATTGAATCGACCCGAGAATTTCAGCTCCATTTAGTTCGGTTTCACGAGTTCCGAGTTGAAAATTATCAACCCAAATCACAAAACTCAACTATGGTTGTTTGACTTGTTTTCTATATGATTGTGATTATTCGGTATTAGAGTAATCGGGTTATACAAAAGATCAACCTTGTTAAAAGTAGTATGGCACAGACCAAAGAAAGCTAGTGTTGTTTGATGATAAAGCGCATGCTTTTTTGCCGGAATATGAAAGCTGACATTACAGAAATTATTTAGACAATAATGCACGCCAAACTGAGCCCACATAATTACCATGTGCTTATTATTGTTTTTTTTTTTTTTAGGGAAAATGACATATTCTACTACATCAATGTATTTAATTACAAAAATATAACAATCTAAAAGTAATTACAAAATTAACAACTATTTATCTTTTTTTACATGTGTCTACCGAGGTGTTAAAAAAAGGTAGGTTTTACAATATCTCGTATTATTATCTTTAACCTGTAACTTTCTCCCCCTCCTAACCCTACTGAGGGAAATATCAGCTGAAGAATATCTTCAGCGCAAATCTCTCTTTTCCTTCTATTTCTTTGTTTTTTTTCCGAAGATTTCTCCTTGGTATATTGATATATATTTTCGTTTTTATTGATTGGAACCCTAAAGTTGTTTAGTTTTTTTATGGAGGTTACCAATTCCGAGAATCGGAGAAAATCCGCAAGGCTTGAGAAGGGTAAAAATCTTCTTCATGCCGTAGATTTGCGTAGTTCTTGATCTGGTCAGAAAAGATTTGGTGGATACCTTAGTCCCGTGCAAAGAGAACTTCGGAAGAAGACTCGAATGGAAGGTGAGTCAATCGGTCCTGTTAAACGATGTCTTGACCCTGATTTTGAATCTTCGATCGACAAAGGCAAGGGTAAAATTGTCGGTGAATTGAAGAAGCAAAAACATCCCGATTGTGAAGCAAAGGTCTTTCTTCGTCCGAAGTTTTTGAAGGTATTTTACTCATATTTATATATATCAACGTTTTAACATTCAAGTATGCATTTTTTTGAAAATATTTGGTTTGTGGATTTGTATTTTATCTTAATTTACGGGTTTCTGAAATAATTATGTTTTTTAATTTTTTTGTTTTTTTTTGCAGAAATGGAATTTTTATTATGATGAAAGTGACAGAAACTTTCATGGGAAAGCAACTTATTGGAATGATTTTGACGTTCCACAAATTATTCATGATAAGTTGATGGTTGTTCAACGTGATTTGTTTATGGAAACTCCTTTTGGACAGTTTCTTGACCTTAAACCGCCGAAAATGTTTCCACAAATTATTCATCAAGCCCTTGTTAGAGAAATTTACCAAAGGGATAATGAAGAAACGTGGTTTGAATTTGGGGAGTTACGAGTTCGTTTTGGGTTACCAGAGTTTTGTTTAATAACTGGCTTGCGTGAGGATGGTTTTTTTGAATTATCTGCATTTGAGGATCAACATAATGATATGATATATAAATTCTTTGGTGGAAATCGTGTTACTAGAGCGTTAATTAATTATACGTATAAAGATGCCGTCTTTGAAGATGATAATGAAGCAGTTACGCTTTCAGTAATTTATTTACTGTTTAATTATATGTTAGCTGCTGCCCCTCCTAGGTTTGTAGAGAGGTCAATATTGATTTATGCAGCGTCTGGTGATTTGAATATTTTTCCTTGGGGTAAGTTATGTTTTGAGCAGACTTTGAAGTCCTTATTTGTTGATGTTAAAGGATCTCCAAGACGGTTGAAGAATGGTTTTGTGGAGTATATTTTTTTTAAAAATAATTACACTAAATTGTATAAGTTGTGTGGTTTTACGTATTGTTTTCAAGTTTTTTTTGTATGAAACCATTCCGAATTTGAAGGATCGTGAAATATGTCTTCTGAAAGAAAAATCGTATCTGAGGATATCATCTTGGATTGAAAGTGGTAAAACTCCGACTAACGATCAGCTGAATGATTATGTTTTTGGTTCTCGACAGGTATCATTTGGTCTTTACGTTTTTCACTTAAGATCATACAAATATATATATATATATATATATGGTTTTATATTATATTTATGTCATCATGTCTATGCAGTTTATTTGGGGGTTTTATGTACTTAATAATGTTTTTGCAGTTGAGAATTGAGTTTCTTAGACCCAATGTTGAGGAGTTAGAGAGAATGGATTTTTTTAGCACGGTTTAGGTTCTTACAAATAGCTGATGGAGGTGTTGGAGTAGAACATAAATTTGTAACAAAATCGAAGAAGGTTTTTATTGGAAGTTCTTATATGAATGCTGAATTTCAAAAATTAGTTGAGGAAAGGGTAAATTCCCTAGAATCCAGTATTGTGAAAGTAATCGAAGAAATTGAGAAGCTGCGGTGTGATTTTGTGGCTTAGTTGCTTAGTACCCAGACTGAGATAATTACTCAAGTTAAGTGTTTACTGAAATATGTTCAGTTTGGTTGTGAAGATAAAATAAAGTCAAATGGCGGGATAAATGCATCTGTTGAAGGATTTGTTGGAGTTGCTGACAATTTTTCTGGTAGTCGTGGTGCACATTCAAGGACATTTAAAGACAAACCTTCTTCACCTGGAGAAGTTTATAAAAAAATATGTCTGATGTGGTTAATACTGTTCGGGTTTTCTTTTTTATCTATTCTTGTTTTTTTTTGTATTATTAGTTATTTTTATTGTTGTCAACCTCCTTTTTGTAGTATTATTATTTATTTTAATAATATTGTCAAGGCGTTTTTTTTATTTATTTTGTATTATTATTGTTGGTTAATTAGGATATCAGTTTTTGGTAACATATCCATGCATAATATTGCATGGATACTATTTTTGCACAATTTAGTTACCTGAGTATCATTTTTATGGTTACCTATATGTATGATAGTGTTATTTTTTCCCCAGAATATACCAACTGTGTCCATAGGAAATATGAGATTTGGAGATCAACCCAGAAATAAGGCTGTAGTTGTTGAGAAAGTAGTCACTCAGGAAAATGATGGTTACTCTGGGAAGGTTAGTGTGGTTTGTGAAAACTTCTTTTAGGTGTTAAAAGTTTTATGTGTTCCACTGTAAATATTTGGTACTTTACTTTGATTTTGTGTTCGATTGGTTTTGTTATTTAGATTATTTAATTAGATTGGATATGTGTATTATTTAAGATATTTATTAGCATACTTAGTTATTTGCCAATATTTTCCTAGTTACCAATCCGGTAATAACGTTTATTGTTATTTTTTGTAGAACTTAAAAGTTGTTTGATTGAATAGTTTATAAGGTTAATTTGTTTGGTTTACATATGAGTTATTAATAATTTCATTAAATATTTGAGTTGTGATGTGAGTTTGAATGTTACAATCTTGACATTTTGTGTGTAGTAGGCTGTTTATACAATTGTATTTTATTTCAGGAACCAATCATTCAGGAATATCCCTCATTTGATCTTCTTAGCAGGGAATATCCAAGTGTCAAGAGGTATTAGAATGGTAACAATCTTACTTATTTTGGTATCCTATAACTGGTTATTTAATTTTTCTTGATGTTTCACACTATAGGTTGAGGCTGATATGAAGAGTAGTAATTTAATAGATGACATAATTTTTACTACTCAAGATATCAAAATTATTGATGATTTGGAGCAAAGTGTTGGAAAAGTTGTTACCAGAGGTAAGCGTGCAGTGGTTAAGAGTGCAGTTTATAAAAGTCCTTTTACTACAGAATTTGGTTTGGCTGAGTGCAAGGAAATTGTTCCATATGCAAAAGATATACGGAAAGGGATGTGTGCGTTTCCGTTGGAATGTTTGAAAATGCCTGAAAGGGATGAGATTGAAACTTTTGAACATTGGTTTAGGATTGGGTTCAATTCCCGAAAGAGGTTCGTTTAACTTTTTTGCCACTAACAATTATTATATAATTTATTGTTGGGAAAAATGATTTATCTATTTTAATTGTAGGGTTTATAAATTTCCTGGGAGCAGTTGTAACACCCCCAATCCGCTCAGGGATATTACACGCCGTAGAACCTTTCCTCAAGGTTCTACCAGGCTGGTAACAAAACCGAACGACTCAATAACGCTTTTAAGGCTAAAATGACTCAGTAGACCGATTTGGTCTTTCAATAATAACATACAACTCAATTCCAAACGCATACCCACGCAGGGGTCAAAATACAATAAACTCCCGTACAACGGGGAACAGATACTGTAATATCCGATCGAAAGTCATGTCATTTCAAACCTTTCATATTCTTCGGATCGTGATTTGTTGAGCGAACCCTTGTAATCATTGCTTGGAACCACCGTTTTGGGGTTCCCGTATTTCTATTTCGTGTTATTGTTGTCCAGACATTGAATCATATTACTTTCATTCTCTTTCCGGGTCAATTTTCATCATTTTAGGACCCGAAGGGGGTGTGAGCCGCGGCACAAGGAGTGTGCGCCGCGACACACACATTTCCTATATTTGGCCGAGCAGGCTGTACCCGGTGCCGCGGAACACATGAGCTGAGCCGCGGCACACTGTCGAGTCATTGCCGCGGCACACCTACTCTGAGCCGCGGCACACTGGTGTTGCATCTAGGGGTGTTCAAAAATACCCGACCCGAACTACCCGGCCCGAATACCCGATGACCCGAACTAAATATATCGGGTATTTTTAAAATTTTTAAATTTTTTTCGGGCCGGGTACCCGACCCGAAAAAAAGTCATATAATCGGGCCGGGTCATGGGCCGACTTGTTGCGTAAATTCGGGTACCCGAAAACCCGATTATTTTTTAATAATTAGTTTTTTTTATAAATTTAATTATTTAATTTGCAATTATATGAAATTTTATCTTTCAACTAATATGAAATATATTTAATATGAGAATACATGTTAATGTATTTTCACTCATGGTATTTATTCTCACTAGTTTGGAAATTTATAAAATCTTTAAATAAAAATAATATATTCTTTCATATATATAATTAAATATTGAATTAAGCATATTTATATAATAAAAAAATGATATATATAAAAATATTTAGTTAGTTTTGAAATTTACTTATTGTACGTAAAATATTTATAATTTTTTTAGTACTGGGGTAATTATTTTATATAATAAATTTTAAAATAAATTTATATTAAAATTACAAATTTTTTATAAAAATTTAAAATTTTTTATATTAAATTTTGGGCCGGTACCCTATGACCCAACCCGAAAATAGGGTACCCGCTTTGCACCGACTTTTGGTCGGGTCACGGCGAATTTTCATTACTCAAAAACCGCACTGTAAATTCGGCATTCGAAAACCAGCACCGGTTATGAACACCCTAGTTGCATCCTCAGCCCAAAACCCTGTCACGGTGCCGCAAGACACTGAGCTGAGCCGCGGCACACTACCGAAACCTGGGAACAATTTTTAGGCCTGTGCCGCGGCACACATATGCTGAGCCGCGGCACACAATGCGGTCAACTGCATAATTCGGCTTTTTAAGCGAGATTTCGGCCATTCTTTCCCCATTTCTTCTTCCATCGCGAGAGAGAGAGTTGAGGGAGAATTCTTTTCATAGCTATCACTTGTGTGTTGAAGATTTACCACCTCCAATCGTTTGGGAAGCCCGGATAGTCGATCTAACGCGTATTCCTTGGATCATAGAGCTTGGATATTCAAAAGGTAATTTCTTCGACATCTTGACTTCTCGATTTTGTGTGGGTATTGACGTTTTGGATGATGAAATCATGGTGTATGATGTGATATATGCGTGATTATGGACATGATTGGGTATTCATCGGATTATTGAAAGATTATTCAAGAACACTTTGATTTTGTGTTGGTTTTTGGGGATTTTCGTAGATTCGTCCGTTTTATCCGATTGAAGCTTGAGAACCTTGAGATTTTGATATATCTATACCGTATGAGTGTTTTCTTCCGATTTTTCGGGTTGAATTATGTCGTTTTCGGACTTGTGAGGTTTGGACGATTTTCCAACCTCTAGTCGATTATCCGTATATCTTTATGAATCGTAGACGGGTTCGGGGGTTTCTTCGTGTAATTTGAATATGGATAATTAATTATCATATTCCTTGCGAATCGTTTAGGTGCCGGAAGCGCGTTCTTGGACCTACCAATCTCATACCCCTTTTCCCGTTCGTTCCTCGATGTCTCAAAGGCAAGTATACATTTATGATTGTACGTTCTCGACTTTGAAAGTATGAAATATTGATGATATGATTATTTCTAGCCACTCCGGGAGGGGCCTATGGTCCTCTGAGGGTTTCGTAGCCTCTGGTGCGATTCCATGGTTGATATGAACGAACCGTTTTTACGGCATTCATATGAAATAATGTTGGCATGTAATGAACGAACCGTTTTGACGGCATTCCTACATGTAACGGCGTATGATATGAACGAACCGTTTTTACGGCATTCACATACGTCTTGAGATTTTAGTCATTCCGGAATACTAGTCTTAAATTGATGAATTGACGGATTACATTTACTTTATTGTCGAGAAGTATTATGTTTCATATTGTTATACTTGCACTAGCTATTCGACGGCTAACCCCTTTATGGGGGGAATACGTTTCATGTATTTCAGGTTCCAGGAGAGCGTACGGGGGTGTATCGGGTCGCATAAAGATGGTGGGCAAGTGTGATACCGTGTCTTTCTTCCGCTTTTATTTCTTTGGAGTTTCCGTTCGGTTGTTGTAATCGATCGCTATTGAATACTCGAGTATTGTTTTCCTTTTTCCTTGATGTTCCGGCTGTGTTTGCCAAGTATTGAATTGAGTTGTGATGTTTGTGAATACATTGGTTATATTTCGAATACCTTTGTATCGTTTTCATTCCATTGTGTGTAGACCTTATCGGTCAAAATTTATGGTTCCGCGTATGTTTAGCCTTGTGGGTCCCACGGCGGGGCTTACGGTTGTAATATCTCCGAATAACTTGGGGTGTTACGGAATATGGTATCGAGCTTAGGTCTATGGATACCTCAGTCGGCCGGTCTTTTGGGTCGATTGAGTCGTTAAATGTCCACAAGATCACTACTCTGCCATCATCACCGTGCGACCGGTACTTGTAAGACCTCTCACTCTTCTGGTGTTTCCTTATTCGTTTTGCTTCTTCTTATCGGTATTCTTGAGAATCGGACACTTTGTTGATGCGTGATTGAATTGTGCTTACGTGACTTGTGTGTTCTTCAGTATGTCACCGGTAGGGGCCGTGGCCGTGGTCGTGGCCGTGGGCGAGGAAGAGGTCGTGGCGCGGCCGTTTCCATCGATTCGGTTGCGGGTCGACCAACCCCGCTTGTCGAACTCGGTGCATCCCGATACCGAGAGTCGGACGACTACCAAATGGTCGTGGGAACAACGCAGACGTTGGAGTGGCGAATGCACTTCAACAATTGGCTACTCGAGATGACTATTTTGCCTGCATCGCTCAAATTGAATAACCCGAATCCAAACACGGATGCCCCGCTTGTAACGTAATCCGTATGCACCCTCCACGCTTTGGCGGTGCCACACTGCTAGCCGGGAGGATTGGCTAGCAGAGTTGAGAAGATTTTCGAGGCGCTTGATTGCCCGAGGGGAGGAAAGTACCGATTGCTCAGTATTTCCTCACTAAGGAGGCCGCTACTTGGTGGAAGGTCATCAAGCCACAGGATCGTATTGCCTCATGGGATGAATTTAAGGAGCTCTTGGAGGCCGAGTTTTGTCCTTGGCCGGTACGAGAGAGCCGAATCCGAGCCTTCTTCGAGGCTAAACCACAAGATATTCCTGCTTCGCAGCAATCGTGGAGTATAACCAACAATTAATCCATGTGAAGGATCAAGTACGTAGCGAGCGTGATAAGATCCGTTATTTTGATATGCGGATGAATTTGGACTTGCGCGTACATGGCCGGATTTGCTTGTACCACTAAAGAGTATCGTGATGAGCTTTAGCCCATGATATGTTGAGCCCCGACAATGATACCGTTGAAGAACCGAAGAAGCGAAAGTCGGGGAAATTTTTCCGCTCTAAGGGTGGCAACTATCGAAGTCACATTTACTAACTGCTTTGCCGACAAATGTCACGTTCTAATAAAGGGAAGAGGAGTTACCGTCCCCACTTCGGTACCTCAAATCGCGCGGTGACTTGCTATAATTGTGGCCGCTCGTGCCACATTAATTTGGAATGCCACTTTCCACCGTTGAAGTGTCACACGTGCGACGGATGATGGGACATAGAGCGACTTTTTGTTCCGAGCCGAATCGGACTTTGGACACTGCTTCGCCCCACCGGTCAACCTCGGTAGAATTTTGGCAGGGCCGAGGACGGGTCGAACGCCGGAGGGGGAAACTCTAGCGTCGGTTCGGTGCAACCACGGTTTATGAGATGCGTCGAATGACGAACCCGATGCGGCGGTGGCTTGTGTACCATCCATATTCTATCCTATCCAAATTGTACTTTTTGATTCGGTGCTACACATTCTTTTATTTCTTTGGAGTGTGTACGCCGTTTGAATATAACTTGTTTAATCGCTTGCGATCCCTTTATCGTGAGATCGCTAGCGGGATAGGATTGTGGGGAATCGGGAGATTAGAGAATTTCCTGGTTATATCCAGTATGGAATGGTTATCAAATTTAATTGTAGTTGACATGGAAGGCGAGGACGTAATCCTCGGCGAGATCGCTTAATAATCACCAGGCGATTATGAATTACCGTACCAAAGTTATCACTATGATGACTAAGGACGGATCTGAGTACTCATTTTTGGGACGTAAGTTGGGCCAATCCAAGTTACTTATCAGTTCCATGAAGGCCGTAAAACTTTTGAATAAAGGTTGTACGGGCTATTGGTGTTATGCGTTGAAAACGGAAGGAATTGAAGTCGATTTCTCTTCAATTCCGGTTGTTAATGAGTATCCCGATGTTTTCCGGACGATCTTCCGGGATTACCGCCAGATCGAGAGATAGATTTTTCCGTGGATTTAGAGCCGGATGCGGCCCCGATTTCTAAAGCACCTTATCGGATGGCACCTTCCGAGATGCAGGAATCAAGACTCGCTGGGAGAACTTTTGGAAAAAGGGTACATCGACCGAGCGCTTCGCCTGGGGCGCGCCTGTTCTATTCGTCAGAAGAAGGATGGTTCACTACGTTTGTGCATTGACTACCGTGAGTCGAATAAAGTAACCATCAAGAATAAATATCCTTTGCCTCGTATAGACGATCTATTTGATCAATTGCAAGGAGCCGCGGTTTTCTCGAAGATTGATTTAAGATCCGGGTATTATCAACTCGAGTGAGGGAGTCCGACATTCCAAAGACGGCGTTCGGACGAGATATGGGCATTATGAATTTGTAGTTATGCCTTTGGGTTGACGAATGCGCCGGCAAAGATTCATGCGCTTGATGAATAAAATATTCATCGAGTATCTCGACAGTGTGTAGTCGTCTTTATTGATGACATCTTGATCTATTCTCGGATAAGGAGGAACATGCCCGACACTTGCGTTTAGTCTTAGACATTTTGAGAACCGAGCACCTTTATGCAAAGTTCTCGAAATGTGAGTTTTGGTTGGAAGAAGTTATGTTTCTCGGCCATGTGATTTCGGCCGAAGGGGTTCGTGTAGACCCGAAGAAGATCGAGGCAAGGCTAAGTTGGGCACCGCCTAAAAATGTTAAAGAGGTTCGTAACTTTTTGGGCCTTGCCGGGTATTACCGCTCGGTTCGTCGAGGGGTTCTCGAAACTCGCTCGACCGCTTACAAAATTACTCCGTAAGACCGAAAATTTATCCGGACGGATGAGAGACAACAGAGCTTCGATGAATCAAGAGACGATTGACTTCCGCGCCGATTTTAACTTTACCGCATGGTAGCGAAGGCTTTGCGCTTCTGACGCTTCGGTCAAGGCTCGGCCGTGTGCTTATGCGGCATGATAAGACGATAGCTTTTGCGTCTCAATTAAAGCCTTATGAGGTAAATTATCCTACTCACGATTTAGAATTGGCGCAATTGTCTTCGCACTCAAGATTTGGCGGCATTATTTGTATGGTTCACCGTGCGATTTATACCGATCACAAGAGCTCGAAATATATTTTCACTGTAAGGAGCCGAATATGAGACAGAGACGTTGGCTAGAGTTGATAAAGGATTATGATCTGGAAATTCTTTACCACCCCGGAAAGCCAATGTCGCTATGGATGCTTTGAGCCGCAAATCGGCATCTCTTCAAATGCTTGAGGTTCTTACGCCTCGCATTTAAGATTCGTCAGATTTAATTGAACAAGGGATCGAAGTGTGGCTTCAGCGAGTACAGTGGACAATTGTGTACTCTCGAAATTACTTCGCCCTTGGTTGACGATATCAAAGGGAAACAAGGAGTGACCCGATGATTTCTCAATCGAAGGAAGATGTGATTAAAGGAAAAGCTCCCGGCTTTATGGTGCACGAGGATAGTATTTTGAGATTTCAAAGGTGCTTTGCTCCGAATGATTTGGAATTGAGACAGAGGATTCTCCGAGAAGCTCATGCTACGCCTTACTCAATCCACCCCGGACGAGTAAGATGTACAAAGATTTGAAGCGAAATTTTTGGTGGAATAACATGAAGAAGGATGTTACGAGTTCGTATTACGGTGCTTGACGTGTCAACAAGTCAAGATCGAACATCAACGACTGCCAGGTTGTTGAAACCACTCCCATTCCCGAGTGGAAGTGGGAAGATATCTCAATGGATTTTATCACGGCATGCCAAGAACTCGGCCGGAATGAATATGATTTGGGTAATTGTCGATCGATTGACCAAGTCTCGCACACTTCGGGTATTAAGGATACTTGGGACCGGATAGATTGGCTCGAACCTTTATCGCCGAGATCGTGAGGTTACACGGCCCCCAAGACCATTGTTTCGATCGAGACGGCCGCTTCCTATCGCATTTTGGCAGCCGTTCATCGTGCCTGGGTACCGAGTTGAGATTGAGCACTTCCTTTCATCCTCGGTCGGACGGTCGACAGAGAGGACGATTCAGACGTTGGAGGATATGTTACGGGCTTGTGCCTTAGATCGAGTAATGATTGGGAGCTTCACTTGCCGTTGATCGAGTTTGCTTACAATAATAGTTGGCATGCGTCGATCAAAATGGCACCCTTCGAGGCTCTCTATGGTATGCGATGTAGGTCGCCATTATGTTGGGACGAGGCTTCTGAGCTAGTTGGGACGGAACCAGATATGTTGTTGGAGACCAAGGAAAAGATTTCTATCATCCGAGACCGATTACTGACTGCCCAGAGTCGTCAGAAATCCTACGCCGATACTCGTCGTCGACCCTTGGAGTTTGAAGTGGGGGATCATGTCTTGCTCAAAGTATCACCGACCAGAGGAGTTTTCCGCTTCGGTAAAAAGGGAAAACTCAGTCCAAGGTATATCGGACCTTTTGAGATTTTGGACAGAGTTGGAGACTTAGCTTATCGCTTGGCATTACCTCCAGCTTTGAGTCACGTCCATAGTGTTTTTCATGTGTCCCAGTTGAGGAAGTACGTACTGGATCCGAGCCACATTATCGACTACAGTGAGATTAATGTAGCCGAGGATATTACCTTTCCGGAGAGACCCGTGAAGATCCTTGAGCGTCGCGAGAAACAGCTTCGGCATAAGACCATTCCACTGGTTAAAGTACAATGGTCGAGGCATGGGGTCGAAGAGGCGACTTGGGAGACGGAAGAGAAGATGCGGGTGGAATACCCCGAACTATTTATTTCTTAAGTTTCGGGACGAAACTTCTTTTTAGAGGGGGAGAATGTAATATCCGGTCGAAAGTCATGTCATTTCAAACCTTTCATATTCTTCGGATCGTGATTTGTTGAGCGAACCCTTGTAATCATTGCTTGGAACCACCGTTTTGGGATTCCCGTATTTCTATTTCGTGTTATTGTTGTCCAGACATTGAATCATATTGCTTTTATTCTCTTTCCGGGTCAATTTTCATCATTTTAGGACCCGAAGGGGGTGTGAGCCGCGACTAGGAGTGTGCGCCGCGGCACACACATTTCCTATATTCGCCGAGCAGTGTACCAGTGCCGCGGCACACATGAGCCGAGCCGCACACTGCCGAGTCATTGCCGCGCACACCTACTCGAGCCGCGCACACCGGTGTTGCATCCTCACCAAACTCCGTCAGACCCGGTGCCGCGGCACACCTGAGCTGAGCCGCGGCACACTACCGAAACACGGGAACAATTTTTAGGCTGTGCCGCGGCACACATATGCTGAGCCGCGGCACACAATGCGGTCAACTGCATAATTCGGCTTTTTAAGCGAGATTTCGGCCATTCTTTCCCCATTTCTTCTTCCATCGCGAGAGAGAGAGTTGAGGGAGAATTCTTTTCATAGCTATCACTTGTGTGTTGAAGATTTACCACCTCCAATCGTTTGGGAAGCCCGGATAGTCGATCTAACGCGTATTCCTTGGATCATAGAGCTTGGATATTCAAAAGGTAATTTCTTCGACATCTTGACTTCTCAATTTTGTGTGGGTATTGACGTTTTGGATGATGAAATCATGGTGTATGATGTGATATATGCGTGATTATGGACATGATTGGGTATTCATCGGATTATTGAAAGATTATTCAAGAACACTTTGATTTTGTGTTGGTTTTTGGGGATTTTCGTAGATTCGTCCGTTTTATCCGATTGAAGCTTGAGAACCTTGAGATTTTGATATATCTATACCGTATGAGTGTTTTCTTCCGATTTTTCGGGTTGAATTATGTCGTTTTCGGACTTGTGAGGTTCGACGATTTTCCAACCTCTAGTCGATTATCCGTATATCTTTATGAATCGTAGACGGGTTCGGGGTTTCTTCGTAATTTGAATATGGATAATTAATTATCATATTCCTTGCGAATCGCTTAGGTGCCTAAGCGCGTTCTTGACCTACCAATCTCATACCCTTTTTCCGCTCGTTCCTCGATGTCTCAAAGGCAAGTATACATTTATGATTGTACGTTCTCGACTTTGAAAGTATGAAATATTGATGATATGATTATTTCTAGCCACTCCGGACGGGCCTATGGTCCTCTCGAGGGTTTCGTAGCCTCCGTGCGATTCCATGGTTGATATGAACGAACCGCTTCTACGCATTCATATGAAATAATGTTGGCATGTAATGAACGAACCGCTTTGACGGCATTCCTACATGTAACGGCGTATGATATGAACGAACCGCTTTTACGGCATTCACATACGCCTTGAGATTTTAGTCATTCCTAATACTAGTCTTAAATTGATGAATTGACGGATATTGATGAATCGACGGATTACATTTACTTTATTGTCGAAGTATTATGTTTCATATTGTTATACTTGCACTAGCTATTCGACGGCTAACCCCTTTATGGGGGGAATACGTTTCATGTATTTCAGGTTCCAGGAGAGCGGACGGGCAGGTATCGGGTCGGCATAAAGATGGTGGGCAAGTGTGATACTGTGTCTTTCTTCCAGTTTTATTTCTTTGGAGTTTCGCTCAAAGGTTGTTGTCTCGATCGCTATTGAATACTCGAGTATTGTTTTCCTTTTTCCTTGATGTTCCGGCCTCTGTTTGCCGAAGTATTGAATTGAGTTGTGATGTTTGTGAATACATTGGTTATATTTCGAATACCTTTGTATCGTTTTCATTCCATTGTGTGTAGACCTTATCGGTCAAAATTTATGGTTCCGCGTATGTTTAGCCTTGTGGGTCCCACGGCGGGGCTTACGGCGCTGTAATATCTCTGAATAACTTGGGGGTGTTACAGATACTGCAGCGGAAAAGAAAATACAACTAGACCAATACGACATCAACAGATCCTCGTGTGATTAGTATCGTTCATCTTTCATCATCCTTCGTGCCGACCCTGTGCTATGCTCCAAAACCTGAATGCAAAAATAGACATCCACCCCCCGAATACTCGGGGGTTAGCAAAACTCCACTGTTTTGTTAGTGCAAGTACAAGTGCAAAAATACGAGCTATACAATTCACATTCCACGAATAACAATAACCAGGAATCCTCAAAGATCCAAACATAACCAAAAGTACTTCCCGAGGCATGAGTTTGGGTAAAACATTCCAAAACCGAAAGATCACAAATCAAGAGAAACAATTTATAAAACGGTTTAATATGCCATCGAGAGTTTTAATAGAAAACAATTTAGGATTACTTAATCCTTCTCTTTCCAAAATCAATAGGGGTCACAGCCCAAAGGTTTGTTTTCACAAATAAAACCAACCATAATACACAAGGTTAAAACCTACGTCATGCGTCCTCGACGGACATAAAATACACACGCTCCCGTGAAGTTTCACTCGTGAATCCAGGTCGAAGCCATTGGAATTCCCTCCGTGGTCCCGTCGAACCCTCCCGAGGTGAGCAAACACATTCACAAAACATAAGCAACCGCACTCGTGAATCCAGGGCTATACCACTGGACTCCCTCCGTGATCCCATCGGACCCTCCCGAGGTGAGCGAAAAACAATCACAAAATATATACACGTAGCGGTGAAGTTTCACTCGTGAATCCAGGTCGAAGCCATTGGAATTCCCTCCGTGGTCCCGTCGAACCCTCCCGAGGTGAGCAAACACATTCACAAAATACGTACTCGCATCGCCTAAGACCGGGACGAAGCCACAAATCCCACTCGAGGCCCCGTCGGACCCTCCCGAGCTGGCTAGAGAAATACTCAAGCACCACACGTCACCTAGGACCGGGACGAAGCCACGAATCCCACTCGAGGCCCCGTCGGACCCTCCCGAGCTGGCCGCGAAATAATCAAGCACAAGTAATATATCACACCAAGGATATCCAAACAACTCAACAAGAGGCATCAAACACTTAGCAAAACAACACGTCAAACCACAATGCACCAAAATGAAACAATATACGTCCACACGTAAATACCAAGTGCATCATCAACACCAAACATATCCATAGGATTCACATAGTCATTTACAAGACACACCATTCAAAATACACACGCATTTTGAAAACAAGCCTTTAACAAGGCTAACCCGAATCTTTTGAAAGTTCAATGCAAACGACCAACAAACACATTTAGACGATCACTAATTATCATATCCACAAAACAAGAAAAGTATGGGCAAGGTACTTGCCTCGAGTAATCACAAACGCGAAGAATCGACCGAAGTAGGTTGGCACGAACCGACCACGAACCCGCCGACTCCACCGAACGCTAACCCGCAACAATAAACTACGGACAACAATAACAACAATGAAAATGAATTCCAAAGTATGACCCAAAGTCGCTGAATTCAAAGTACAAACGACGAAAGTTCAAGGGTTTTCTCCAAAATGGCCAAGAACATGATTCGTCCCGTCAAAACACAAAAACGGAATTCCAAGTTGAAATATGGATATACAATCCATAGAATATGTTTAACAACATCATTAAACAATAATCGGTCTATCAAAGCTGAAAGGAAAACGAAATCAAGAATAAATCCCCTAAAAAGTCAACTCTAGGGATTCAAGAAAAATACCTTGATTCGACGAAGAACAATGGATTAGATGATGTTAGGATCACCTAAAGGCCCCCAAAACACCTTGGATGGAGTATAAATCGGCCAGGAGCCCAAGCCCTAGTCGCCTTCGTCTCAACCCGCGGAGGAAGAAGAATAAATGAAGAAAAATGAAGAGTAATGATCACGGCCCGCTTTATATATCGATGCCTTAGCGTGCGCTAATACTACCTGATTAGCGTGCGCTATCGAAGCATCAGAACAAAACGTTCTGCCAAAATGTACAGTTAGCACGCGCTAGCTACAATGTAAGCGTGCGCTAACGAGACCCTGCACTACCCGCAAGAGCTCCCGGATCGCCAAGTACCGAATAGCGCGCTATCCTCCCCTGGCGGCGCTACCACGCACCCTAGCGCTATGTTACCAAATAGCGTGGCGCTAACCAACGTTCTAACTCACCCAAAGAGCCTCGGATCAAGCTTCTGCACCACCCATTAGCGCGCGCTAACGGTAACACTTAGCGTGCGCTAACTTCGGCAACCTAGCGTGCGCTAGCCACAAAGCGTAGCGTGCGCTAACAACTCAGAGAGACAGCAACAGAACATCTCAGAAATGGGTATGACGATGTAACACCCCCGAGATATTCAGAGTATATTACAGCGCCGTGGACCCCTACATGGGACCCACCAGGCTAACACAAGAAAACACCACTCGACTAACCGTCTCGGTTAGCAAGGAAACAATTGTTAACAACAAGAACATAAAACAACACGTCCAGTACAGCCGACATAGTAAATCTCAACCGACAAATATAATAACTTCAACGAAGACCAATCACAATCCGAAAGGAAAAGCCTAGGTACTCGCGAGTACAATCTATAAGTTTATAATTTGGAAAACATCCACATCAAAAGAGACAGTAGGAAATAACAAGACTCAATTGCACATGTCAACAACCTTGGCCGACATCCTCGTACCATCCCAGCGCCCGCTCGTCTGGCTGAACATAACCTGGAATCCATAACAAGAATTTCCCCGACAACGGGTCCCCAGAGGGGTTAGCAATTACGCTAGTACAAGTAATCAAGGCAAACCAATCGCTTACACATTTCATAGTACATGCACCAATATCATTTCAAAAACCAAAACCAGACATGTCTTTTCCTAAACAAACAAATACAATTAATTTGCCTAGACCGGACGAAGCCACGAATCCCACTCGAGGCCTCTAAGGACCCTCCCGAGCCGGCCACATTCATAAAACAAATCAAGCACCACACGTCACCTAGACCGGACGAAGCCACGAATCCCACTCGAGGCCTCTAAGGACCCTCCCGAGCTGGCTAGCGAAACAAACTCATGAATCCAGGACGAAGCCATAGATTCCCTCCGTGATCCCGTCGGACCCTCCCGAGGTGAGCAAATCACACACAATATACATTACCATTTCACGTTAAACATAAAGGTTTCCAAAAATACTTGCCTTGAATAATTGACGACGCAACGAACGGAAAGGAAAGTCACCGACGAACGCTAGGAACCAACGAAACCGAACCTAACGATTCAAAGAATACAATCACAACCATTTCTAAACGAATACGGAATTGGAATACACCCGAAAACCCGCCTACGATTCATGTATATTCGTATATAAACAACAACGAGGGCGGACCACAACCAAACCCTCCCGATTCCGTAAAAACCACGAAATATATCATGAATCCGTAAGGAAACTAAGAATACCAACAAGATTAATCATATTCATCATGAATTAATCAACAAAACGGAACGAATCCGACAAAAACGCGAAAACCCTCAAATCTACCCAAAAGTAGGGTTCTAAAGATCTAACCTTGATTCGCTGGATCGAAGGATGTTATAGGATGATTGATCAATGATATTACCTCAAGAACTTCATAGATTTGTTGTTAAACAACATGGCTTCGCCACCTCCGAATCGCCAGCCGCGGACAGAAAAGGAAGGAAGTGAAAAATGAATGAAAATGCGACTGCTCTGTCACATTTATACTGGGCCGGAACTAGCGTGCGCTAGCCTTCTCGGACCAGCCAGGCGCTATCGCCAAGATCGCCCAAGCACTCGGCCAGTGGCCCGCATGACCCGGCACCACCGACCAATCCCGCGACCGTGACTTGTCCGCCCGACCCCGCTAGCGTGCGCTACGACCGAAGCTCGGCGCGCTAGCCGACTGCCCAAAGAACCTCCGGACTAAACAGCCTAGCCTGTAACGACGCTAGTCGGCCGACGGCGCTACCCGCCGGTTAGCGTGGCGCCACGACCGACAGAGCGTGCGCTACCCGCCGATCCTCCCGAGTCCGTAACCTCATAACTTCTCCGCCCGACCCGATAGCGCGCTTGGCCGGCCGCGTAACGTGCGCTACTTCCTGCCGGTTAGCGCACGCAGCCTCTTCCGGCAGATGGCGCGCGCTACGCGGCCTCGCCGCGCCCGGCCAAGGCCTACAACCGTCCGGCCAGACTCCGCCACCGTCCGGCCACCGGGTCGCCATGATCCGACGACTCGATTTCAAAACGCATTTTAACGAACACGACGAAAATCTCGCGGACAACATCAACGACCCGAAATGAAAACATAATGCAATAATTAATCATACGCGACCAAGAAAAGGGTCGAGACAACAAATACAGATACGGATACCCGTAACTTTGGGTAAATTATAAAATGGCCCAAAATGCCCGAAAATCACGATACGTGATCGAATAACCAAACCGAAGTTCACAACACATCTAACAAAATTAAACGGACTTACGGGAAACTCGAAACAGCAGTTTCGGACGAGATTCGCAAGAATCGAACTCAAATGCGGAAAAGTCGATAAGAAGCACGGAACTCAACAAAACAATACCAAAACGAACTCGAATGACAAAAAGTGTAGAATTAATCATTCTTAGAATGACGAAACGGTCATGAGCGAGTCGTCAAAACGGACTTCTGCCGAAAAAAAGAAATTACTGGGAATCAAAATTACGGGTATTACATTCTACCCTCCTTAAAAGAAGTTTCGTCCCGAAACTTAAAATAAGTAGGGAGAAGCAATATCCCCTGCCAGGAAAACTCGACGAGATACACAAAAACCAAAAACTCGCGCCCGATGGCGAAACGCTGCAAGAAACGCAAAGAGACATAATAAAATCAACAAGTGACAAGCGTCATCAAATAGGCAATACAATCGAGTCGATTATCCGAACAATCACAAAACACAACGAACGAAAATCAATATGATTGACCAACCCAACGGTACATCAATCAAAACGCGAGCCAACCGCTGAACAAATACGGAATCTCACCGCCCAAGGGTTGGAAGATCGAAAACGAGACTAATTTCCCGAACTTAAGGGAATTACGAAGGAGCCTGAACGCTCAACAATCACGAAACAAGAACAAAAACCGAACAAACAAACGATCGAGACAACAAAAATCGAACAATCATGTCCGAAACACGAAGGATAATAAAATTTAAACAACAGCTCCCGGGATGATCTGGTGAGAACAACAAGACGTGCATTCCCATAAGATCCACAGGAAAAGGGAATAGTGATTGAAAAGCCACAACGACAAACGAGTTATTCCGAAACAATACAACCCTTGTTCGATCAACAAAAGCGAGGGATAGGGAAAGTTCAGAAAATGTTAACGAGCATAAACGAGTCGATAGAGTCGAAAATATAGAAGTTCAAAATCCGATCCACTTCGAATAAAAGAACTAGTAGAACCAAAAGATGTTACTTCCGAACAAGGTTCACAAGAATCGAACCGAATTAGGAAAAGTCACAGCGATAACCAGATCGACCCAAAACAAGATTACAGCTCGTTCGAACGATGAAACCAAAGTACAGAACAAGTTCAGAAAATATCAATGAACACGAGCGAATCGGTAGACTGGAGAAAGAGAAAATACAGAAGTCAAAATAGTACGGGTATTACCTCCGACCTCGTCCATGAAATTCACAAAAACGGGAGCAAGGTAACAAGACATTAAACAACCGACACATAACGGAACCATCACCGATGCACACGGTCATACCATACCAAGCTCTAACAGCTCGCACATATGCGATTACGAGGCGACAACATTCAATACCAACATCACACCCCTCACAGAGGCTACCACGACAACTGCGTGGGGAACGACTCAACGCTCACACCACCAATACAATCACAACTCGGGGGTTAATAGCCTAACGAGAGTACGAACATCACACATATATTCCCGGACCGCAATTAGGAACGATAGGTTTTGAAAACGAAAACCACCTTTTGAAAATAATTTGGAAACACCTGTTGATCTTGAGTATCATTTTACAAATAGTTGAACAAACATCATTTTCGAGACTTTGAAAATCATCTTGCGTTTGAACAAAAATGAGGATACCTTTCTTTTAGTGAAAAACTTTCAAAAAATATTCGACCCTCAGGTCTAAGCAAAGCATTTCCAAAATTACTGGAAAAAGGAAAAAAAAAATATTTTGGTCCTCAAGGTAGAAGAATTTTGAAACAGATAGTTGCGCTAGTAGGCGTCTTGAAAATACAATCCATTTAAAAGTACGTCTCGAATTTTATTTTCTAAGATACTCAAGGTTTTCAAAGATAATTCAATGGGCTAGAATGTCCAAAATTCGCACGTATCAACATTCACTTAAACACATCATATCACACGCATCAAATCGTTCAAAATCACAACAGTGATATACAATCCCTAGGATATGTTTAACAACATCGTTAAAACAACAATCGGTTTATCAAAACTGGATGGAAAACGACATCAAGAACAAAACTCCAAAAAGTCAACTCTAGGGATTCAAGAAAAATACCTAGATTCGGCGAAGAACAATGGATTAGATGATGTTAAAAATCATCTAGGATACTCCAAAACACCTTTGGATGGAAGAAAAATCAGCCCCGATGCGAACCCTAGTCGCTACGTCTCAAACTCATGGAGGAAGAAAAAAAAATGAAGAAAAATGCAACTTCTAGATTGGTGTCCAGTATTGATATTGGACATAATTAGCGTGCGCTAATCATTAAGGTTAGCGTGCGCTATCACGACACCAAACATAACTCCTGACCAAAAATACTCTGTTAGCGTGCGCTAACGACTCACGGAGACAGCAACAGAACATATCAGAAATCCTCCTGGGAATATTACACGCCGTAAACCCTTCTCACAAGGATTTACCAGGCTAAGCACAATTTTACATGTCATTTCAAAAATGCCAAAAAGGCCGATGACGGTAATATTTTCCAAAACTCGCAAAATCATTTGTCAAACCGTCATAAAATGTTCAAGGCCAAAATGCCAAAACTTGATTTAGGGAATCGGTTTTACGAAATAAAACTCAGTTTGCAAAATACTGAAAGCCATTTTGAAAGAACTCACGCAGCGGATAAAATGCGGTTCGAAAATACATCAACAGCGACGATACTCCTCGTATAAACCAAACACGAGAGTCGAATAAACACATATCGTGAAATCAAAATCCACAGAAGGATTCCATCATTTAACAACTAATCAAACAAATAACTCGTGTCACACGAGGCACAACATAAAGAAGGGAGTTTAACATCCATAGGTCGCACGTAAGTGACGATCGCCCCTCGATACTAATCACGACCACTGATCTCAAACGACGCGTGGGGATGCGACTAAGTCAGACAAAATCCGACGAGACAAAACTCAACAAATACAACTTGACTCGACAGCCTAGGTTTCCCCAAGCTAATCTGATTTTTTTTTTTTTAAATCGTATACTCTAGTTATTCGAAAATAAAACCGATAAGTTAAAAATCGTTTTCAAGACCCTTTCAAACACGACAAGGGTTTAACAGCGGTAGCATTTTATAAAATGTCCTAAACACTTTTATACACGACTTTTAAATACCGACACAAGGTTTTATTTGAAAATACAAGGCTGGCTCGCCCAAATTCATGTCACTTTTCAAAAACCCACAATACGATCAAGTCTAAGAAATTTTCAAGCATGCACGTCGCATGTATTATTATTAATAGAAACACATTGGTTGTAAATAACAATAATTAGCCAAGTACTAACAATTCCCGAACACACGCATATACGGCATTAAAAAATCACCAGTTCAACAAGCGCAACTCGGAAACACTAATTCCAAGCATATGTCAAACTATCTCTTCAAGTTTAACAGCATAACCAAAGAACACCGATTTGGACATATGTCGAAACCATCTATGTGAGTTTCTCAACAAACTCTGCCATCAATACCTTTCCCAGAACATATCAATGTTCAAAACTTCTACATCATACTGCACCCTTCGGTGTCCAAACCATCAGTACATTCGGCTCAACATACATTTAGTATATCGCAATTACCAAACATAGATTCCATCATACAACAAAAGACTAGAAAGTCAAGCCCTCTCACAATATACCACGGAGCAAATCTTGGATCTTTCGATCACCAACGATCGCACCAATGCTAGGAAGTTTAGCGATAGAAGGCTCGCAAGACGACAAACGGTCAAGCCCAGAACGGCGCACATACTCCAGAGAGATAAAGGACTGCGCAACACTAGAATCAAAAGTACACGAACCGGATGGATAAAAAAAAACAACTCGATGATAAGTACGAGAGAGACAATCACAGTTCAAGAAGTGGAAATACAATACGAGAAAACAAGAGAATCGAGTAAGGAAAACTCACGAGCACTGGATGTACTGATATGCCGGCAGCGGTGTGACAATGTGCAAAACAAAACACAACTAGACCCAAATAACCAACAAGCCTAGGTATCCATAAACCTAGAGCTCTGATACCATTTTCTGTAACACCCCCGAGATATTCAGAGTATATTACAGCGCCGTGGACCCCTACATGGGACCCACCAGGCTAACACAAGAAAACACCACTCGACTAACCATCTCGGTTAGCAAGGAAACAATTGTTAACAACAAGAACATAAAACAACACGTCCGGTACAGCCGGCATAGTAAATCTCAACCGACAAATATAATAACTTCAACGAAGACCAATCACAATCCGAAAGGAAAAGCCTAGGTACTCGCGAGTACAATCTATAAGTTAATAATTTGGAAAACATCCACATCAAAAGAGACAGTAGGAAATAACAAGACTCAATTGCACATGTCAACAACCTTGGCCGACATCCTCGTACCATCCCAGCGCCCGCTCGTCTGGCTGAACATAACCTGAAATCCATAACAAGAATTTCCCCGACAACGGGTCCCCAGAGGGGTTAGCAATTACGCTAGTATAAGTAATCAAGGCAAACCAATCGCTTACGCATTTCATAGCACATGCACCAATATCATTTCAAAAACCAAAACCAGACATGTCTTTTCCGGAAACAAACAGTCACAATTAATTTGCCTAGGACCGAGACGAAGCCACGAATCCCACTCGATGTAACACCCCCAAGACATTCAGGGCATATTACAGCGCCGTGGACCCCACACTGTGGAATCCACCCGGCTACCATACCAACAAGACCTTTGCCAACGACAACCATCAACAATAAAATGACGATTCAAAATAAAAGAGTACAATCCGACCAATAGAATCCAACAACAATCCATTTCCCAAAACGGGAACACAACATTAACAATTTTGCAAAAGAAGTACTCGAGTACTTAAACCAATTTTTATAATACATAAATCCCAGAATCAGACATCAATAATAATAACCGACAGACATGACACCGAAAATCATTTACTGGACAATATCATGCTTGCCCATCATCCTCATACGGCTCGAGTGCTCGCTTGTCCCCACGATCAATACCTGAAATACAAAAAGTATTTCCCCCATTTAAGGGGTTAGCGACAACTGCTAGTGCAAGTACAATCCATTTGAACTACATTCTAATCAGATGAATAATGCGCCAAAAATCATTTTAGAAGACATTTTATATTCCGGAATATTTACGATGCACAAGCACAAAACACATTTTCCTCCAACCAAAACAATTCAAAGTTAACCTTGGTACGTGACTCACGGCCACCGTTCCCCGCAGAGCCCCGTCGGACATCCCTGGGTGGTCAACCACAGTTCGTGATACGCACACACACGGCAATACGTATCCCTAGAGGCCCCGTCGGACCGTCCCTAGGTGAACATACACATATCCTCCCACAACAACCACGTATAGCCATAATTCAAATACTAGAACATGTAAACAAATGTAAAGTACTTGCCTTTGAGACATTCTTGAAGAAACAGAGATGAAACACGACTACGAACGGTCCGGGTGGAAAACGACGGTTCCTAAACGAAGGATCAAGCACAACCACGAGGAACCGACGAGAATGAACCTAACGATTCGAATAGCACAATCACAACCACTTCTAAACGATTATGGAAATGGAATACACTGAAAACCCGCCTACGATTCATGTATATTCAAACAAAAATAACAACGAGGGCGACCACAACCAAACCCTCTCGATTTCGCAAAACCATGAAAATATACCATGAATCCGTAGGAAACTAAGAATACCAACAAGAATAATCATATTCATCATGAATCCATCAACGAAACGGAAAGAATCGGACAAAACCCCAAAATCCCCAATTATCCAAAAAAAAGTAGGTTTTAGAACATTACCTTTGAGATTCAAGAACTAAGATCCGTAGAACTCGCTAGATTGATTATCCGAGCCTCACAACCGAAAAGAAATGATGAAAATCGACCCCTGATGAAGAACTCTCCCCTCTAAATCCTCTCTCGCGATGCAAAGTGGAAGAAAAAGAAGAAATGAGCCGTTCACGCTCAAAACGACACATTTATAGTGTAACTCAAATAGAACCTATCTACCGACAGCCCAACCGATACCCATACGTAAATGCCGGCAGAGAGTCTATCGCCCACCCTATCGGCCGAAAGGCTCTGGAAGTGATCGGCCGATACCCATGCGTAAATGCCGGCAGAGTCTATCGCCCACCCTATCGGCCGAAAGGCTCTCGGACGGTGCCCGACACCGTGCCTTCCACTAAACGGCCATAACTCTCTCGTCCGACTCGATTGACTCACCGCTTGAACCATTGGAAAGCTAACTCGATTTTCTATAATATTGCAAAGATTTATAATTTTTGGAGTCACCAAAAATTAATGGTGATCTAACAAAGTCTAATTCATATGAGGAAAGTTGAAACAATGAACAATAACGAGAATACAAATCAACAGTTTGACAGGAAGGACACGCTGAAAAGTACACGAGGGTCACTACGATCGAGAAATACACCAAAAACGAAAATACAAGGGAAAGAAAAATACGGATATTACATTCTACCCCTCTAAAAATAAGTTTCGTCCCGAAACTTAAGAAACAAACAACTCCGGGTACTTAGCACGCATGCTATCCTCGGTTTCCCAAGTTGCCTCCTCGACACCGTGTCTCGACCACTGAACTTTGACCAAAGGGATGGTCTTATGCCTCAGTCGTTTCTCACGATGCTCCAAAATTTTCAGAGGACGCTCTTCAAAAGTAATATCTTCAGCAATATCAATCTCGCCATAATCGATGACGTGACTAGATCCGAACATATTTCCTCACCGGGAAACATGAAAACGCTATGAACATGACTCAAGGCCGGGGTAACGCCAAACGGTATGCTAATCCACCGACTCGCCGAGAATCTCAAGGGTCCAATAAATCTCGACTCAACTTCCCCTTCTTCCCGAAACGGAAAACTCCCTTCGTCGGCGACACCTTCAAAGAAAACGTGGTCTCCCACCTCGAATTCCAAGGGTCGACGACGGATGTCGGCATACGACTTCGCCGACTCGGGCGCCAACATCCGTTCTCGAATTAACTCTATCTTCCGCCTCGTCTCTAAAACGACATCCGGCTCGGTCCCGACTAAATCGGACGCCTCATTCCAACAAATCGGCGATCGACATCGCCGCCATAAAGTGCCTCATACGGTGCCATCCGACCGACGCGTGCCAACCGTTGTTGTACGTGAATTCAATCGCCGTAAATGTTCCTCCCACTACTACTCCACCAAGAGCACAAGCACGTAACAAGTCCTCGAACGCTTGATAGTGCGTCCGACCGGCCCATGTGATCGGGATGAAAAGAGGTACTCAAACGCAACCGGTACCTAACGCCTTATGCACCGCCCGCCGGAAGTGATACAAAACGGCCGTCACGATCCGAAACAATAGACTTCTGAGTACCGTGAAGCCTCACAACTGGCGATGAATATACGAGCAGCCTTTCTCGACCCCAAGTATCCTCGATGCCTGAGAAATGTGCCGACTTAGTCCCGGTCTACAATCACCCATACCATATTCATACCGGTCTTCGTCCCTGGTAAACTCGTAACAAAATCCATAGAGATGTCCTCCCACTTCCATTCCGGACGAAGCGGTTTCAATAATCCGCCGGCCGATGCTCAATCTTGACTTGCCGACAAGTCAAACACTTAGCTACAAACCGAACTACCTCCTTCTTCATATCGCTCCACCGTAAATTCTTCCTCGTGTCTTTATACATCTTACTCGAGCCGGATGGATCGAGTATGGTGACGCATGAGCCTCTCGCATAATGCTCTGTCTCGGCCCGAGTCGTTCGAACACACAACCGACCTCGGAATCTCAACACGCCGTCCTCATGAATAACGAATCCCGGGCTTTCCCTTTCCTACACTCTCTCAAGCCGAATAAACATCGGATCCTCTAACTGTCCCGACTTAATGTCTTCACTGCAGATGAAGAAATCTCAAGAGTACGCAATCGCCCGAACTCTCTCGGGCAGCATAATCTCAATGCTCAACCTCATAAACTCGCCAAGTCCCGATCGGGCCGTAAGTAACTCAAGCGTCCAAGCGATACCGATTTCCGGCTCAAGGCATCTCGCCACCACATTAGCTCCCGCCTGGATGATAAAGGATCTCAAGATCGTAATCCTTAATCAGTTCCAACCATCTCCTCTGTCTCATATTAAGCTCCTTCTGCGTGAAGATGTACTTCGTGCTCTTGTGGTCGGTGAAAATCGACACGACGAGCCATACAAGTAATGACGCCAGATTTTCAACGCAAACACAATCGCGCCAACTCAAGATCGTGCGTAGGGTAATTCAATTCATACGGTTTCAACCGACGGAAGCATAGGCAATCGTCCTCCCGTGCCGCATAAGTACGCATCCGAGCCCTTGGCCCGAAGCATCACTATAAACGGAGAAACCATCATTACCACTCGGTAAAGCCACGGAGCGGTCGCCAACCGCTTCTTCAACTCCTCAAAACTATTCCGCCTCTCATCGGTCCACACAAACTTCTCCGACTTCTCAGAATAACCGAGTCGCCGTCGAGCGAGCTTAGAGAACCCTCGACGAATCTACGTAATACCCGCTAATCCTTAAAATCGCGACCTCTTTCACGTTCTGGGCGGCGCCCAATCTAACACCGCTCTACCTTATGTGGGTCCACACGAACACCCTACGAGATCACATGACCGAGAAACATAACCTCCCGTAGTTAAAACTCACATTTCGAGAACTTAGCAAAAGATGCCGAGTTCTCAAAATGTCTAACACAATATGTAGATGACGGCATGCTCCTCCTCGCTCCTCGAGTAAATCAGATGTCGCCGATAAAAACGACTACACACTTATCGAGGTACTCGATAAAGACTTTGTTCATAAGTCGCATGAACACGGCCGGGTGCGTTGGTTAGCCCAAAAGGCATAACCACAAACTCGTAGTGACCGTATCTCGTCCGAAAGGCCGTCTTCTAATATCGGTATCCTTCACTGAGCCGATAATACCCCGATCTCAAATCAATCTTCAAAACACGGTTGCCCCCTCGCAATCGATCAAACAAGTCATCAATCCTGAGCGGATACTTGTTTTTGATGGTCACTTTGTTCAACTCGTAGTCGATACACAAACGAAGTGACCCATCCTTCTTCTTTACGAATAGACCGTGCGCCTAAGGCGAAGCGCTCGGTCGAATATATCCCATGTCTAGCAACTCTCCCAATCAAGCTTTCTTCAACTCAAGCATCTCGGCAGCGCCATACGGTATGGCGTCTTAGAGATAGGTGCCGCACCCGCTCTAAATCGACGGTAAACTCAACCTCTCGGCCCGGCGGCAAACCCGCAACTCATCCGAAAACGTCAGATACTCACATACTACCGGAATAGACGAGCTCGCTCCCCTTCTTCCGATCTCAAAGCGTAACACCAATAACCTGCAACCTCCTCGAAGAAGTCTCACCGCCTCAAAGCGCTCGATCGCAATCTCTGCTACCCCGCTTACGCCCCACAAAAGAATGCTCGGTACCATCGAGGCTAACATCGAAACAGCCTCGCTCTATAATTCATGATCGCCCCATGACGGTCCACCCAATCCTCACCTTAATCAAATCCTCATCTCTAATATCTACCGCAATCGATTAGAAGGCCAAACCCTCCCGCGATACTCACCGGAAAATCTCTAACCTCACGATCCCCACGATGCTATCCCCACTAGGAAGTTTAACAACAAAAGGCTCACAAGTAACAAGGCAATCAACATGCAAAGCGACGCACACAATCCATAGATATAAAAGAATGCGTAGCACTTAATCGAACAATACTAAACAGGATGATCAAGGATGTGGACGGCACTGTGGCCACCGTCGCGTCAGATCTCCCGCTCGTCTCATCTCATACACACGGGGCGGAATGCACTCGCACTAGAAGCTCCTCTAGAAGGCCGACCACGACCTCGACCTCTACCAAAACTCGCTGCGGGCCGAGGAACTGCTTGCTCGATTCACACTCGGCTCTCCCGCAGCTAGAGCAGATATCCGAGTAATCGGAGCCCGAGCCGCATCCGTACAAAACTTAGCACGGTGACCCATACGACCACAAGCAAGACACTGGATCGGAGGCCTATCACACTCACTCATCATGTGGCCCTGACGATCAGCTTGAAGCACGTAGACCACGAAAGGAACCAAGCAGAGCAGATCTAGAACCGTTTCTCGACTAACCGATGGCAATCGACTCCGAAGACTCGCGAACTGCATCGAGTCCCGGATATCCTCCCGACTTGCCTCCCGAAAACCGACCGTGGTTTTCTGCTTCTTTCCTTCGCTGCCGCCTCTGCCGCAGTAAAACGACATCTCATAAGCCATCGCCTTATTCTCGATATTCTTTCAAAGTCGTGCACCCTGCACTGCATACATGTAGTGGCGCACCTCGGTTTCATCCGCATGTCAAAGTGGCGGATCTTATCAAGCTCATCGCGACTTGGTTTCTCACATAGTGTAACCGCCGATTGTAGTCCTTGATGGCTTGAGATATAGGTACATCTTGGGGCTTAGCCTCAAAGAAGGCTCGGATCCTCCTCTTTCACCGCCAAGGCGATGATTCATCTTCCATCAGATCTCGAAACTCTACCCATGTAGCTGTCCGGTCACACGGTTTCACCGCTTGCCACCACGTCGCTGCCTCCTTGGCGAGGAAGTACTGAGCAATGGGTACTTTCCTCTCCTCGGGGCAATTAGCAGCCTCAAACACTTTCTCCATCTCGAACATCCAATTCTCCCAACCAGAAGGGTCAGAAGCACCATCAAACTGCGGAGGACGCATACGAATCACGTCCTGAAGTAGCTTATCATTGCCGGACCCGAGGGCGGAACCGGGTTGGCATTAGCATGGCCGACTGTAACGGCTCGAGCCGCAGCGCCATCCGGTTCGTTACTTGCTGCAATAAGTTGGCCACTCCAACATTCTCATGAGCATTAATGGAGCTAGCAGATCGTCCCGCCGACCTCCGGAACTAGGGGGAACACTGCTCGACAAAGAGGGCATCGCGAATCGCCTCGAGTGATCGGACATGGCCGCCCCACCGGCCGCGCCACGCCCCTACCGCGGCCTCGCGACCAAGGCCCGCGTCCTCTACCAACAGGAATTCAAGGAGCAACGGGTAAGTACTATTCAAACTCAAAACGCAAAAGATACTAAGACAAATAGAACAGAATCTGGGAAACGAGTCAAGTTAGAGAAACTTACGAGCACCGGCATCGAGATGATGGCATAGCAGTTGATACTGTCCCAAAACGACACTTAACTAGACCCAAATAACCGACCTAGGTATCCAT
Organism: Orobanche coerulescens; assembly: GCA_033398695.1. Lineage (NCBI taxonomy): Eukaryota > Viridiplantae > Streptophyta > Magnoliopsida > Lamiales > Orobanchaceae > Orobanche > Orobanche coerulescens. Next base: position 219,253,825 of record CM065804.1, read on the forward strand.
AAACTCGTCTCGATACCATATTCGTAACACCCCAAGACATTCGTGGCATATTACGTCACGTGGACCCCACACCGTGGAATCCACCCTACTAACATACCAACAAGACCTTTGCCAACGACAACCATCAACAATAAAATGACGATTCAAAATAAAAGAGTACAATCCGACCAATAGAATCCAACAACAATCCATTTCCCAAAACGGAACACAACATTAACAATTTTGCAAAAGAAGTACTCGAGTACTTAAACCAATTTTTATAATACATAAATCCTTAATCGACATCAATAATAATAACCGATGACATGACACCGAAAATCATTTATCGGACAATATCATGCTTGCCCATCATCCTCATACGGCTCGAGTGCTCGCTTGTCCCCACGATCAATACCGAAATACAAAAAGTATTTCCCCATTTAAGGGGTTAGCGACAATCGCTAGTGCAAGTACAATCCATTTGAACTACATTCTAATCAGATGAATAATGCGCCAAAATCATTTTAGAAGACATTTTATATTCCGAATATTTACGATGCACAAGCACAAAACACATTTTCCTCCAACCAAAACAATTCAAAGTTAACCTTGGTACGTGACTCACGGCCACCGTTCCTCGCAGAGCCCCGTCGGACATCCCCGGGTGGTCAACCACAGTTCGTGATACGCACACACACGGCAATACGTATCCCTAGAGGCCCTGTCGGACCGTCCCTAGGTGAACATACACATATCCTCCCACAACAACCACGTATAGCCATAATTCAAATACTAGAACATGTAAACAAATGTAAAGTACTTGCCTTTGAGACATTCTTGAAGAAACAGAGATGAAACACGACTACGAACGGTCCGGTGGAAAACGACGGTTCCTAAACGAAGGATCAAGCACAACCACGAGGAACCGACGAGAATGAACCTAACGATTCGAATAAAGACAATCACAACCACTTCTAAACGATTATGGAAATGGAATACACCCGAAACCCGCCTACGATTCATGTATATTCAAACAAAAATAACAACGAGGGCGACCACAACCAAACCCTCTCGATTTCGCAAAACCATGAAAATATACCATGAATCCGTAGGAAACTAAGAATACCAACAAGAATAATCATATTCATCATGAATCCATCAACGAAACGGAAAGAATCGACAAAACCCCAAAATCCCCAATTATCCAAAAAAAAGTAGGGTTTTAGAACATTACCTTTGGAGATTCAAGAACTAAGATCCGTAGAACTCGCGTTAGATTGATTATCCGAGCCTCACAACCGAAAAGAAATGATGAAAATCGACCCCCGGATGAAGAACTCTCCCCTCTAAATCCTCTCTCGCGATGCAATGGAAGAAAAAGAAGAAATGAGCCGCTCACGCTCAAAACGACACATTTATAGTGTAACTCAGAACCTATCGGCCGATAGTCGCCGATGTGCCCAACCGATACCCATACGTAAATGCCGCAGAGAGTCTATCGGCCCACCCTATCGGCCGAAAGGCTCTCGGAAGTGATCGGCCGATACCCATGCGTAAATGCCGGCAAAGAGAGTCTATCGCCCACCCTATCGGCCGAAAGGCTCTGGACGGTGCCCGACACCGACGCCTTCCACTAAAACGGCCATAACTCTCTCGTCCGGACTCCGATTGACTCACCGTTTGAACCATTGGAAAGCTAACTCGATTTTCTATAATATTGCAAAGATTTATAATTTTTGGAGTCACCAAAAATTAATGGTGATCTAACAAAGTCTAATTCATATGAGGAAAGTTGAAACAATGAACAATAACGAGAATACAAATCAACAGTTTGACAGGAAGGACACGCTGAAAAGTACACGAGGGTCACTACGATCGAGAAATACACCAAAAACGAAAATACAAGGGAAAGAAAAAATACGGATATTACACTCGATGTAATATCCGCAATTTTCGATTTTCGGTAAATTTCTTTTTTTTGGTCGGAGTCTGTTTTGACGACTCTCTCATGACCGTTTCGTCATTCGGAGAATATTTAATTCTGCACTTTTTGTCATCCGAGTTCGTTTCGGTGCTGCTTTGTTGAGTTCCGTGCTTTTTAGCGACTTTCCGCGCTTGAGTTCGGTTCTTGCGAATCTCGCTCAAACCGCTGCTTGGGGTTTTTCGTAAGTTCATTTAACGTTGTTATACGTGTTGTGAGCTTCGGTTTGATTATTCGTTGTCGTATGGTGATTTTCGGGCATTTGGGCCATTTTCGTAATTTCCCAAAATTTGGGGTAATTACCTTCCGTTGTCGAATTTCGAGCCTTCGGGTGGTCGGAATCGTGTGTTCTACTAGCTCTTAGATTCGTCTTTGTGAGTACTTCGTAACCGTATCTTCGGTTCGTATTCCGTTCGGGTTTCTGTCGCTTTTGTTGAATTCAGGATTACTAAACGACTTTTCTAAGTATGAGTTCGACTTTGTTAGATCACCATTAATTTTTGGTAACTCCAAAAATTCTGAATCTTTACAATATTATAGAGCATCGAATTAGCTTTCCGATGGTTCAAACGGTGAGTCAATCGAGTCCTGACGAGAGAGTTATGGTCGCTTTAGTGGAAGACTGTCACCGTCGGCACTGGCCCAGAGCCTTTCGGCCGATAGGGTGGGCCGAAAGACTCAACCGCCGGCATTTCGTATGGGTATCGGCCGATCATGTCCGGAAGCCTTTCGGCCGATAGGGTGGGCCGAAGACTTCATCACGGCAGATACTCTATAAAAGGCCTCGGCGCTTTTCTTCAAAGATTTTCTCACTTCTCTTCTTCCATTCCGCTACCGAGCTGGGGTAATCATGTAGAGATATTGTTGGACAATAAATCCATGAAGTTTGAGGTTCATATCATCAATCATCCGTCCTATAACATCCTCCAATCTACTGACCAGCCGATTTCCTAGAAATCTAGTTTTGGGGAATTTGGGTATTTTTGTTGTTTTCGTCCGATTAATCCGATTTAACTTAGGATTATGATGGATTGATGATTATTTAGATGTTTTATATCTTTTACCTTGTTATCCCATGGTTGGATCGTATCGATTCGTTGTTTGAGTCGAGTTCTTGACCGACGCCTTGAAGGTGTCCAGAAATGTCTTAGAGGGGTTTTCGGGCGTTCTACGATTATCCTTCCTCGTATGATCGATGATTTATTGATTATATTGTTGTTAGGTCGAGTTCTTGTGAAGAAACCGTGTTGAACCCTTTCGTTGGTCGCCGCCTTCCGCTTCGATAGCTTTGGGCGTTTCAAGCTTTCCGCTGATCCGTGTTCGTCGGGATACTTGCGTGCCGATTTTGAGGCAAGTACCTTGCCCATACTTTTCTCGCTTTTATGTATATGATGATCGGTGGTCGCCTTGATGTGTTTGTTTGGTTATTTGAAATGAAGTTTCAAAGGAATTTCGGTTTGGCCTCGTTAAAGGCTTTCTTTCAAAACGCGTGTGTTTTGTGAACGGTGTTTTGAGAATCGATTATGATTTGATTATTTTGAACGTCGGAGGATTTTATGATGATACTCATATTGTTTAAGTTATGGAATCGTGTATTTCCTTATTTAACCTTGTTATCGAAATTTTGAAGAGTTTGATAATGGTGTCGAGTTAATGGCCATCTCTAGTGAGTATTCTTAATGAACTTACATTCTTAGCATATTAGTGTTGCATGAGTAACGTATGTGTGTGTATGCTCACTACGGGTTAGATCCGACGGGGTCTCGGTAGGGGTCCACGGAGGTGTGGATCGACGAGCTTTGCTTTTAACCACTACGGGTTAGATCCGACGGGGTCTCGGTAGGGGTCCACGGAGGTGTGGATCGACGGTTAATTGTGGTGCATTTTTGCTAGTGTGTTTTGATATTGGCATTTCCGGAAATGAGTGCTTTCGAACGGTTTTCATGATTGCATGCATTGACTAAGTGTGTAAGAGGTAAGTGTTCGTTTGGCTTACTTGGCTAGGATGGCACTGGAGTATTTTGTTGTTTGTTTTAAATCTTTTATTTGTGGATTTTGACGTTGGGATACGAACCTCCTGGTCGTTCTTGTATCGTGAGTTGATGAGATTTGGGGCTAAAATCCCAATGGTTTTGTAAAAGTCGCTTTTACGGATTTGGGGCTAAAATCCCAACGGTTGGTTAATGTCATTTTTCGTAAAGTAAACCTTTGGGGCGGTGACCCTTTTGTCTTTTGGTTTTCGAAAAGTAGGATTTGATAATCCTAAATTGTTTTCTATTAAAACTCTCGATGGCATTCTAAACTGCTTTATAAATTACTTCCATTGATTTATGATATTTCGTTTTTGAAATGTTTTCTCAAACCCTTGCCTCGAAGTACTTTTCGCTTCGTTTGGATCTTTGAGGATCCTCGGTTATTGTTATTCGTGGAATGTGAATTGTATGGCTCGTATTTGCACTTTGTATTTGCACTAGCAAAACAAAGGAGTTTGCTAACCCCGAGTATTCGGGGTGGATGTCTGTTTTGCATTCGTGTTTTGGAGCATAACACGTGGTCGGCATGAAGGATGATGAAAGATGATCGATACTAATCACATGAGGAACCGTACATCGTGTGTTGGTTCGGTTGTACTTTATTTTCCATTCAGTATTGTTCCCGTTGTACGGGTGTAGTTGTATTTTGTCCCATGCGTGGGCATGAGTTGTATTTGAGTTGTATGTATTTGTGGAAAGACCAAATCGGTCTACTGAGTCATTGTAGCCTCGAAGGCATTGTCGAGAATGTTAAATGTCGTTACCAGCCTGGTAGATCCTTGAGGAGAGGTTCTACGGCGTGTAATATCCCTGAGCGGATTGGGGGTGTTACATAAATGGTATCAGAGCTTAGGTTGAGGAAACCTAGGCTGTCGGGTCAGTGGTGTCTATTGAGTTTTGTCTCGTCGGATTTAGTCTGACTGAGTCGTGTCGCGACGCGTCGTTTGAGTTTGTTGGTCGTGATTAGTATCGTGGGGCGATCATCATCTTCGTGCGACCTGTGGAAGTAAGTCTCCCTTCTTTGTGTTGTGCCTCGTGTGACATGAGCTATTTTTATGATTATTTGTTAAGTGGTGGAATTTTGTGTGAATTTTGATTTCACGATATGTATTTAGTCGACTCTCGTATTTGATTTATACGAGGAGTGTCGTCGTTTGTGATGTCTTTTTATTGTTGTTTTTCTCCGTTGTTGATGATTTTCGAATCGATTTGCACGTTTTACAAGTCTCTTGTGGAAGCTTTGTGCTTATACGCTGTCGACTTGTTCACTAGCCAAAGGGAGAGTATTTTATCGCTGGTTTTGTTCAATGTGGTATTTTATCGTTTATTTCCGTTTAAAGACATATACCGTCTTGATTTTAAACTTTTGATGCGTGTGCTAGGAGTTGTTTTAGTGAACGTCGGTATGTGTGAGTTTTGGGCATTCTCGCCTATTGGATTTTGAAAACCTTGAGTATCTTAAAAAAAAAATTTCGAGACATACTTTTCTCCAATGTCTCGATAACGATGTTTCAAGTTTGTACTTTTGAAAGGCGATACTCAAGATCAACCAAGATTCTTCTAAATTATTTTCAAAATGAGGTTTTCGTTTTAAAACCTATCCATTCCCGTTTGAGGGCTGGGTTTGTATGTGTGATGTTCGCGTTGTCTTTTTGATACTTTATCCGGAGTATGACCGAATTGACGGTGTGAGCGTTGAGTCGCTTTCCACACATTTGTTGTGTTAGCCCCGTGAGAGGCGGGATGTTGGTGTTGAATATTATCGCCTCGTAGTGATTCCTGCGTTGTCGCGCATGTGCGAACTGTTAGAGCTTGGTTTGGTATGACCGTGTGCATCGGTGATGGTTCCGTTATGTGTCGGTTGTTTAAAGTCTTGTTACCTTGCTTCCGCTTTTGTGAATTTCGTGACGAGGTCGGAGGTAATGCCCGTACTATTTTGACTTCGTGTTTTCTCTTCCTGCCTATCGATTCGCTCATGTTCGTTGGTACTTTATGAACTTGTTCGGTATTTGATTTCATCGTCCGAACGAGCCGTGATCTTGTTGTGGGCCGATCCGGTTATCGGTGTGACTTTTTCGAGTTCGGTTCGATTCTTGTGAATTTTGTTCGGGAGTAACATCATTTGGTTCTACTAGTCCTTTTATTCAAGGGATCGGATTTGGAACTCTTATGTTTTCGACTCTGTCGACTCATTTATGTTTGTTGACATTTCGAGATTGTCCGCCCCTTGTTTTTGTTTATCGAACGAGTGTGGTATCGCTTTCGGAATAACTCGCTCGTCGTTGTGACTTTTCAATTGCTATTCCCTTTCTGTGGATCTTATGTGAATGCACATCCCGTTGTTTTCACCGGTTCATATATTGTCTCGAGTTGAGATGTGACCGTTTGTTTTGTTGTTTGATTTTTATTATCCTTCGTGTTTGGTACATGATTGTTCGATTTTTGTTGTCTCGATCGTTTGTTTGTTCGGTTTTTGTTCTCGTTTCGTGATTATTGAGCATTCAGACTCCTTCGTAATTCCCTTCAGTTCGGGAAATTAGTTTCGTTCTCGATCTTTCAACCTTAGGCGGTGGGATCCCGTGTTTGTTCAGCGGTTGACTCGCGTTTAGATTGATGTACCGTTGGGTTGGTCAATCATATTGATTTTCGTTCGTTGTGTTTTGTGATTTTCGGATAATTGACTTGGCTATATCATCCGTTTGATGACGTTTGTCACTTGTTGGTTTTTATTATATCCCTAACGGCGACGTTGTGTTGGTCGCCGTGGAGCGTGTTTTCACGCCGTATACTCCTTTGCGTTGTTTGTGACATTTCGCCGTTGGGCGTTAGTTACGCATTCTTGTGTATCTCGTTGAGTTTTTCCTGGCGGAACATTTCTTCTCCCTACTTGTTTTAAGTTTCGGGACGAAACTTCTTTTAAGGAGGGTAGAATGTAATATCCGCAATTTTCGATTTTCGGTAAATTTCTTTTTTTGGTCGGAGTCTGTTTTGACGACTCTCTCATGACCGTTTCGTCATTCGGAGAATATTTAATTCTGCACTTTTTGTCATCCGAGTTCGTTTCGGTGCTGCTTTGTTGAGTTCCGTGCTTTTAGCGACTTTCCGCGCTTGAGTTCGGTTCTTGCGAATCTCGCTCAAACTGCTGCTTGGGGTTTTTCGTAAGTTCATTTAACGTTGTTATACGTGTTGTGAGCTTCGGTTTGATTATTCGTCGTATGGTGATTTTCGGGCATTTGGGCCATTTTCGTAATTTCCCAAAATTTGGGGTAATTACCTTCCGTTGTCGAATTTCGAGCCTTCGGGTGGTCGGAATCGTGTGTTCTACTAGCTCTTAGATTCGTCTTTGTGAGTACTTCGTAACCGTATCTTCGGTTCGTATTCCGGTTCGGGTTTCGGTGTCGCTTTTGTTGAATTCAGATTACTAAACGACTTTTCTAAGTATGAGTTCGACTTTGTTAGATCACCATTAATTTTTGGTAACTCCAAAAATTCTGAATCTTTACAATATTATAGAGCATCGAATTAGCTTTCCGATGGTTCAAACGGTGAGTCAATCGGAGTCCGGACGAGAGAGTTATGGTCGTTTTAGTGGAAGACTGTCAGCTGTCGGGCACCGTCCAGGAGCCTTTCGGCCGATAGGGTGGGCCGAAAGACTCAACTGCCGGCATTTCTGTATGGGTATCGGCCGATCATGTCCGGAAGCCTTTCGGCCGATAGGGTGGGCCGAAAGACTCTACTGCCGGCAGACAGCCTATAAAAGGCCTGGCAGCGTTTTTCTTCAGCATTTTCTCACTTCTCTTCTTCCATTCCGCGGCTGGAGCTGGGGTAATCATGTAGAGATGTTGTTGGACAATAAATCCATGAAGTTTGGAGGTTCATATCATCAATCATCCGTCCTATAACATCCTCCAATCTACCGAATCAGGTCAGATTTCCTAGAAATCTAGGTTTGGGAATTTGGGTATTTTTGTTGTTTTCGTCCGATTAATCCGATTTAACTTAGGATTATGATGGATTGATGATTATTTAGATGTTTTATATCTTTTACCTTGTTATCCCATGGTTGGATCGTATCGATTCGTTGTTTGAGTCGAGTTCTTGACCGACGCCTTGAAGGTGTCCGTAAAATGTCTTAGAGGGGTTTTCGGGCGTTCTACGATTATCCTTCCTCGTATGATCGATGATTTATTGATTATATTGTTGTTAGGGTCGAGTTCTTGTGAAGAAACCGTGTTGAACCCTTTCGTTGGTCGCCGTCTTCCGCTTCGATAGCTTTGGGCGTTTCAAGCTTTCCGCTGATCCGTGTTCGTCGATACTTGCGTGCCGATTTTGAGGCAAGTACCTTGCCCATACTTTTCTCGCTTTATGTATATGATGATCGGTGGTCGTCTTGATGTGTTTGTTTGGTTATTTGAAATGAAGTTTCAAAGGAATTTCTGTCAGCCTCGTTAAAGGCTTTCTTTCAAAACGCTGTGTTTTGTGAACGGTGTTTTGAGAATCGATTATGATTTGATTATTTTGAACGTCGGAGGATTTTATGATGATACTCATATTGTTTAAGTTATGGAATCGTGTATTTCCTTATTTAACCTTGTTATCGAAATTTTGAAGAGTTTGATAATGGTGTCGAGTTAATGGCCATCTCTAGTGAGTATTCTTAATGAACTTACATTCTTAGCATATTAGTGTTGCATGAGTAACGTATGTGTGTGTATGCTCACTACGGGTTAGATCCGACGGGTCTCGGTAGGGGTCCACGAGGTGTGGATCGACGAGCTTTGCTTTTAACCACTACGGGTTAGATCCGAGGGTCTCGAGGGGTCCACGGAGGTGTGGATCGACGGTTAATTGTGGTGCATTTTTGCTAGTGTGTTTTGATATTGGCATTTCCTAAATGAGTGCTTTGAACGGTTTTCATGATTGCATGCATTGACTAAGTGTGTAAGAGGTAAGTGTTCGTTTGGCTTACTTGGCTAGGATGGCAATTGGAGTATTTTGTTGTTTGTTTTAAATCTTTTATTTGTGGATTTTGACGTTGGGATACGAACCTCACGGTCGTTCTTGTGTCTTGTGAGTTGATGAGATTTGGGGCTAAAATCCCAATGGTTTTGTAAAAGTCGCTTTACTGATTTGGGGCTAAAATCCCAACGGTTGGTTAATGTCATTTTTCGTAAAGTAAACCTTTGGGGCGGTGACCCTTTTGTCTTTGGTTTTCGAAAAGTAGGATTTGATAATCCTAAATTGTTTTCTATTAAAACTCTCGATGGCATTCTAAACTGCTTTTATAAATTACTTCCATTGATTTATGATATTTCGTTTTGAAATGTTTTCTCAAACCCTTGCCTCGGGAAGTACTTTTCGCTTCGTTTGGATCTTTGAGGATCCTCGGTTATTGTTATTCGTGGAATGTGAATTGTATGGCTCGTATTTGCACTTTGTATTTGCACTAGCAAAACGGTGGAGTTTGCTAACCCCGAGTATTCGGGGTGGATGTCTGTTTTGCATTCGGGTTTTGGAGCATAACACGTGGTCGGCATGAAGGATGATGAAAGATGATCGATACTAATCACATGAGGAACCGTACATCGTGTGTTGGTTCGGTTGTACTTTATTTTCCGTCTTGTATTGTTCCGTTGTTATGCGGTGTAGTTGTATTTTGTCCCATGCGTGGGCATGAGTTGTATTTGAGTTGTATGTATTTGTGGAAAGACCAAATCGGTCTACTGAGTCATTGTAGCCTCGAAGGCATTGTCGAGAATGTTAAATGTCGTTACCAGCCTGGTAGATCCTTGAGGAGAGGTTCTACGGCGTGTAATATCCCTGAGCGGATTGGGGGTGTTACACTCGAGGCCTCTAAGGACCCTCTCGAGCTGGCCACATTCATAAAACAAATCAAGCACCACACGTCACCTAGGACCGGGACGAAGCCACGAATCCCACTCGAGGCCTCTAAGGACCCTCCCGAGATGGCTAGCGAAACAAACTCATGAATCCAGGACGAAGCCATAGATTCCCTCCGTGATCCCATCGGACCCTCCCGAGGTGAGCAAATCACACACAATATACATTACCATTTCACGTTAAGCATAAAGGTTTCCAAAAATACTTGCCTTGAATAATTGACGACGCAACGAACGGAAAGGAAAGTCTCCGACGAACGCTAGGAACCAACGAAACCGAACCTAACGATTCGAAGAATACAATCACAACCATTTCTAAACGAATACGGAATTGGAATACACCCGAAGACCCGCCTACGATTCATGTATATTCGTATATAAACAACAACGAGGGCGGACCACAACCAAACCCTCTCGATTCCGTAAAAACCACAAAATATATCATGAATCCGTAAGGAAACTAAGAATACCAACAAGATTAATCATATTCATTATGAATTAATCAACAAAACGGAACGAATCGGACAAAAACACGAAAACCCTCAAATCTACCCAAAAGTAGGGTTCTAAAGATCTAACCTTGATTCGCTGGATCGAAGGATGTTATAGGATGATTGATCAATGATATAACCTCAAGAACTTCATAGATTTGTTGTTAAACAACATGGCTTCGCCACCTCCGAATCGCTAGCCGCGGACAGAAAAGGAAGGAAGTGAAAAATGAATGAAAATGCGACTGCTCTGTCACATTTATACTGGGCCGGAACTAGCGTGCGCTAGCCTTCTCGGACCAGCGTGCGCTATCGGCCAGTATCGGCCCAGTACCCTCGGCCAGGGCCCGCACGACCCGGCACCACCGACCAATCCTGCCGACCGTGACCTGTCCGCCCGACCCCCGCTAGCGTGCGCTACGGCCGAAAGCTTGCGCGCGCTAGCCGACCTGTCCAGTAACCTATGGACTAAACAGCTAGCCCATGTAACGTACGCTAGTTGGCCGACAGCGTGCGCTACTGCTGCCGATTAGCGTGCGCCACGACCGACAGTAGCGTGCGCTACCTGCCGATCCTCCCCGAGTCCAGAACCTCAGAACCTCTCTCGCCCGACCCGAGCAAGGCGTCGTCGGCCGGCCGCGCGTAACGTGCGCTACTCCTGCCGGTTAGCGCACGCAGCCTTCCGGCAGAGCGCGCGCTACGCCGGTTCTCGCCACAGCCCGGCTGCAGCCTACAACCGTCCGGCCAGACCCGCCACCGTCCGGCCACTGCCACCGTTATGATCGACGACTCGATTCAAAACGCATTTTAACGAACACAACGAAAATCTCACGGACAACATCAACGACCCGAAATGAAAACATAATGCAATAATTAATCATACGCGACCAAGAAAAGGGTCGAGACAACAAATACAGATACGGATACCCGTAACTTTGGGTAAATTACAAAATGGCCCAAAACGCCCGAAAATCACGATACGTGATCGAATAACCAAACCGAAGTTCACAACACATCTAACAAAGTTAAACGGACTTACGGGAAACTCGAAACAGCAGTTTCGGATGAGATTCGCAAGAATCGAACTCAAATGCGGAAAAGTCGCTAAAAAGCACGGAACTCAACAAAACAACACCAAAACGAACTCGGATGACAAAAAGTGTAGAATTAATCATTCTCAGAATGACGAAACGGTCATGAGCGAGTCGTCAAAACGGACTTCCGCCGCCGGGAATCAAAATTACGGGTATTACAGACGACATACCCACAACTTTGGGAAATTACAAAACAGCCCCAAATGTCCGAAAAATCACGATACAACAACGAATAACCAAACCGAAGCTCACAACACGTATAACAACATTAAATGAACTTACGAGGAACCCGAAACGACAGTTTCGAACGAGATTCGCAAGAATCGAACTCAATCGCGGGAAAGTCGCTTAAGAACACGAAACTCAACAAAACGACACCGAAACGAACTCGGATGACAAAAAGTGCAGAACTAAATACTCTCAGAATGACGAAACGGTCACGAGTGAGTCATCAAAATGGACTTCTGCCAAAAAAAGAAATTACCGGAAATCGAAAATTGCGGATATTACATTCTACCCTCCTTAAAAGAAGTTTCGTCCCGAATCTTAAAATAAGTAGGGAGGAGCAACATCCCCTGCTAGGAAAACTCGACGAGATACAAAAAAATCGAAAACTCGCGCCCGACGATGAAACGCTGCAAGAAATGCAAAGAGACATACGGCGTGAAAATACGCTCCACGGCGTCTAACACAACGCCACCGATAGAGACATAATAAAATCAACAAGTGAAAAACGTCATCAAACAGACAATACAATCGAGTCGATTATCCGAACAATCACAAAACACAACAAACGAAAATCAATACGATTGACCAACCCAACGGTTCATCAATCAAAACGCGAGCCAAACGCTGAATAAATACGGAATTCCACCGCCCAAGGGTTGGAAGATCGAAACGAGACTAATTTCCCGAAGGAGTCTGAACGCTCAACAATCACGAGACGAGATCAACAAAAACCGAACAATCAAACGATCGAACCACAACGGTCGAGACAACAAAAAGCGAACAATCATGTTCGAATCACGAAGAACAATAAAATTTAAACAACTCCAAGGTTCACAAGAATCGAACCGAAATCGGAAAAGTCACAGCAATAATCAGATCGACTCAAAACAAGATCACAGCTCGTCCGAACGATGAAACCGAAATACAGAACAAGTTCAGAAAGTATCGACGAACACGAGCGAGTCGATAGAATTGAGAAAGAGAAAATGCCGAAGCCAAAAATAATACGGGTATTATATTCGACCTCTTCTAAAAGAAGTGTCGTCCTCGAAACTCACAACAACGAAATCAAGGAGACGACACAACAAGTAACCGACAGAAACATCCTTCGAAGGCCTCTCAAATCCGATTCTGATAACTGTGCTGAAGCGCGAACTCCGAAAGTCTCGGTAGCCAACTCGCAAAACTGAATTCGGTGTCCCTCGAGTCCACACTTGAAATGTGTTACCGACGAGAAGGACAGTTTACACGTGTATGCCCCGGCACATCACGGTTGAAACGTCTCGGCTCGGCATGCCGAAAATACAAATGCTAGATACAATGGGGCATAACGTCGCAAAACAACATAGCAGAGATGCCAACTCAGCATAACAAAGAATCATAACACATATCATATACAACGATTACCATCGTAAAGTAATACACACTAAAACAATACAGCAATGACGGTATCGTTCGGTGACCTTAACGGCCTGAACAATAACCAACACGTAATTACAAACATCATGAAACAATCACACATGTACACAACGTACAAACCCAAGCTTTAACAGCTCACACAAGTGCGATAACACGCAAGTCACCACGAAATGACAACATTAAAGATCGGCATCACACCTCCCACCAAGGGCTAACAAAACATATGCGTGGCGAACGACTCAACGTTCACACCACCAATTCAATCACAATTCGGAGGGCTAACACCCTAACAACAATACCAACATCATACACACCTTCTCCGACCACAAGCAGGAAATGATGGGGTTTAAAAAAAAACGAAAACCACCTTTTGAAAACAGTTTGGAAACACCAGTTGATCTTGAGTATCATTTTACAAAAAGTTAAACAAACATCATTTTCGAGACTTGGAAAATCATCTTGCATTTGAACAAAAATGAGGACACCTTTCTTTTAGTGAAAAACTTTCAGAATATCCGACCCTCGGGTCTAAGTATAAGTTTTTCTAAACCTCAAAAATATCTCAAAACATTTTGGTCCTCGAGGTAGAAGAATTTTTTAAACATGTTGTGGCACCTTGGATGTACCACGAGAAAATAATTCATTTTAAAAGTACGTCTCGAAATTTATTTTCTAAGATACTCAAGGTTTTCAAGGATAATTCAATGGGCTAGAATGCCCAAAAATTTCAGGTAATTACATAAAACTTTACAGCGCCGTGAGTCCCGCGTCGGAACCCACCAGGCTAAAAACCATTTACAAAAATGCCAAAAAGGCCGATGACGGTAATGTTTCAAAAACTTACAAAAACCATTTACAAAATACTAAATACCGTCATAAGAATTTCGCCAAAACGATCAAGGCCATAATGCCAAAAACTCGGTTAAGGGAATCGGTTTTCGAAATAAAACCCAGTCGGTAAAATACCGAAAGCCATTTCAAAAGAACTCACGCAGCGGATAAAAGAAATAAAGTCAAACATGCACAATTCACCAACGCTACTCCTCACATGAACGAAATATGAGGGTCAAATAACCACATATCAAGAAATCAAAATCCATAAGAGGATTCCGTCATTGAACAAATAATCATAAAAATAGCTCGTGTCACACGAGGCACAACACAAAGAAGGGAGACTTACACCCACAGGTCGCACGAAGATGATGATCGCCCCACGATACTAATCACGACCAACAAACTCAGACGACGCGTCGCGACTCGACTCAGTCAGACAAAATCCGACGAGACAAAAACTCAACAGACACCACTAAACCCGACAGCCTAGGTTTCCACAACCTAAGCTCCGATACCATTTATGTAACACCCCCAATCCGCTCAGGGATATTACACGCCGTAGAACCTTTCCTCAAGGTTCTACCAGGCTGGTAACAAAACCGAACGACTCAATAACGCCTTTAAGGCTAAAATGACTCAGTAGACCGATTTGGTCTTTCAATAATAACATACAACTCAATTCCAAACGCATACCCACGCAGGGTTCAAAATACAATAAACTCCCGTACAACGGGAAATGACATCGCAATGAAAAGAAAATACAACTAGACCAATACGACATCAACAGATCCTCGTGTGATTAGTATCGTTCATCTTTCATCATCCTTCGTGTCGACCCTGTGCTATGCTCCAAAACCTGAATGCAAAAATAGACATCCACCCCCCGAATACTCGGGGGTTAGCAAAACTCCACTATTTTGCTAGTGCAAGTACAAGTGCAAAAATACGAGCCATACAATTCACATTCCACGAATAACAATAACCAGGAATCCTCAAAGATCCAAACATAACGAAAAGTACTTCCCGAGGCATGAGTTTGGGTAAAACATTCCAAAACCGAAAGATCACAAATCAAGAGAAACAATTTATAAAACGGTTTAATATGCCATCGAGAGTTTTAATAGAAAACAATTTAGGATTACTTAATCCTTCTCTTTCCAAAATCAATAGGGGTCACAGCCCAAAGGTTTGTTTTCACAAATAAAACCAACCATAATACACAAGGTTAAAACCCATGTCATGCGTCCTCGACGGACATAAAATACACACGCACCCGTGAAGTTTCACTCGTGAATCCAGGTCGAAGCCATTGGAATTCCCTCCGTGGTCCCGTCGAACCCTCCCAAGGTGAGCAAACACATTCACAAAACATAAGCAACCGCACTCGTGAATCCAGGGCTATACCATTGGACTCCATCCGTGATCCCATCGGACCCTCCCGAGGTGAGCGAAAAACAATCACAAAATATATACACGTAGCGGTGAAGTTTCACTCGTGAATCCAGGTCGAAGCCATTGGAATTCCCTCCGTGGTCCCATCGAACCCTCCCGAGGTGAGCAAACACATTCACAAAACACATACTCGCATCGCCTAGGACAGGGACGAAGCCACAAATCCCACTCGAGGCCCCGTCGGAACCTACCGA
Organism: Orobanche coerulescens; assembly: GCA_033398695.1. Classification (NCBI taxonomy): domain Eukaryota; kingdom Viridiplantae; phylum Streptophyta; class Magnoliopsida; order Lamiales; family Orobanchaceae; genus Orobanche; species Orobanche coerulescens. The sequence continues at coordinate 219,269,430 of CM065804.1, forward strand.
GCTGGCTAGCGAAATACTCAAGCACCACACGTCACCTAGGACCGGGACGAAGCCACGAATCCCACTCGAGGCCCCGTTGGACCCTCCCGAGCTGGCCGCGAAATAATCAAGCACAAGTAATATATCACACCAAGGATATCCAAACAACTCAACAAGAGGCATCAAACACTTAGCAAAACAACACGTCAAACCACAATGCACCGAAATGAAACAATATACATCCACACGCAAATACCAAGTGCATCATCAACACCAAACATATCCATAGGATTCACATAGTCATTTACAAGACACACCATTCACAATACACACGCGTTTTGAAAACAAGCCTTTAACAAGGCTAACCCGAATCTTTTGAAAGTTAAATGCAAACGACCAACAAACACATTTAGACAATCACTAATTATCATATCCACAAAACAAAAAAAGTATGGGCAAGGTACTTGCCTCGAGTAATCACAAACGCGAAGAATCGACCGAAGTGGGTTGGCACGAACCGACCACGAACCCGCCGACTCCAACGAACGCTAACCCGTGACAATGGACAACAATAACAACAATGAAAATGAATTCCAAAGTACGACCCAAATTCACTGAATTCAAAGTACAAATGACGAAAGTTCAAGGGTTTTCCCCAAAATGGCCAAGAACACGATTCGTCCCGTCAAAACACGAAAACGGAATTCCAAGTTGAAATATGGATATACAATCCATAGAATATGCTTAACAACATCATTAAACAACAATCGGTCTATCAAAGCTGAAAGGAAAACGAAATCAAGAATAAATCCCCTAAAAAGTCAACTGTAGGGATTCAAGAAAAATACCTTGATTCGACGAAGAACAATGGATTAGATGATGTTAGGATCACCTAAAGGCCCCCAAAACACCTTGGATGGAATAGAAATCGGCTAGGAGCCCAAGCCCTAGTCACCTTCGTCTCAACCCGCGGAAGAAGAAGAATAAATGAAGAAAAATGAAGAGTAATGACCGCCGCCCGGCTTTATATATCGATGACTTAGCGTGCGCTAATACTACCCGATTAGCGTGCGCTATCAAGCATCGTAACAAAACGCTCGCCAAAATGTACGATTAGCGCGCGCTAGCTACAATGTTAGCGTGCGCTAACGAGACCCTGCACTCCACCCGCAGCTCCCGGATCGCCTCAAGCACGGATAGCGCGCGCTATCCTCCCACCCCCAGCGTGCGCTACCAATGCACCCTAGCGCGCGCTATGTTACCAAATAGCGTGCGCTAACCAACGTTCTAACCCAGTCCAGTAGCCTCTGGGCTGTTTCTGCACCACCCGTTAGCGCGCGCTAATGGCAACACTTAGCGTGCGCTAACTTCGGCAACCTAGCGCGCGCTAGCCACAAAGCGTAGCGTGCGCTAACAACTCAGAGAGACAGCAACAGAACATCTCAGAAATGGGTATGACGACATGCCCACAACTTTGGGAAATTACAAAACAGTCCCAAATGTCCGAAAAATCACGATACGACAACGAATAACCAAACCGAAGCTCATAACACGTATAACAACGTTAATGAACTTACGAGGAACACGAAACGACAGTTTCGAACGAGATTCGCAAGAATCGAACTCAAGCACGGGAAAGTCGCTTAAGAACACTGAACTCAACAAAACGACACCGAAACGAACTCGAATGACAAAAAGTGCAGAACTAAATACTCTCAGAATGACGAAACGGTCACGAGCGAGTCATCAAAACGGACTTCCGCCGAAAAAAAAGAAATTACCGGAAATCGAAAATTGCGGATATTACAGCAGTGATATTATTGATCCTCCACTCAGTTTTGGGTTTACCATTGTTAGTAGTAAAATGTAGTTTTATACTTTGTTGACTCCAAACAAATGGCTTGATCATGATGTAAGTTTATTCACAAATATGTCATTCCATTATATAATATTGTATTACTTAGCAAATGTTATGTTGGGTTACTTTTTTTTTTCCTTCCAGCATATCAACATTTGCTTTTACTACTCGAGGAAGTTGGTGCGACATTCTCCTCATGTTTTGATTAAGGTTACAACAGTTGATTCATGGTTTCATGTCAAGTTGACTAACTTGTACAATGAGTACTGTGAGAAGCTTGGAGATACTAATGTGTTGGCCTGAGATAATGATATATGTTACTATATTCTTGGTTATTCGACGTGCGTTAACACACCTTGGGTTGAGGTTGACTACATTTTATTTCCTATTAATATGGATGGTCCTGCTCATTGGTTTTTACTGGTATTTGATGTGCATCGTCGGCGTGTTGTTGTGTACAACACAGTCCAGCTAAATTGTATCACTATGCAGACCAAGATCATGGATGTTTGTGAACCTTATAGTATTGGGCTCCCTATAATTTTGTCTCACTGTGCACTACGCCATAGATGGCCTACGGCAACAGATTTTGTTGGTGTTGCGCTAAAAAATATTGTAGTAGCTCTAAAATTTTTACCTGCTGCAACATTGCTTTTTTGATGTTGTTGTATATGTTTACAAAGTGTTGCCTTAGTAGCAAAGTGTTACATGCTATAACATTTTATGATACAGTGTTGCCGTAGATGTATTATTTAAAAAAAACTTCATATCTTTTTATGTAAAATTAAATAATCTTTTACTTGAGAACTAATTAATTTTGATTGAAGTGGAGTATGACATTTATTCAGAAGTAATACTTTTTAATTAGATTTGATATCAACAAATTAAAAAAAACTATAATATATAAAAGAATTATCTGGATAGAATAAAAGGTGCCAATAATTATGTGTAATATCCAGGAATTTTTAAATTGAAATTTTGATGGTATTAATTTTTTTTACTGATTTGTTTCATTTTTATTTCGTTTAGCTAACTGATTAAAATATCGAGCGGAGACATTAGACTAATATATATTGGCGAGTTAGTATTGGTGTTATGTGACGCAGCGTATTAATTGGATAATCGAACAGTGATCGAATAATGAATCTCAAATTAATCCGTTTTTACTCGGTTAATTTATAGTCGAACCTTGTTGGGTCAAATAAAACCCAACTACCCATCATATATATATATATATATATATATATATATATATATATATATATATATATATGTGTGTGTGTGTGATTGTTTTTTTTTATTCTTTCCCTACTCTTCGTTAGACAATGGCACTTCTTCATTACGGTGGCCGATCCGAAACTCCTTCCCCTTCTTCACGGTGACGATGACCGATGGAGGTATGTGGTACCGATCGGGGCGATTTCTGTCGAGATGGACAGATGGTGGTTTTGGAGACCTTGAAAGGCTTCTGGCTGGAGTTTAAGTAGGGGTCAGATGGCGTCGGGAATAGACTGGGTTTTCCACCCCAGGGTTGTGTTCCGGCGGCTTGTTCTGCAGAGGCGGTTGTGAACTAAACGGTAGCCACACTTTGCTTCATCTGCTGATTGGATAGCAAATTGATATTACGGAACTATGAGTTCTTTTGTCCATTTGGTCGGGGTAATTGGGTTGGAGATTTACTCTAGCCTAGGCGGTGCAAAAAAATAAATTTATCTCTTTTATATTATCCTTTTATGATTTGGTGTTTGCAGATGGGGCTGATGATTCAATACATGTATTCACTGGCCATAGAGGTGAGCCAGGATTCCTGTTTCCGAGCTTAGTATTGGATTGTGCTAGTTTTTACTTTATATTCTTACTGATTGTTCTTGAACCACTTACGAAGATGTAATCATGATATTGAAATCCTAATATATATATACGTAAACTGGAAAAAGAGATAGTTGGGGAATGTAAATCAATATGGAGTTGCTTGTTTGAATTTTTCATTGTGGGATCAGAAGGAGAGACTAAATTAGTTAAATTGATGAGATGTTTACTCCGAGGCACCATTTTTTCATAAATTTTAGTTTTTGTTTTATAGTAATTGAGTTCATAAATCATGTTGTTTTCATTTAGCATGAGATATATTGAGTTGACAACTCGACATAAATTCGTTTGAGCCTTTTCTTACTTTTTTTTAAATGTAAAGAAAACCATGATATGATGTAAATACAACTCATCTCACTAGATGGATTGAAATCTAACTATTTTAGGGACGTATAGTTAAGATCAGATTTAGTTTGCAGTCTATTATATTATGAACCAGAGTTTAGCCTATGGTATAATATATTTCCAGACTTGGGTCAGACGAAATCAGTATTGATCAAGGGCGGCATGACTGCAGATATCTTGTAGAAATGTACGAGTCATCTCATAGTAGTCTGATGGTGTTTTTGGTAGAAATTGTGCAGAATTTTGTTCATTGATTAGAGCATGTCGAAATGCTTTAGTTCAAACTGAGACTAGTGTAATTGCGTATTAGAGAGATGATTTTTCGACTTGGCACAAAACTAAAATCCTTTAACATATCACTCAACCATGTTTCAATGCCCAGCTGTCCACTATTTTATGAGTTGGAAAACACACCAAGCGTTTTGCAACTGCTTAGTATTGACATGCAACGTGACGTTCTTGCTACAATGTTAGATAAGTGGTGGCTGCAAAAAATCTTGAAGCACTTCGGAATATATATTCAAGGATATATTGAGCATTTTCAAGCAATCTTCGTCGATATTATAACGTATGTAGAAACAGTTGAAATTTAATTTGCATATTATACTTATTTTTCTTGTTGTTAAACGAAATATAATTTATTTGTAGTTTTATATTAAATGAAAATTTAGTTGATAATTTAGTTGAAAATTTAGTTGATAATTTAGTTGAAAAATTTAGTTGATAATTTATCTTAAGCCCTTTCATTAAATTATACAAGTTTTTTGTTATCGATACCAAACCAGATAAAATCAAGCCACATAGAATTATTGAGAAAATAATATTCAAGAAAATAAGTATCTGTAATTAAATTTACTAAATAAATATATGTTCTTTTCAATAAAAGTCAGCTTTATTCACTAAAGTAGAGCCTTTATAAAATATTAGTGATTCATTAATATTCTTACCAAAATATATATTTGCTAATTAATTCTACTGATCACTAACGAAATTTGGTGGGACTTGGTATAATAAAATGTTCCGAATTTATAAAAGCAAATATATCTGAGCGTCTTTTACTGAAATACTAATTCTATGTTTTAGTTGATAATAGATTATTTGGAATGCAATGATAATATTTTTATATTTTGTAGTTATTTATTTTGTATGCGGTGAAAAATGTCAACTTTTAGAGAATGGATGTACGAAAAACATCGTAGTCCCGACGGTATGATTGCTAGAGAATTTATTGATGGTGTTAATATGTTTCTGGATTTTGGATTCGCTTGTGTAGTAGTTGGTAGTAAGATATTATGTCCGTGCAAAAAGTGTAAGAATTGGCGTGAACGTGATCGCAATACAATCGTGCAACATTTATATCAGTGTGGATTTGCACCGGATTGTCGTGTTTGGGTATGCCATGGTGAAGATTATCAAAATTGCGGGATCAATGATTATAATATAGGAGGATCATCTTCTACACCTGCAGAAAATTATTTTACATCACAAAGAGATATGGTCATGTATAGTTTTCCTCAATTTCGCAATTACACTGATAATGAGCCGGCAGAGCCAAATCGTGAAGCAAAATTATTTTATGATCTATTAGAGTATGTTGATCGGCCTTTGTATGAGTTGCATAATAAGTCGTTGCAGTGGGCTACGACAGTAATGAATTTCACGACAACGTATAATGCCTCACAAAAAGCAATGGATTATTTCATCAAAAGCAACAATGGCATGGCACCGGAGCAATATCAGAGTCAAATCCCCGATAATTATTCCGAAGTAAAAAATATCATGTCGAAACTTGGTCTTCGAGTGATCAAGTATGATGTTTCTAGCAACAGTTGTTTTCTGTACTATGGGGAAGGTGAGAGTTTGAAATTTTGTCCTAGTTGTGCAGCGCAACGGTACGAGGAAGGGAAATTGAGCGCACAAACACTACACCATATATGGGTTTCAGCAACACCTGAAAAACTGTGTTCAAAAGTTCAAAAAGTGTTGCTGAAGGCAAAAAAACAAGCTACGGCTACACTTTGACCAAATTTGAAGGTGTTACAAAAACGGCCGCAACCATAGGGGTCTAAGGTAACACTTTTCTTGTTTTTGGTAACATGTGAAAAAAGTGTAACAATAGACCCCTATGCCAACACTTTTATTGTCTGTGCCTACACTAGATTTTGTGTTGATGTAGACTTAAGGCCACACTTTTATATATTTAGTGACACAAATGTTTGTGTAGCCGTAGACCTATGCTAACACTCATGAGATCTAATGTAACATTAAATTGTGAAACACTTTGACATCTTTACCAACAACTTTAACACTATGGCTACACTTATATATGAACAATTCTAACTTTTGCCAACACACTTTTAATCTTTGCCAACACAATTTTTATATTTTGCCAACCAGTAGAATTATAAATTAAAATATATGACTACATTTTTGCTGGTTTTTACCAACATTTTTCATGATAAAAAGCAAAATATTATAATAAAAAATAGATATTACCATAAAATAGTCAATACCATTAAAACACTGTCAACCATAACAACATCCAAAATACAATGACTGCCAAATATTCAATCCATAATCAAACAGCCAAATGCACTTGCATAACCCAACATTCAAAACTACTTGAGTCACTTAGCTAGCATAAATATAAAATGATGAGATCAGTCAAGGAGTGACATTGTCATCATTTCTCGAACTTTTTGGTCAAGTTTTTCATCCATCTATTGTTGAAGTTGAGCCCTAATCTTAGCAGTTAGGTCCGCCACGTATTGATCAGCAACTTGAACGGATGATGATGCTGAAGACTTCGACTTTGGTTTCTTTTTCTGAATAAGTCTCCCAATTAGATAAGATGGTCGGTGTTGTTTGCCATCATGAATCAATTTATTAGCAAATTTCAACACCTTCGGGCCAAGAGCTTTATTAAAATTAGCTCAGAATAAAAGTATCAATTATTTCCCTCAAATAATTAATAGAAACATAAAATACGAACAATAATAATAATGGAAAATTATCTTAATTCTGCTTCATAAGTCAACTACCCTATTAACAAAATAACAATATGTAGCACATCTAGAATTTCAAGAAATTGTAAAACAATATATACCAACACCAAACAAAAAGGCAATATATAAGTAGAATTGTACTCATCAACCATGACCATCTAAGATATCAACCATGGCCATCTAAATCTACAATAAATAGGACATCAATATCTAACTCTGATCCTACTGCATTTATATTTTACTGCTTCTTATGTGTTCTTAGCTCTCTCTTCAATTAAACCATAAGATGCTTTCCATATTATATTAGAAAAAGGAGACCAGACAACATCAAGATACATCCAAACTGTTAGATTGTTAGCATTACATCAAGATGACATCATTGTCATTAGGTCATCATGATCAGATTTACTGCAGCAAACTTAGGGACCAAGTTTTACTTTCTATATATAAGGCTTCAGCCTCCCTCTTGTAAATATAAAAGATATATACAGCAGCTAAGCTATATACAGTGTCTTTGCTCTTCTTCTCTCTATTTTCATTATCAATCATATATTATATATATACACATATATATATATATATTTATATCTTCTGAACCAAAGGAAGTAGTAGACCTAGAAACAACACAAATCTGCAAATCTAGGGCAGTGACAAAATTGAGATTTGAGATTAAATTGATGATACTGTTACGAAGTTTTTAGCTCCAAGTGGTCAAGTTATTATCCCCATTCTGCAATAGATCCTGAGCGGTCAAGCTATTATCCCCATTCAACAATAGATCCTAATGATTATACAAAGACCCAAAAGAAATATAGTTGTAATTCTGGAGACTTCAACTCCAAAATTGACCTTTATTAATAAAAACTCACATGAGAAACCACCTCTTGGTGCCCATAGTCATAGATAAAGAACTATGAACTACTTTATGAGAAAGAATGAAATTGGGTTTAATATGCTTATTCCAGAAGTACTGTTCAAAAAAGAGGTAAAAGATGGCACGGATTGCATATTAAACAAAAAAATCAAGTAGATCACCTATAATTCTGTGAAGAGTCCGTCTTGTTGGATCCATTTTGTATCTTTCTGAACCAATACGAAATATTCTTTCTCCTGTTTATGCCATTCCAAATACAGAATACCAGTTATAAACTGTTACAGACCATAAATATGAAACAATCTTAATTAACACTTAAAAGTGAGTTACGTGATACATGTATATTATGCATTGCACAGTCATAATTAACGAAAATCCGTGTCTTTAACATAGAATAGCAAGCATATCTTATATGCCACACCAGGATTGCAGAGTGGCGTACCTGGACGCAACTGTACACTAATAACCAACTTACGAGAAACATTATTTCTGCTCTTTGAAGCAAACAGAAGAGCACCATTTTCTTTTTTCCTCTTCTCAGCTGCAGCAACAGCCCATGTAACTTCCTATAGATAAGGCACACAACACATTCATTCACATGATTTAAGCTCTACATTCATAAGTAATTGTGCTCAACAAACCTCATTAGCTTTCTTCGAGTTTCTCTCAATCGATTTTGACCACTTCAAACTAGAGCCACCAACACTTAAAACTTTGGACATCCTTGGAGAATAACCATGAGTTGATCTTGTGTATACGGCACCTCTCTTTTAGAGAGCATCAATGTTTGGCTACACATCCGAAAAACAAAAAAACAATAAATGCATCCCGCTTTCTTTAGAAAAGAAAAAAAAGATATAAAATTTTAAGGTCATGGAGACAAATTAGAGATACACTAGTATTGCCAACAGCTATTGCCAACAGCTTTTTGATTTTGATATCCAACAAGTATCCGAAATTTCGATATCCGAAATTTTCGGTATTGGTTCGAATATCAAATCGGATATCCGAAATTATCATTTTGAAAAAAAAGCTATTTTCAAGTGGATAAAGAACTCCATCTTCACCTTTAAGTGATGATTTCACAAAGATACCATCCTCGATCCGCGGAACTTTCTGGTTTAGTGACTTTGGGGACAGATAAACCACACATAATAGTAATGAAGATATCATGGATGTTTCACTTATGCTCGGGCAGAAGCTTGACCTTGTAACTTGTATAATAAAGGTCATCACTCATTGATAAGGTGGTGTCTATCACTACATCAGTCTCAAATCTGTATCACAATATGGGTATACAAAGTCTGATCATTCCTAATTGGTGGATCAAGAGTAACAATGACTAATGTATGTGGTTGGTTAGACTTAGGTAACCAAAAAACACGAACAACACTGCTGTACTGAATTTTGAAGTCATTAGCTTGTCCTAGTAGACGCAGAAATGAGAGATGAAGTTCAATGGTGTATCGTCCCCTTGATGTCAGTATGCCAATTCCATCAAAAGTGACAACAGCTTCTTGACCAGCTCCAACATCTGCCACTTCGACAATCTTGTCTCGGAACACCTGAGCAGAAGAGCGATTTTCATCCCCAACAAATTGAGTGTTCGAATTGGGGATATGAAAACTCATTTCCATTAAGGAATCTTTCTCATTAGCACCAGTTGTGAAATCTACATGTAATTCCAACATTACATCATTTTTCCCTTGAAGTTGGGTCTGTGCAACATCAGCTAGAGATATCTCAAATGCTTGCTTACCACCCACAAGAAAAGTGTGTATTCCCAGTTAAATCAACTTATCCCCAGTTTTTTCCACTAACAGAGAGTTGCCTCTCCGCCGGTGTAATCCCAAAATTAGACAGCAAAACTTTGTCAGGCTGGCAACATCCTGATTCAGAAAACCAGTGAACTTGTAGTGGAGGCCATCTTTGGTTCGAACTCCAAGTTGATTAGATCGAGGAACCTTCATCCAGGTAAGTCCCATCAAATCAGATTTATCAACTTCGACAGCCTTGCCACCTCCTTGTTTCTTCCATACTATCCCACCTGAATGGACTTTAAGTTGTCCCGGATTTGCTCCGCCACGGACGCCGAGAGATATACTGTTGAACGAGTGACCATCCGCCATTTTCAACAAAGAACAGAGGAAACTGGGGGAGGGCGTTGAAGTGGCTGGTTTATATAACGTGCGCGAGGGCGCACCACGCTAATCTAACGGTATGGCGCCAGGAGGATATTATAGAATGGGAGTCGGTTCACCATGGATTATATCGGCTCGCCGCTCACGATCGACTCACGAAATTCGGCAGGCAACTTGGAAGAAACCTAGTTATTGCAGGAGGGGGCTTAGAGGAAAGTTGAAGTTTACTCGTTTATAGCAGAGAAAATTAAAAAAAAAAAAACAATTTATTAAAGTGGTGAAGTGATAAACTTAAAAGACTAAAAGTAACAGTTCCTTGACATATTTTGAATTCGATATCCAATTTTTGAAAAACACTATTTGAATTCGAATCCGCAAAACGAATATACGAAATTTGGATTTGATTTTCGGTTAATTTCGGATCGTATTTTTGAATTTTCGATCGAATATCGGTATCGATATTTTTAACACATCTAGTGGAAATTGTGTTTTAGAGAGAGTGTGATGAGTGGGTTTGTGTTTTTAGAGAAACTGTGTTGAGTGAGTATTGGCTACTGTGAGTGGATTGACCCGCTAAAATTGAAAATAATTTATTTGGACCGCCTAAAATATTTTAGCAAGTCCACCTATTTCTTTTAGGGCTGCAAACGAACCGAGCCGAGCCGAGCTTTGATCGAACCGAGCCAAGTTTTAAATTTTTTTCTGACGAGCCGAGCCGAGCCGAGCTTTCTTACCGAACAAAAATCGTGTTCGAGCTCGAGCTCGTTAATAAATCGAGCCGCACACGAGCCGCTTCGCGAACAACTCGAGTTTAGTCGAGCTCGAGCCGAGTCGAGTTTCGCGAATAATTATATTTTATTAAATTATTTAAATAATATATTTGAATTATTTAAAATAAATATTTTAAAATAATCATTAAAAATTATATATTTTCAAATATATATATAAAAATTAATATTTTAATATATGAAAATTATTTAAAAAATTATTAATCTTTAATATAATATATAAATATTATAAAAAATAATTTAAAAATATATTTATTAATCGAGCTTAACGAGCCGAACCGAGCCGAACCGAGCTCGAGTCGATCTCGAGCCGAGCTCGAGCCGCACATGCCCAAGCTCGGCTCGAGCTCGTTTTCTTAACGCACAGATTTTCGAGCTCGAGCTCGAGTTCTTAACGAACCGAGCCGAACCGAGCCCTTAACGAGCCGAGCCGAGCTTTGTTCGTGAACAGCTCGGTTCGTTTACAGCCCTAATTTCTTTTAGTGTCTAGTTACACTTTTTTTAAATAGCAACGGCAACACCAAATTTTGTGTTAGCGTAGATATTCAATTTAGTCTATAGTAACACTAATTTATATCAACAATAACGTTAGAAAAAGGTGTAGCCTTAAATCAAATTTGACCAATTTTAAGGCATTTAAGGCTACACTTTTGCTTGTAACATCAAAAAAAATGTTGTTGAAAGCCATATATGGTGTAGTGAAAAGAAATTGTGGTATTTTCCAATCACTGATAGGTTGAAGCGGCTGTATATGTCGCGCAAAACTGCTGAACACATGACATGGCACACAAAGTGCCATGATGAGTCCGAAAGAGTAATTCATCCTGCCGGCGCTGAAGCTTGGCGACACCTTGATCGTACGCATCCTTCGTTCGCTGTAGATCCTCGAAATGTCAGGCTCGGTCTTTGTACTGATGGTTTTAATCCATTTCGAGGAACAGGTGCCCAGTACTCTTGTTGGCCGGTCTTCGTAACTCCGTATAATTTACCACCAACTTTATGCATGCGTCAGGAGTTTATTTTCTTAAGTCTTATTATATCTGGCCCTAAAGGACCGAGGATGAACATAGATGTGATGCTCCGACCCTTGATCGATGAGCCAAAAAGTTTGTGGACAGATGGTGCTACAACATGGGACTATGTAAGACAGGAAAATTTCTCGATACGTGCGGCTTTGATGTAGACGGTTAATGACTTTCCAGCCAATGGTATGTTGTCGGGATGGAGCACATATGGAAAGTTAGCATGCCCTTATTGCATGGAAAGTACTTCTGCTTTTTTTTTTTAAAGAACGGAGGGAAACCATCTGTAACACCCCGAGATATTCAAGGTATATTACAGCGCCGTGAATCCCTATATGGGACCCACCAGGCTGAACAGCATCATACTCATCGACTCACAGAAACGACAAAATAACGCCTCGTCATAAAGACGCAAAACAGAATAATCCACCTTGCTCAACCTGGCCAAACATAACATCATCATCCAACACAAACATAATAGGCAACAATACAATCCGACGAACAAGAACTCTTAAGTACTCGAGTACTACTATTAGTTCAAAACCACAAAAGATGAAAAGATAAAAGACACTAAGACGTCACTGTGCACAATCATCACGCACGGCCATCATCCGTAATCTTGGTCCAGCCCATTGCCTCGATGAACCTGACCTGAAATTCATAAAACGAATTTCCCCAAAACGGGTCCCCAAAGGGGTTAGCAATTACGCTAGTACAAGTAACCAAATGAACAACTTACATCTTACACATATAGTAAATGCATGAAATCAAGAAAACATGGTTCCAAAACACTCATTTCCGGAAATGCCAATATCAAATCACATTTATAAAATACACCATAATTAACCGTCGATCCACGTCTTTGTGGACCCCTACCGAGACCCCGTCGGATCTAACCCGTAGTGGTTAAAAGCAAGCTCGTCGATCCACGTCTCTGTGGACCCCTACCGAGACCCCGTCGGATCTAACCCGTAGTGAGCATACACACACACACACCATTCTCATACAATACTACTATGTCAAGCTTGTAAGTTCATAAGGGTACTTGCCTCGATTAATAGACGGTGACACGAACGGAACGGAAGAATCGAGCACGACCGCGAGGGACCGACGAATGAACCTAACGATTCGAATAACACAATCACAACCACTCCTAAACGATTACGGAAATGGAATACACCCGAAAACCCGCCTACGATTAATGTATATTTGTATAAAAATAACAATAAGGGCGGACCACAACCAAACCCTCCCAATTTCGCAAAGCTATGAAAATATACCATGAATCCATAGGAAAACTAATGATATCAACAAGATTAATCATATTCATCATGAATCCACCAACAAAACGGAATGAATCGGACGAAAGTCCCAAAACCCCCAAATTATCCAAAAGTAGGGTTCTAAGAGATTTACCTTGGATTCGGATGAAAGATTCGTGTTTATGTTGTTATAATACACCAAGAACTCAAGAAAGATGTTGGGTGAAATGATTGAAGGAAGAAATCGCCAAGAAAATCGCCCGGAATCGCCTTAGCCGCGGAGAGGAGGAAGAAATGAGAAATTGTGTTCATCTCGGTCAACTCCCTAGTTTATATAGCCAGGGAGTGTTAGCGCGCGCTAATTCCTCAAGGTTAGCGTGTGCTAACGGGATAAAATTCCAATCCATACAGTTAGCGTCCCAGTCCAGTAGCCAGATTTCTGGTCGTTAGCGTGCGCTACTCGAAACGTAGCGTGCGCTAATAACCTCTCGGTAGCGCGCGCTATCGACCAATAGCGTGCGCTACCTGGACATCAGCCGAGTCCATAAGCTAACTGCCCAAAACTCACCTGACCCGTTAGCGTGCGCTAACGTACAAATGTAGCGTGCGCTACCTGGCACCTGACCGAGTTCAGTAGTAAACTATCCAGTACTGGACAGTCACGCTAGCGCACGTTACCTGGAAATCTCAGCATGCGCTAGCCCTCGACATTAGCGTGCGCTAGACTACGTAGCGTACGCTAATCCGCCAGTCCAGAGGGTTGGAAACAACACTGCCACTCCCAGGGCTAATTCGCTAGCGCGCGCTACGAAGTAAACATAGCCTGCGCTACTAAGGAACCTCTAGCGTGCGCTATGCAGAAAATTTAGCGTGCGCTAGATACAGAATATAAACGGTCCAAAACACCGGAATATGAACGAAACATTAAATGGAACATCTCAAAACGCATCATAATGTAGAATGGATCCACGGCACCCCCGAAACGGCGGTTCCGCACAACAATAATGAGAATCAGATCAGTAGTTGACGGAAAAGATACACTGGAAGATGTAACACCCCAAGATAATCGGAGTATATTACAGCGCCGTGGACCCCTACATGGGACCCACCAGGCTACAACAAAGAACACCAATCGACTAACCGTCTCGGTTAGCGAGGATACACATTTAAATAATATGACATTTGAAAATACGCCCGGAGCAACCGGCGAATTAAACATCAACCGACAATGTAACAATTTAAAATAGTACAAAACGGAGTTTAAAATGAAAAACCTAAGTACTCGCGAGTACAATCTATAAGGTTATGAAAGTGGGAGACAACCAAATCGAAGTAAACGAAAGAAAGTAAGAAGAGCCAAATGCACGTGTCAACTACCTTGGCCAACATCCTCGTACTGTCCCGGTGCTCGCTCGTCCGGATAATCATAACTTGAAATCCATAACAAGAATTTCCCCAAAACGGGTCCCCAAAGGGGTTAGCAATTACGCTAGTACAAGTAATCAAGGCAAACCAATCGCTTACACATTAGTACATGCACCAATATCATTTCAAAAACCAAAACCAGACATGTCTTTTCCGGAAACAAACAGTCAAACAATTTGCCTTGGGAACAGAGTAATATCATAGATCCCGCCCGAGGCCTCTAAGGACCCTCCCGAGCTGGCCACATTATAAAAACAAAACACGCACATGCATCGCCTTGGGAACAGAGTAATATCATTGATCCCGCCCGAGGCCTCTAAGGACCCTCCCGAGCTGGCTAGCTATACAAACTCATGAATCCAGGACTCAACCCTTTGGATTCCCTCCTTGATCCCGTCGGACCAACACGAGGTGAGCAAATCACACACAAAATACATTACCATTCCACGTTAAGCATAAAGGTTTCCAAAAATACTTGCCTTGAATAATTGATGACGTAAACGAACGGAAAGAAACACCGACGAACGCTAGGAACCGACAATCACGAACCTAACGATTCGAAGAACACAATCACAACCAATCCTAAACAAATACGAAAATTGGAATACACCCGAAAACCCGCCTACGATTCATGTATATTCGTATGTAAACAACGACGAGGGCGGACCATAACCAAACCCTCTCGATTACAAAATTACTACGAAATATACCATGAATCCATAGGGAAACCAACAAAACCAACAAGATTAATCATGTACATCATGAATTAATCTAACATACGGAACGAATCGGACGAAACATGAAAACCCCTTCAATTTACCTAAAATAAGGTTTTAGGAGTTTACCTTGAATAGTGACGAAGGACACGATTAGAGGTTGATATTATACTCCAAAAACTCGAAGAAGATGATGGCTCGGAGTTACAAAGCTTCAAATTGCCGGAAATGCCAAGAAGATCGCCTAGGAGTCGGATGGGAAGGAGAGGGATGAAAAATGACCGAAATCGGTCAACTCCTGGGTTTATAAACCCAGGCCTCGTTACGTACGTTAGCCACAGGTAGCTAACGTACGTTAGCTTGTTAACGTACGTAAGCTATCCTATGCTTACGCACGTAATGAAAATCGCAGAACTCCCTGGAGTACTTTACACACAACCGTTACGTACGTAATGGCAACATGCATTACGTACGTAATGCTTCTTCCTGGGAGAGTACAGGCCAACCATACAGGCCAACCACTGACAAAGAAGGAACCGAGACAAAAATTGAAATGCAACGGTGAATGACTCACGATGGTACGAACGTAAAGGATTCGAGGCGACGAATTTAAGTGTTGAAGGAAAACCTATTCTCGACTACCCGATGTAACACCCCCAAGACATTCAGGGCATATTACAGCGCCGTGGACCCCACACCGTGGAATCCACCAGGCTAACGTACCAAACATGACATACGACAACGACAAACCATCATAAACAAAACGACAAGTTAAATAAAAGACTATAACCGAGAAATAAAATTCTGTCATCAAATCCATTTCCCAAACGGACACAATAAAGAATAAGTTTAAATAGGAAGTACTCGAGTACTTAAACCAATTTTATAATACATAATCCCAAAATCAGACATCAATAATAACCGACGGACGTAACTCTGGAAATCAAATACTGGACAATATCATGCTTGCCCATCATCCTCATACAACTCGGGTGCTCGCTTATCCCCACGATCAGTACCTGAAATACAAAAAGTATTTCCCCCATTTAAGGGGTTAGCGACAACTGCTAGTGCAAGTAGAATCCATTTGAACTACATTCTAATCAGATGAATATATGCGCCAAAAAGTTATTTTAGAAAACATTTTATATTCCGGAATATTTATGATGTACAAACACAAAACACATTATCTCCAACAAATCATAATTCAAAGTTAACCGTTGGCACGAGACTCACGGCCACCGTACCCCGCAGAGCCCCGTCGGACATCCCTGGGTGGCTAACCACAGTTCACGATACGCACACTCACGGCAATACGTATCCCTAGAGGACCCGTCGGACCATCCCTAGGTGAACATACACATAACCATCCACAATTCGGAGGGCTAACACCCTAACAACAATACCAACATCATACACACCTTCTCCGACCACAAGCAGGAAATGATGGGGTTTAAAAAAAACGAAAACCACCTTTTGAAAACAGTTTGGAAACACCAGTTGATCTTGAGTATCATTTTACAAAAAGTTGAACAAACATCATTTTCGAGACTTGGAAAATCATCTTGCATTTGAACAAAAATGAGGACACATTTCTTTTAGTGAAAAACTTTCAGAATATCCGACCCTCGGGTCTAAGTATAAGTTTTTCTAAACCTCAAAAATATCTCAAAACATTTTGGTCCTCGAGGTAGAAGAATTTTTTAAACATGTTGTGGCACCTTGGATGTACCACGAGAAAATAATTCATTTTAAAAGTACGTCTCGAAATTTATTTTCTAAGATACTCAAGGTTTTCAAGGATAATTCAATGGGCTAGAATGCCCAAAAATTTCAGGTAATTACATAAAACTTTACAGCGCCGTGAGTCCCGCGTCGGAACCCACCAGGCTAAAAACCATTTACAAAAACGCCAAAAAGGCCGATGACGGTAATGTTTCAAAAACTTACAAAAGCCATTTACAAAATACTAAATACCGTCATAAGAATTTCGCCAAAACGATCAAGGCCATAATGCCAAAAACTCGGTTAAGGGAATCGGTTTTCGAAATAAAACCCAGTCGGTAAAATACCGAAAGCCATTTCAAAAGAACTCACGCAGCGGATAAAAGAAATAAAGTCAAACATGCACAATTCACCAACGCTACTCCTCACATGAACGAAATATGAGGGTCAAATAACCACATATCAAGAAATCAAAATCCATAAGAGGATTCCGTCATTGAACAAATAATCATAAAAATAGCTCGTGTCACACGAGGCACAACACAAAGAAGGGAGACTTACAGCCACAGGTCGCACGAAGATGATGATCGCCCCACGATACTAATCACGACCAACAAACTCAGACGACGCGTCGCGACTCGACTCAGTCAGACAAAATCCGACGAGACAAAAACTCAACAGACACCACTAAACCCGACATCCTAGGTTTCCACAACCTAAGCTCCGATACCATTTATGTAACACCCCCAATCCGCTCAGGGATATTACACGCCGTAGAACCTTTCCTCAAGGTTCTACCAGGCTGGTAACAAAACCGAATGACTCAATAACGCCTTTAAGGCTAAAATGACTCAGTAGACCGATTTGGTCTTTCAATAATAACATACAACTCAATTCCAAACGCATACCCACGCAGGGTTCAAAATACAATAAACTCCCGTACAACGGGGAACAGATACTGCAGCGGAAAAGAAAATACAACTAGACCAATACGACATCAATAGATCCTCGTGTGATTAGTATCGTTCATCTTTCATCATCCTTCGTGTCGACCCTGTGCTATGCTCCAAAACCTGAATGCAAAAATAGACATCCACCCCCCGAATACTCGGGGGTTAGCAAAACTCCACTATTTTGCTAGTGCAAGTACAAGTGCAAAAATACGAGCCATACAATTCACATTCCACGAATAACAATAACCAGGAATCCTCAAAGATCCAAACATAACGAAAAGTACTTCCCGAGGCATGAGTTTGGGTAAAACATTCCAAAACCGAAAGATCACAAATCAAGAGAAACAATTTATAAAACGGTTTAATATGCCATCGAGAGTTTTAATAGAAAACAATTTAGGATTACTTAATCCTTCTCTTTCCAAAATCAATAGGGGTCACAGCCCAAAGGTTTGTTTTCACAAATAAAACCAACCATAATACACAAGGTTAAAACCCATGTCATGCGTCCTCGACGGACATAAAATACACACGCACCCGTGAAGTTTCACTCGTGAATCCAGGTCGAAGCCATTGGAATTCCCTCTGTGGTCCCGTCGAACCCTCCCGAGGTGAGCAAACACATTCACAAAACATAAGCAACCGCACTCGTGAATCCAGGGCTATACCATTGGACTCCATCCGTGATCCCATCGGACCCTCCCGAGGTGAGCGAAAAACAATCACAAAATATATACACGTAGCGGTGAAGTTTCACTCGTGAATCCAGGTCGAAGCCATTGGAATTCCCTCCGTGGTCCCATCGAACCCTCCCGAGGTGAGCAAACACATTCACAAAACACATACTCGCATCGCCTAGGACAGGGACGAAGCCACAAATCCCACTCGAGGCCCCGTCGGACCCTCCCGAGCTGGCTAGCGAAATACTCAAGCACCACACGTCACCTAGGACCGGGACGAAGCCACGAATCCCACTCGAGGCCCCGTTGGACCCTCCCGAGCTGGCCGCGAAATAATCAAGCACAAGTAATATATCACACCAAGGATATCCAAACAACTCAACAAGAGGCATCAAACACTTAGCAAAACAATACGTCAAACCACAATGCACCGAAATGAAACAATATACGTCCACACGCAAATACCAAGTGCATCATCAACACCAAACATATCCATAGGATTCACATAGTCATTTACAAGACACACCATTCACAATACACACGCGTTTTGAAAACAAGCCTTTAACAAGGCTAACCCGAATCTTTTGAAAGTTAAATGCAAACGACCAACAAACACATTTAGACAATCACTAATTATCATATCCACAAAACAAAAAAAGTATGGGCAAGGTACTTGCCTCGAGTAATCACAAACGCGAAGAATCGACCGAAGTGGGTTGGCACGAACCGACCACGAACCCGCCGACTCCACCGAACGCTAACCCGTGACAATAAACTACGGACAACAATAACAACAATGAAAATGAATTCCAAAGTACGACCCAAATTCACTGAATTCAAAGTACAAATGACGAAAGTTCAAGGGTTTTCCCCAAAACGGCCAAGAACACGATTCGTCCCGTCAAAACACAAAAACGGAATTCCAAGTTGAAATATGGATATACAATCCGTAGAATATGTTTAACAACATCATTAAACAACAATCGGTCTATCAAAGCTGAAAGGAAAACGAAATCAAGAATAAATCCCCTAAAAAGTCAACTCTAGGGATTCAAGAAAAATACCTTGATTCGACGAAGAACAATGGATTAGATGATGTTAGGATCACCTAAAGGCCCCCAAAACATCTTGGATGGAATAGAAATCGGCCAGGAGCCCAAGCCCTAGTCACCTTCGTCTCAACCCGCGGAGGAAGAAGAATAAATGAAGAAAAATGAAGAGTAATGACCGCTTTATATATCGATACTTAGCGTGGCGCTAATACTACACGATTAGCGTGCGCTTATCGAAGCATCGTAACAAAACGCTCGCCAAAATGTACTGATTAGCGCGCTAGCTACAATGTTAGCGGCGCTAACGAGACCCCAAACCTACCCGGTAGCTCCCGGATCGCACGAAAATCGGATAGCGCGCGCGCTATCCTCCCACCCCAGCGGCGCTACCAATGCACTTAGCGCGCTTATGTTACCAAATAGCGTGCGCTAACCAACGTTCTAACCTACCCAGAGCTCGGATCAAGCTTCGCACCACCCGTTAGCGCGCTAATGGCAACACTTAGCGTGCGCTAACCCGGCAACCTAGCGCGCGCTAGCCACAAAGCGTAGCGTGCGCTAACAACTCAGAGAGACAGCAACAGAACATCTCAGAAATGGGTATGACGACATGCCCACAACTTTGGGAAATTACAAAACAGTCCCAAATGTCCGAAAAATCACGATACGACAACGAATAACCAAACCGAAGCTCATAACACGTATAACAACGTTAATGAACTTACGAGGAACACGAAACGACAGTTTCGAACGAGATTCACAAGAATCGAACTCAAGCACGGGAAAGTCGCTTAAGAACACTGAACTCAACAAAACGACACCGAAACGAACTCGAATGACAAAAAGTGCAGAACTAAATACTCTCAGAATGACGAAACGGTCACGAGCGAGTCATCAAAACGGACTTCCACCGAAAAAAAAAGAAATTACCGGAAATCGAAAATTGCGGATATTACAACAGTGATATTATTGATCCTCCACTCAGTTTTGGGTTTACCATTGTTAGTAGTAAAATGTAGTTTTATACTTTGTTGACTCCAAACAAATGGCTTGATCATGATGTAAGTTTATTCACAAATATGTCATTCCATTATATAATATTGTATTACTTAGCAAATGTTATGTTGGGTTACTTTTTTTTTCCTTCCAGCATATCAACATTTGCTTTTACTACTCGAGGAAGTTGGTGCGACATTCTCCTCATGTTTTGATTAAGGTTACAACAGTTGATTCATGGTTTCATGTCAAGTTGACTAACTTGTACAATGAGTACTGTGAGAAGCTTGGAGATACTAATGTGTTGGCCCGAGATAATGATATATGTTACTATATTCTTGGTTATTCGATGTGCGTTAACACACCTTGGGTTGAGCTTGA